>JACBWW010000027.1:4359815-4391781 GCA_020086605.1 Lanius collurio
TGCGGGTCAGGATGATTTCAGCTGCCTCCGTCCTCGTCCTCCTCTTCCTGCCCTCGGAGACCTGCTCCCCCCTGCAGTGGCCCCGGAGTCCGTCCCGCAGGCTGACCTTGGCCCCCCAGCTCACCTGGGAGCCCTGGATGGGAGCCCCGCGACCCCCGGTCCCTGCCACCGATCCCCTGCCCCAAAGACTGTGCCAGTTCCGTGGGGCAGAGCCCACCCCGGTCCCCCGAGCCCGGCGGGCGCTGCAGACAGGCAAGAGGCGAGACGGAAAACCCAACTCTTTGGATCTCACCTTCCACCTCCTGCGCGAGTTCCTGGAAATGTCCCGGGAGGAGAGACTGGCCCAGAAGGCGCTCAGCAATAAACTCTTGCTGCAGAGTATAGGAAAATGAGGGAGGGTCGTTGTAGGTGGGGGAATGAAGGAGACCGACCCCGTAAGAAGACACCACGGCAGACCGGAGAACGGGGGGGATGCCGGGGGCTGCAGCCGTGCCCAGGGAGTCCCCACCTTGCCTGGCAGTGTTCCTGTCACTGCATCCCACGTGTCGCTGTTGTGCATTAAAGTCACACTTGTACCTGCCCTGCTGCTGTGCTCTTATGCTTCCCCATGGTCATAAACCTGTGGACCCAAACCAGGTCGCCCCCAAAACACCGGAGCACTCCCAGATGCTTCCTTGGGTGAAAAACACCAGCATAAAGAGCTCTGAGAGATGTAAGTAATGTCTCCCTGGCTGGAAGCTGAGACCCAGCCAGGGCTTCTCCAGTAACCCCGTGAATGGTTCTGAAAGCTGCTGCTTCCCAACTTTGCAGCAAGTCTGCACCTTTTTGTGTCACAGCCCGAACCCCAGAGTGGGTGCAAGAGGGGCACAGGGGAGCAGCTACAGTTCCTGCTCCAGGGACCCTGCACCCAGTGCCCATCCCAGAGATGGGTGACCTCTCCCACTTCCCAGCCAGCCCCACCGTGTCCCACAGCCCTTCCCTCTTGTGCTGCGTTCCAACATGCAAATAAAGAAAGAAAAATCTGATGGGCACTTCTGCATTGAAAACATTTATTTTACAACAGTGGTTTCCGATAACTTAGCAATCTTTATTTTAGTTTATATTTGGACATACAAGACACAAATTACCATGCTAAAACAGAAAATAATTCCTTCTGCCGTCGCTGCGGTATGTACAGGAGCTCAGTAGTATCGAGTGTTACAATCCACGAAGTTCAGACAGCCACGTCTACTTACAGACAACTCAAAGTATGGTCCTTTAGTAACATAACAAAATAGATATATGTCTATATTATAATTGCTTCTCAGATGCATTTATACTTCGATTGTGGTGGGTTTGGTTTGGTTTTTTTTTTTTACTATTTTTTTTTCTTTTTTAAAGATGGGCTCCCCCCTATCCCTCACCCCCGCCCGAGTTGAAGTGCAGTGCAAATGCAGGCGCATCTCTCCCAGCGTCCTCAGCTCCCTCTGCCTCCATAAAGGGTCCAGGAAACCAAACCCCACGAGGAATTACACAGTTCAGGGCCTTGCTCACATGCAAAATGAACATAAACTGCCTGGGATGTCAGCAGTGACCCCAACCAACCCATCCACACCCTGTCCTAGCAAGGCAGGCAATGGTGGGATGAGAGGGAGGAAGGAATGACAGCGATCGGCTCAGCATCCAGCAAGGAAACAGCGCGTTTGGAATTGGCAAACTTGGAGTTCAGTGACCGTGATGGTCACAAACAGAACTTCTGCAGTATCAGCAGTAAAAATCTCCCCAATATTCCCCCATTTCTGCCATGAAGCAGGAACCCCTGGTGTGCTGCAGGTCGGGAACGGTCCCTGGCAGGAACAGCCTGAGGAGGAGGAGGGCAGTGGCGACTCTATCCAGCATGGCTAGAGGGGACATGGTGGGACTCACACGTACATCAGCCACAAATGTTGTGCCTTCACATGGATCACTGCCAGCTTCAGGTGTAGCAATTTCAGTAACTCCAAGTCCTTATGGAACCAAGCTGCAAGAGGAGGGACAGCGCCCGGCTGTGCAAACACCACCACGCTGCTCATGTGGGAACGCCCCGAGCAGGGTGTGGGGAGCCAGAGGTGCTTCTCCCACTCCTAGGACCTGTTTATTTATACAACAGGATCCTTCACTGTGTCCTCACCACTCCCTCAACCCCACAGGTCAGGTTTGGGTTTTCCTGCAGCTGAGAGCGAAGAAGCACAACTGTGGCCACACAAAACTCACACCTTCCCCCTGTCTGGCTGAGTTCAGAGCACTACTTGGAGCCAAATCTCATGTTTTTACCACCAAAGAAAAACCCAAGGTGCACACCTGTTGTATAAATATATACATATGTGCATATATACATACATACACACACGTGATGCTGCAGCCCATGCCCTCAGCACGGGGTGGACCTTGCTCTGTGAGCTCACCCAGCCCCGCTCCGGGGACTCCAGTGTGGTGAAAACTAGGGAAAAAACCCCAAATCCATGTGTTCCATCACAGCTACGGTGATGAGCACATTGACTACATCTTAACACCCCACATGCCAGCTGCACAAGTTTCAGTCACTCCAGAGCTGCCCCTGTGCCCTCTGCCAGGTCTCCCTTCTCTCCTCCTAAGGAAAGGTGGAGCATGCAGAGCCCAGTTCCAGCCAGAGGAGCTGAGGCAAGGGGCAGCTCATGGAATTCAAGTAGATTGTTAGATTTTTTGAATGGTTTGACAAACAACTGCTCAGAGACTTCAAGAGAACACCCACAGGGCTGGGAGAGGCAGCAGAGAAGACAACGGCACTCAGGAATGAACAGCCAGTTTATATAAGAGCTTCCTCTATACATATACATACATATATATATATAACCACCAGAAATTCCCAGTATCTATCCTTTTAACACCAAAATGAACTGTGCATGTAACATTGGCATAATGAAAGTTCGTCTTCCAGATTTCTGGCATTTGGCTTGTGCAAATATCAGACAGCCAGCTTCCCTCCCGTGGCTTCTTCTCGTAAAGGAAGTGTCTTTTTAGAAGAACACGGGAATTGCAGTCTTGCTGAGTCCCAGACAGTCCCAGTAAGCCTCCAAAGGCAGCTCGTGGAGGGGACCATGGATCTTGTGGGAGCTGAACACTGACAGATTTCCTGCCACCTGGTGAGCTACTGGCTACAATTCTTTTGAGAGATTTTAAGCAGCTGTTGGTGCAATGAGACACTACAAACTAGATGATCTCCACTAGAATACAGAGAAGCAGCACCAGATGCTGAAGCATGTGAAGTTTATATCAGCCTGACACTACAAACTATAACTGGGGGGTTACGGTTCAGTGCTCCAAGATTAATGCATTTAAACACCATTCGGAATTACTGATATGAGGTGGGGGCTGCAAACTGTCCTGACCACCCTGCCAGAGTGACCTGTTAAACATGATGCCAAAATACATGTGCACTGGGTACAAAAAACCTGCAGCATAAATTTCCTAAATTATCCAGAACTGGCAAAAAGACCTAAGGGCACCAGAGAAAGGGCACGAAGTAGTTGAGAGAAGCAGGTGCCGCTCTCAAGGAGCATGCGTGGTACAAATGGTCTGGAACAGCCCCCTGGAGTGCACTGGTGTCCCCCCATACCACCAAACTGCCTCACAGATGGGACAGGAATAGTTTTCTGTCAGACTCCTGCCCTGATTACACCTGTGTGAGGTGTTTACAGGCTGACAGGAAGGATTTGGAGAGCTGCACTCCCCCGACCGCAGCCCTGCTGCAGGACTGGGTGTTTCTGTGCCATGCCTGAACCCTCCTCCTCAGTTCTGCCCCTCCAAACCTCCAAGAGCATCCCACTTTAAGAACACTAGGAGTGCTTGTATCTAAAGCAGTTTAAAAATATTACAAATCTAAAAAGAAGACTAAAAAGGGAACATGACTCTAAAACGTCACTGCATGGGACCAGCAGAAACCAACACCCTATGGGACACCACCGAGGTCTTACATAAATTTATATACAGATAAATATTTAAGAATTTCCTACAAAAATCACTAACAAAATGAGACTGGCATTTAAGGGGTGCAATGCCCCTTCAGTACAGTGCGTTTAGGATGTTCCCATCCCCAGGGAGGATGGGCAGGACAGATCCAGCACCTCCTTTTCCAGCAGCTCCACATACCAGGAGGGACAGCTGGCACCTGAGTGCCCTCAGCAGCAGCTTTACCTCCCACCTAAGCTAGGAATGGTTCTCCATGCAACACAGGGATAAATCAGTATCCTGAACACCAGCTCTCCAGATGGGATTCAACCCAATGGAGCTACAAGTGCTGAGGAAATCAGTGCTGGAGAGGTTGGAGGAGCCGGATGGAGGCGGCTGAATGACTGGAATGGAGGACTCAGGCAACTCGTACAAATGATACAACTCCAACAAAACAAATAAATAAATAAAATCCAAGCTCAGATTTTAATTCTGGCAACACGCTGGACAAAAATGGATAGTGTTCAGGTTTGATTTTGGAGGGAAACATTCTGCACTAAGCCAGGTCAGGCCGCAGCTCTCCTCACCCAAGCTCAGAACTCCTGTCTGAGCTTCTCTGCCAGAATTTAAACCATTATTCCCAGTAGAACTTTGCATTTGCTAGGGTTCTATTTGGCCACTAAGAAGTGCAACTCATGTTAGAGCCCAGGGTACTCTTGTACCTTCCCTCCAGGAGGGGAAAAGTGGGCATTAATGTACTTATGTGCCAATGATATGGTTTTGGCTTTAAAGAAGGAATGTTTAAATTACTCCTTACATAGTTCAGGAAGAACTTCACTAATACACAACAATCCTAAACTCAGAGATTAGACAGTAACACGGGCAAACTTGAAACAGCTTCAAAAAACATGAATATTTATCTAGAATTATGTTTTCCCATCATTCCTTGTAACTGAGATCTCGGAATGGTTTCCCTTGGAGCATCTAACATCACTCTGGCACATAACAGACTGATTTCCTGTTCACACACCACCCACAGACAGAGCCAACAGGAAAGCAGTCTCTCTCCAGACTCATCCCTTGTGAAGCAAAGAACTAGAACTGCAGACTTATCCTGGATGTCATCTTCCCCACAGATAACTGTTCTGCCTCTGGTCCTCACGTGCTGCCCACACTTCAGTTCCCTTGTCAGGAGCCTGCAGAGCGACTCCAGGTGTGTCACACACCTCCCTGGAGCCACAACTTCCCACCAGCCTCTCTGCTTTGGTAGAAACTGCCCAGAGAGGTTAAGAAGTAGGAGTATTATCCCAAATTAACAGTGACAACCAGCCCCCAGCACTGAGGGCAAAGCTGCTCTGCAGCGGAGCAACACCCAACAACCACCTCTGTCTCATCCACTGAGATGAACATGGGGACAGGGAATGGAACAGCTCCCAGGGAACAGCCCCTTCCCCATTCACTGACTCACTCCGATCAGCCATGCTCATTTACAAAGCCAAAAATCATCAATACCTTTTCCTTTTTTTTAAAATTGTGTTCTCAAGAACACAATTTGCACAGATATGGGCAATTTTAACTGGTGAATGTGGAGAGGACAAAGCCTGCACATGACCAAGCATACTCCAGAGTGCAATTCTACACCAAGGATAGGCTTCAGGCAAAATCTACAGGGACAAAGTGATACTGGGTTTAAGCCTAAAAACATCTTTTTGATCCAAGGGGTCAAAGAAAGACATTAACTAAATAAAGACTTCAAGCCAAATCATACAGAAATGTCCTCAAGGCCAACCAAGTCAGGAAAAAGTAGAAGTATCTTGCAGTAAATCACCACATTTCAGGTCTGTAAGGACTCTGGGCAAAGAAGAAAAGACTTAAGGAGTGCGCTGCTGAAACTGAGCCATTAATTAAAAGTAATAGGTTTTTTGGGGGAATTTTTGGGGCCAGATGTGGTACTAAAATCATGCTGATCCGCAGCAAGCTCCCATGCAGGCAAATATTTGCTTGTACCAACAGCCACAGCAAAGTCTGGGTGTGCAAACACTCCTCACTGAGCACTGAGACCGTGGGGAGAACACGTTCTCCTCCCCAGCACACTGAACACGGTTTCATGGCAGATTTCATGTGCTCCATCCTTGCTGCTCATGCAGAGACAACAGGAAAATATATTCAGAATGGTTCCCTGGGTCCCTGCCCTTCCCTGGTGGTTTTTGGGCACATCAATGGATCTTTACCCTGCTCCAAAGCACAACCTGGAGCTGAGCTGGTGAGGGAGCAGCAGACACAGGGGGAAGGTACCAACAGCCTCTCCACAGAAATAGGGGAAAAACAAATCAGGGAGATGGGGGTACAAGGGGCAGTAGAGGCATTGTGATATAAAACCTTAACGATCAAAATTAACGAGGTCGTAATTACCCGCTGAAAGTGCCAAGTGTGGGTTCTCTGTGGGAGCTGTCCTAGAGCCTGACTCTGTATCACCTAACGCAGGACTATGGACAACAAAATACACCAGCAATTCAGCAGCTGCCTAAAATGCCTTTTTAACAGTTAAACCTCAATAAACCACAGTTTCTAGAACAGAATTCGGACTTGATTTGGTTTCAAAATAGTACAGGAAACCTTTTAATGGTTTCCACATAGCTGTTCTGAGGAAAAGAGAAACACTGGTGTAAACAAATCTAAATGCAAGACAATGTGCAAATTATACAATATAAACACAAAGAAAGGTGGTTTGTTCTTAAAAATTCATTTAAGTACTCCACAAAGATGTTCATGAGAAAATTAAAGGGTTAGTGTATTTTAACAGCTTTAAAAAAAGACGTGTAATACCCCATTTGCCTATTAAAATCTTAAATTATTAGAAGATATTTTTTAAAACCAATTGTTTTTAAACATTTCTGCTGTTGCCTACTGTCTGCATTTTACTCATTTGCTCAGTGAGAGCCAGTTAACCAGTTTCACTTTAAGATTCTCATGCATTCAGAAACAAAGCTGCACTATTTGGTCTTTAGCATTACAGGAAAACAACTGACCTCAAATCAAAACAGAATTGTGCTTGGAGTTAAAATCCCACTGCCACCACCACAGGAGCCCATTCCTAGTTGGTTTTGGTTCCATTGTCACTGGAGATCGCCTCATACCCAACGAGCTGTTCAATTTACTGTTCAAAGATTGGCAACTCTCCCTTTTTATTTTCCAAGGTAGATTTATTTAAGCTGAAAACCAGCATTAGAGCGGACTCCAGCTCTGCAGGACTGGCTTTTTTTGGTTCTTGGCTTTGTAAACTTGCTTAGATAATAACACAGGACTAGAAGGAGGAATGAAAGAATTGGTTTGTTGCACTCAAATGAAAATCCTCAACTTCTAAAGGTCTTTGACAGCTCAGCTGTACGGAAGAACAGTGGCTTCTGTGACACTTTTTAAATCTCTTTTATAGGCCAGTACTGCCGCTTAAAATGCAGAATGTCTCCATCGCACTGATACTGTGACAACTCAATACGTTACACCACAGACATTTAACATAACTCCATACATGCTATAAAAAAAAAAAAAACAAAAAAACAAAAGAGGAGAAAAAATAAAAGAAAGGAAACAAATAAGACCGTAGCTAAACTGCTTTAAATACTGCATGCTACAGCACTTCACGTATCATCGAGATACGACACTGAAAGGTGACAAAAGGCTGAAGGGATTACAAAATATTTTCGGCAGGTTGGAAAGCTGCCTTCTTACTGTGGCAGAATTATTCCCCCTCCCCATTCTCTACTTCTAATGTTCATGATTCTAGTGTTGAGTTGGCCATGTATTTTTTTTTTTAATCCATTCTAATGACAGTGTTTCCTTAACTTAATTAAATCCATCAGTGTGGTAGCTGGGGTGAGAGTCAGCTGTGAGCTGGGTTGTCTCTGTGGCTGATGCTGGCTGTATCACAATAGGTGCATCTGAGGCCTCTGAAAAGTGAACACAAAAGGCTTAGCACACCAAGGAACAAACACAGCACTGTATGTTTTGGTAAGCACATCTCCCTACAACCCTCTGATAACACCATTTTACACTCCTCTAGGGGAATGATATTAATTCCCTGATATTCAGCGTGCACACAACAGCATTCACCTCAACTCTATGTGTGGAATGTTTATAATATTTCCTTCTTCCTGTAAAAGCACCTGATCCTCACCCACCTTTCAGCAGTGCCCATTAAAAATGTCATCACAGCATACACAAGGCTCTCCAATATTTTAAATGAGTGGTTTAATCCTACAGAAACAGCTTCACAAACAGTATTAGAGCTACAAGGGCAGCAGTGTCAGTTCCTCTATACCTGATGCAGTTAACACTGCCTTGACACCCCCAACCTTTGGGTACAAGAGCCCCTTTCTGAAATCCCACATGGTTGGTCCATATGTTACCCCAGGATGTGGAAGGAACCTAATGATGGTCACTGACTGCTCTGTGGCTGATCCCACCGGGTTCAGTGAAGACCCTCTGGGAGTTTTTAACAACTCTATCTCCAGAGTCAGCATCACCCATATAACTCTTTGTGTCATAAATATTCCCTGCTCATCATCCACACCCCAGGACCTGATTTCTCCTCAACCACCTCACTGATCACTCCAGCAGGGACTGATGTTCATCCTAGAGAGCTTGCAGCATTTTCACCTACCCCTTTCATCTGACTGCAACTGTGCCTCCAAGTCCTCTGGAGAGACATAGAATTCCTGCTCTTCACCTTCAGGAGGTTTCGGTTTACACTTCCCACAGCAACAATTACAGCAGCAGCACAGACAGCAGCAGCAGTAGCAGGCTGTGATGAGCCCACAGAACACAAACAAGGCCTGCAGAGGACAGAAAACACAGAAATAGTCATAACCTGTGTCTCCTGTGCCATGACCACAGAGTTTGTGAGACTTGGATACAGAATCAGAAGGCAAAACCACAGCAGCGCAGAGAGAGAACTCAGTAGCTACAGCTTTGTACTTCATCACCGAGAAATACTTTAAATTATGTGCAAAAGTGGCTATGATTCCCACATTTTACACTGAGGTGAATACTGCCAGCCTGGTTTGCTTGAGTAATTCCTACAATTTAAGTTAAGTGGACTATTTTGCTGCATCTGGAAGAAGGTACAGGTCTAATAAGTGCACCTGTACTAAAATCCAGGGGTACAACAGTTCAGGACAGGCTGTAACTTGCATAAACAACCCTGGAAAAGACTGAGCTGTACCAGCTGATGCACAGGTCATGATGTACCTGTGGCAGGGACCTGGAGCAGCCCAAGGCTGTGGGCATGGCTGAGGATTGATGTTCCCAAGTATGTGAGCAAGGCAGCTCCAAGCAAGCCAGGTCTGCCAGGTGCTTATCACAGTGACAAAAGGCTAAACTGAAGTCTTCCTATAGGTTACTGTGCATTTGTTTGAAAAAAATAATTTTACAGATAACAAACCAGCAGGGTGATATAATTATTGTCTTCCTTAAGGGAATCAAGAGATGGAGGCAATGCTGGCAAAGGGTAGAAAAATGGACCTGTGCCATGAAGGAGATTTTCTCCTGTGTGAGCTCAAGTTCACAGTCAGGACTCATTTTGCAAAATTATTTAGCAGATATTACTAGAAAATATCCCCCCAAATCCTCATCTCTTCTAAACACTGCAAGAGTCCAAGCTTCAATTAGTAACCCAAGTCTTGCTTATTAGACCTGTATCACTGGTAGTTCCTAGAAAAATACTTCTGAACACAAGATCCCGATACAGTAAGAGAAGGTTAATTAACCCAGAGTCAGAAAATCAGCAATTTCTAAAGGTAAAACCAAGCACAGTGAGCAAACAGAGCTCTCTAAGAGTTTCCAATACCAATCCAGAATAACTTCTGTGCCCTTTTATTTACCTTTGCCCACCAGCTGGACAGCACGAAGTATGTGTTCACATTTTCTTCACCAAACTGCTCTGCTACATAGAGCCCCAGAGACCCATACTTATCGTAAATGTTCCGCTTTGTGGCGTCGGTCAATATTGCGTGGGCATTATTGATCTCTTTAAATTTTTCTGCTGCCTCTGGATTATCAGGGTTTTTATCAGGATGATATTTCAATGCCAGTTTCCTGCAGAAAGAAAAAAAGAGAATAAAAATGGGGTTTAGGTTCCTGTTTTTTGATTTATTTTTTTCTAATTCTGTAGCCTGCCACTCAAGGGAGACTTTCAAGTTCCAACTGTTTTCCTTCATCTGTGATTCAACTTCCCTGATGATTCTTCCTTAGATGATAATAAAAGGCTACAGCAGTGTCTAGCTTAGTTCACAGGACTGACTTCAGACTGTTGGATCTGACCCTCGGAAATCCAATGGAAAAAAATAAGAGACATTGAATAAAAATAGGTTTGGGTTTTTTTATCCTCAGCTCCAGCAACTTCCACCAGTAAGTTTTGCTCCTGCTACAGCAAAGACACATCACAAGTCTAAGATATAGCAACAAGGAGTAAATAAAAGCAAGTTGCCACAGCTGCTTGAAGAGTGTCTGAACTGCTGCTTCTGCAATGTCTGAACACAAAAATAGAACAGACGATCACTTGTGGTTAATTCACCAATTCCTGTGCAGGAACAAAGTACTTTTCACTTCAACCTTTGCTAGAATAGAAAACGCTTCTGAGTTTCGAGATATCAGGAAATCACAACGTACCTCCCCTAATCAGGCCAGATCTCTTACAACTAACAAAAAAATCAGATTAAGCATTGATAAATGTGCTAGTTCTCACATGGGCCAGGCTATTTACAGACATCAGTAGAAATAACTGGTTAAACACCTCCTTATGAACAGAAAATACATGCTCCCAAGTAGAAAAATGACAGTGAGCCAAATGCTGGAAGTTCTCTGCCACCACAAAAGGTACTTGTCCTCCTACAGAAAATGACCACACAGTCATGTATATGAGAAAGACAGGAGGAGTCTGCAGACAATTACATGTCAGCTTTGCAGTGGGCAAACATTTAGACAAATATAAACCAAAGATGTGTGCAAGCACTTGAATCTGCCTGCAAGTATCTTACAGCATTTAAAACCTAGCCTGAGTGTGCCCTTGGGTCACTTCACTGTGCATGATGCTGCTGCAGTAAATCATGGCCATGGCTGCCACTTGTGCCCCAGCCTCAGTGAGGGCTGAAATAATCACAAAAGGTTTTATAAACCTGGAAAGGGCTCAGTCAGGCTGCAATAATTAAATATTTTTATTTCCTGTTCCCTACACATACACAAGCCCCACAGCCCCCAGGCCAGCAAAGGATGTTCAGACTGAACATGATAAAGGAGCAGCAGAGGAAACAAGATGAGCTGAAGGTTCAGACAAATTTGAAGCAGCAGCATTTCACCCCAGGATCTCATGGGGTTGTTCCTCCAAAGTAAAAACTCAGTCTTTCCCCTCAGGAAGGTAAAATTATTTTCCAGTTGCTTGAAGATAAATGATTCAAACTTCCACTTACAGCTTTTAGGAAGATAAAGCTAATTTTTGAGAATCTGTGGACCTGGTTTATTCCTAGACTTCACCATGTAGCTGCCATCAGTATTAAAAATGTAACTTTGTTAGGGAAAAAGTTTTGGTAAAAGTTAAAGACTAAAGGAAAACAATTTTGCAACGAGTATCCTTATGGAAAGATGATGCTGACCCCTAGTGTAATCCAAACACATTGCCACTGGTCACAGCAGCAACTGCATTTCAGCAGATCTACGGGGAATGTGGAAAGGAAGATGTTACAGGACTCTTTTTTTGTAGTTTTTATTTGGTTAGTATGAAGCCATTTCATGTGCCCAACTCTTAAGAGCTACAGAAAAAAAATGTCTTTTAAACTAATAACTCCACAAAGAATAAGAAATTTTGAACAGAATTCTAGGAAAAAGTAATCATTGATACTGTTTTCATCCTTATTTGTATCTTTAATCTCTATCTCTGTGTGCCAGAAGTGGAAATGATGGACAGCAGGGCAGTTCTGCATATCTGTGGTCCTCCTAAGATAGACACGAGGCTACATAACAGGAAGAGTTTAACTCTGATCATGTTCTTTAAATTCTGCTCAAATTTAGGCAAGGACCATTCAAAATGACACTCTACATTTGAGAATTTAACTTACTAGATATAAGATGGAAAATTTTAAAGCCTAGGAATGTTTCCACAACCCCTTTTGCAAGAAGCAAAACATGGTTATGTTTTCACCTGTTTTTCCCACATATTTTTCTTGAAAAAGGTTTAAATAAACCAACTCAGGCTCCTACATAACTAGAGCATTTGCTGAACACTGAATTAAAGCCATTTGTAAGGCATAAAACTCGAAGCTTTACCTGTAAGACTTTTTGATATCATCTGAAGTGGCATTTTTGTCCAGCCCCAGCACGTGGTATAACGACTCCCCAGAGGTAGAGAGCGAGCGTTGCCTCTGGTCTGCCATCTTGAGCTAACCTGAGCAGAGAACTGGCCCCTGCCAAAAAATAAAGATTAAGAAATGCTTAAGCAAAGGAAAAAACAGACCTCCTTAAGCAAATCATCCTTCAAAACAGTGTTTGCACGTCAAGATTCAGCTTTTATAAAACGTGCTTTGAAAAAGCTCTTTACATATGTGGAAGGTAAAAAGTTATAAAATTCAGTGAATTATCAGTGAAAACAACTATTACATTGTTGGCACAACACCAGCCACCCTGTATATATTCAACTCTTCTTTCTAAAAACCCCAAATCAACAGCTGAGGTGCAGCTATAGCTATGTACTGCAGAATACATCTATAAAGTCACTTGGTCTTAATTTTAAGGTAATTTATTTGTGATCATACCTACAAAAACAGAGAAGTTGCTGTTAAGTTGAGGCTGCCTTTATGCACCACACTGGCATTGGGATAACTGACTTAATTTATATTTTCTATTTCAGAAATTACATTAAAAAAAAAACAAAACAAATTCCCCCCACAACTCCCAGACCCCAGTCCCCCATCTTATCACCACCACCAGGTCAAACAGAATCATCAGATAAATCCAGTGTGGCCAAGCCTGTGCATTCCACAAGGATAGAGGGAATGTCTACCCAGAGACCAGATCTCCTCTCTCGTAATTTAAAGTTGTGAATCCAACATTTAACATGCATTGTAGTTAAAATCATGCTACTTGAACATGGATTAACCTCCTGCTCCACATCCAAATGTGACAGACCCCAGAGGTGTCCCCTTTGCCATGCCAGGACCAGATCTGATTATGCCCTCTCCCATCCTGAGGAGATCAGCTCTGCTGTTCTTTAGCTGCAGAACTGCAGCCAGGATGAGCATCCAAGAAAAGACTATTGGCTATTTTTGGATTATGTCATTACAATTAGCCTACACCAGATTATGCAGCCTTCAAAAAAGATATTTAAAGCACCAGACTTTTCTAATTTAACCCTATGTCTTATATAACAAAGTTAATAACTTCAGCTTTCACAAGGCTGGCTGAAAGCAACACACTCAGCCCTCACCTTCTGCACTGCCTGGGTGGAGCTGTGACCTCACAGCTCCACAAACCCACAGCTCTGCTTCTACCAACACATGGGAATTGTCACACCCACACAAGAGGGACCAAGTGACAAGGATGTGGACAGACATCACCACTGGCTTGCTCAGCTCAGACCCTGCTGTTGATTCTCTCCCTCACCTGGCCTCTCTGCCTTGACATTCATTTAACACTGGGCACCAGGTGCAGTTGTTCTAACTGGAACAGTTGTTAGTTGTTCTAACCAGCTAAACCAAACTCTCACTAAGTCTCCTTCAAGAAGCCTTTGGCAATTCTACCCAGTTTAATTCAAAGCTTCCTATAGGAAGCTATAAATTATTACTATTAAAAATAAATAGTCTAAACTTTAATTCTCAGGCTAAAAATTCAAACTACACCCCAAATCTGGAAGGTGAATGTGTGCATAGGGAGTGAAAATCCTTTCTTTTCAAGGACACTTCAGTACCAAAAGCTTTCTGTATGGGAGGAAAATTACCGAGTGCTGCAAGACACAACACAAACAACTCACTTATTTGGGCATAATCTGATTCAGGGAAAGGAAAACCATATTTCAGGAGAGAAACTGCACACCCAGGCACACAGCAGACACAACCCTCTGGGACAGCCTTTCCCAAAGGCAGCCTCCCAGCCCCCTCTGCCCTGGAGCTGAGGTCAAAGACTGATGATCCTGACGTGTCTCTGGTAATCTACCTAATCACACCAGCCTGCTCCCACTGCTTCCCAGGCTCCCTGCTCAGCTCCTCCTGCTCTGTGACCATCATCACTTCCTCCCACCCTCCTGGGAACCTCCCTGAAGCTCCAGCACACCAGTCCCTGCCAGCAGCTCCCTGCCAAGGAGTGTCTGTCACTACTGCTCTTGGACAGGGACCTGAGAAGTCAGGAGTGGGGGCGGGGAAGCAGCCTGATTGGAATTTTACACGCTGATTTAGCCCTTCCAAGGAAGATACTGCTTCAAGCAGGAGCTTCCAGGGCATTATGGACATTTTTCCTAAAAGCTGCAGCTCTATTTAAATATAACAAGCTTCCTGTAACATCAATCCAACATGCCCTTGGTGACAGATGCTGCAGATCACAGCCATACACCATGTTCTGCTTAACAAAATCTCTGCTGTTAAATTAGGGCCAATTTGTTTAATAAAAATGAATTTGGTTTGACCCAGGCAGTATCTATCAGTCTGCAGGCACAGGGATACAATTCCACACTGCTGAAGCCTTAATTGCTTCCATCTGAACAGTGCTGGGGATCCACAGCTCAGTGTAATGAGATGTTAGCATTTATTTCTCCAAACTGGTATGAAATGGACACATTGGCCTTGGCACAAGAATGGAGGATAACACAGTGATGGGAATTCATCTGGGAAGCTTTTTACTCAAGGGAACAAAGGAATATTATTACTAGGAATGCAACCTTTGGCTTCTTAAATATGAAACAGACAATAAAGGTACAAGTTATTTAAGTTCCAAGTTTTCCTAAACCTGGGTATCATTTACCCTGCTGTTTTCACACGTGGCTCTAATTCACAATCCTGAAAGCTGCCCTGGATTTTTAAAAACTGTTGTGTTCAGCAGCAACAAGCCATCTGCTCCCTTTTCTAACCAAGCAGGATGCCCTGAAGAGGTTTCTCTGGGAAGGCTCTGGAGAAAGGTAATCTCCTGGATTAACCAGTGCAGTGTTTAACCATCTGTGTACCACAATGTCCTGCCTTAGTCAGCTCTAGCACAACAGGCAACTGCTTTCAGCAGCACCAGGAGAGTACAATTGGTACCACCTTGCTGAAAAGACTCAGATTAAATCTGACTGGTTATTTATGGAAGTCAGCCCTAATGTTCTAAATACATCCATGGAAAATTCAACCTTAGAAACACTAATTTTCTTTCCATCTTCCCAGAAGAATCCCATCAAGTTTCATGGAACTGGTGATACCTTAGTTTCTGCCAGGTCTGCTGACCCTTTTGGAAGTTGAATTCAACTCATTAAAATGGTAAAGGGTTATTACAGCCAAGAAAAAAAAAATCAATAGTTCTCTGCCAGTTTAGGGAATTAAATACTCACAGAACATCACAAAGAATATCTGCACTGAAAAGTGACAGCAGATCTGGTGGCCAGAAGCAGGGAAGGAGGAATTAAACTCCATTTGATCTGCTGCAAGATGCTGCAAAGAATTTCCATGGAAGTTGGCAGTGAGGGGGATCAATTTTTCCAAGAAAACACGCTGAGCTGTGTGGCAGAATGGAGGGCAAAGGTACTGACACTGCCCACACAGACAGCAGGTGTTTGGGACAACACTGAACCACCACTGTTGGGTCTAGGAAGAACTACCTTGAAGTAAAGGGATGGAAGGCTAATTCCATGGACAGTACCCAAAAATGTCAGTGTTGTTAGCCTCTGGAAGCAGACTAACAGCAGTACTTCTCATCTCACTCCAGGGCTGAAGCACTCCGTATTTATTCAAGAACAAACCTCTGGAAACTGTAATCCTCAAATATCACTTTTCCCATCTCCCCCTGTGTTAGTCACACAGGCACTGCTGTCCCTTGAATTTCCTTGCTGGAGGAAAGACTGCTTCAGGAAGGAGTTGTGGCTGTTCAGCTCCACTGATCAAAATCAGAAGGGGCACAGGAAACCAAACAATGTTAGCTTTAAAGATATTACAACAGCAGGACACTGGGGCACAATCTCCAGAATTCTCATTTTCTCAGTGTCTGTATATTCATCAGTTTAAGTTCCTAAAAATAAAATAAAATAATAAAATTACTCCCTGAATGCATGTGGCAATGCACAGACCTGTACACAGGTGCTGTTCACAGCATTACAGAGAACTGTCTATCTGCAGGGTGGGGAATCTGGTTTTAAACAGCTTTTCCAGAAACTGAAATCCCACTGTAAAGGAGAAAATCCACCTCCTCCTGACACAGTGAATGACACCCACCAGACACAGGATAATGTGAGGTTATTAACCTTAATGGATACTGTTTGCAAAGGAGTTTCATTAAAACTAGTGCACAACAGCCTCCCAGTCTTCCAAAATATCACCAGTAACACAGAGAGTAGAGAAATACCCAAAAGGGAAACTAAGAACCAGAAGGAATGACCCAGACTCGGGGAAGTGCTGGGAGTGCTGGACAGAGGGAGGTCGCTGCTGTCCCAGCTCAGCCCAAACCTGCACGTGTCTGTAACACAAACTACCAGGAATGCTGTCAAGCCCTCTACAACTACAGTTTTAAGAGCATATTAGAAGATGATTAAAGAGTCCAACTTGGAAATTATGTTTTGCCAGCTCTTACAAAAATAATGTCTGGTCAATATTTTATTACATGACTTTAGGAAGCACTTGAGTATTTTAGGAAAGATTTGGATTCCACAAAGCACTGCTGCTAAGTGGTAAAATATAATGTTGGTTAAAGCTAAGATTCCACCTTTTCAAAGATTTCCAGTGAAGAAAATTAACTACAGGTGTTAGTCTAAAACAATTATTCTATCTCAACCAGTATTTATTAGTAAATGTCTAAATAAAAACACTGAGCCTGAAAGCACTTCAGTAAATATTGATTTGTCACAGAAAGGAAAAAGCACCACTGGCCTCCACATCCTGTCCATCTGTCTCAGAGGCACTTAGAGTTGTCCTCACAAGCTGGTATTTTTCAAGAGAGAAAAAAGAAAATTTAAAGGGAAGATGAGAGAAGCATACACAAGATTGTGTTACCATGAACAATATGAGGTGTTTTTTTCAGCTTGGCTTCCTGAGGTAGTAAGAGATTTTTATAGCAAATTTTGAACTTTGTTTCCTCAGCAATATTTTGCATTTAAATGAGAAACTACAAGAAGTAAAAAAATCCAGAACTTACCTGGTTTCAAGTATTCTAAGGTAAGTGATAACAACCTTCACACACTTCTAAAACTGATTCTCCTAAAGACAAAAAAAAACCAAATTAGTTGTTCACCAATTCTGAAGTTGACGGTTCATTGAAAAATTATCATCACATTATTGGACAGTAAAAACACACAAGTGTTTTATAAACATTTGTACCACAGTAAGTCCCCACAACGTAAATACTTGTCTTTAGAATTAACCAACTGTCAAAATAAATGATAAATATTTGAAAACACAGATTCAAGGCCTCTATGGTGTGACCCATAATTTCAGTCTCTTTTCCCTAACCTGTTATCATGGGAAAGATATGACTCTGAGACATACCTACCCAGTTGCACTGAAACTCTAATAACCATTACCTGTTTAAGACTTCGGACTTTTTCAACATAAGCCTTTATGAATATCTGCACTGAGAGCACAAGGAGCATGTTTTTCAAGTCTTGGTAATCTGTTGTGCTGTTAGACAGAGACTGTAAAGCAGCTTAGCTAACACAGCAGACCCCAAGCTCCAGCACCGGAGCAGCAGGCACAGCCTGCTCTGGGGAGCAACACCAGCTCCTCTTGCCAGGACAAATTTCCATCAAGAAAATGGTGGTGTCATCCAATTCTCATTCCCTCATCCTGAAGCAGATCACCCAAAGGAAAAAACAGTCTCGTTTTGGTGTACAAGGAGGGAGAGAACCTGAGAGGACCCAGCAGCACACACTCGGTCTTTCAGCAGTCAAGGCTCCAGATCAGCCATCAAATGGAAATAACAGAGCAAAGGGGCAAGAGCAGCCTGGGAAATGCTACATGATGCTATGGAAAAAATCAGGGACAATCAGATTAAAACACCTTTCTGATTAAGCAGCCACAGGACACATCTAACCCACATTACCAATTATAAAGTCACTTATGCATTATATGACTGAACAGTAAACCTCGTGAGTGGAACTTCAGAGCAGCTTTTACCTGGCAAGTCACTGCTTAATTGTCATACAAATCCTTCCAACAGCTGTCAGAGAACAAGCTCTGAATGCACTTGAGAAATAAACTCCCCATTGAATTAATAATCAGGCCTTTCACGGGCTGGAAGGTTCCAGCATGGCAAACAGAGATGCTGGGAATACACCCAGGGAGCTGCTGGCATTGCTGCCCACAGCAGTTGCTTGGTGCCATCTGTAAGAAGCTGCCTGATCCAGCAACATATCCCTAAGTGGGTATGAATGAACCAACCAACAACTCAATAATCAGCTTATTGTTAATGGATCTGTTTAGTTCCTTTGATAGGAACCAGCAAAGGATCTTCCTGAATAATTAGAGGCAGAGAGTTAAACTTTCCCACTCAGAGCCTGTGCAAAACTAGAGGGTGGACTAACTCCCCAAGGAAAAATGACCTATTTTGTGAAGCTATAGAAGCTCCCAGATCCTCTGCCCACAGCTTTCTTCATTAAAAAGTAATCCACAAGAACATTCTTTAAGCATTTATAAAAAGCTGAAGATTGTCAATGGTGTTGGCAAGCAGGATTATGGCTTCCTACCCAGATGAAGATCACTTTTAATTGTGCCACTGACTCTGTTTCAGACAGCAACTCCAGATCCAAGTATGCTGACAGTCAAACTATGTTCAATTTGTGGAAATAATATGAGTAGAACAGGAGAAAAAAGCAAAGTCCAGATGTACTTTGGAGACAAATGAGCTATCCTGCTACGGTCAGAATTGGGCATATATTGATGTAAATATCATACAGTGATATGTGGATAGAAGGTTCAAATACAAGAATCCAGCCCAGGCCTCATCAAAACTCCATAAGTAGAAAAGTCAGGATTTTTTACAGCACATATATACATATATATATAAAATAACCAGCCATGTAGAGACTCAAAATATGCAGAGAAATGTTGTCTTAATCTGGATGCAAGCAGCAATACTTCCTTCAGTCTCACAGCTATGCTAATACCAAGTTTCATTAGGAGCAAGCAGCTTGATTTACAGCTGAAAATAACCAAACCAGACAAAAATAAATTCCCAAGGAAACAACTTCTTGTAAAAAACAAAGTATATGAGAAACCCATGCCAGCTCCTTTGCATCCCCCTTCCCCAGTGCATCCTCCCTGCCAGCACTGAGCCAGCCCAGCACCTCCCAGGGGTTCGCTCCCTCACTTTCTGTTGCAACTGGCAATTCCAATTTAGTGACTCAGGAATGTTTTGATCTCCCTAACCAATCTCATTATTCAGCAGGCCAGATCCACTGACCCAGAGCTCTACATAATACCCTGCTTGTAATTACTTGTAAATATCCCCCTTCCTTATTACATGATATTCACAATCCAAACGAAAGCAGAGAAAATGAAAGGACAGATGCTGGAAAAGGAACTGGAGCATTCAAAACCCACAGCAGTGCATGGCACCCAGTTCAACAACACACACAAGAAAGAAGGAAGTCTGGGGAGGGGGATAAATACCTGTTTAAGAATCAGAAAATACAGAAATGAGTATGAAAATGAGATGAAAAAAGATTAAAGAATGATGAAGACAAAAACAAGCAAAGCTACACAAATGCAAACTGAATTCAGCAACACATTAAAATGGTGGTAAGTTTTGTAACACAAAGGAAGAAATTCACTTGGGAGGTTGTGTGTTCTTGCAACCATTTTGCTCACAGCAAAACCAGCTCTTCCAGCCTTATCCCTCCTGCAAATTTGAATCCAATTTATGTACTGTTGTATCTTCCTCACATACAGGAACCATAAATATGCTCAGCACCATTTTCTCCTCTACCCTAGAGACAGATATTCCCTATTCATTCCAGAAATCAGGGATGTTCTCAGCTCTACTGGACAAAAAGCACATGTGTCTCTTGAGAACCCAGAGCTCCTCTGAGAGATGCAGAAGAACCCTTTTTACTGAGTAATTCTACTGACAGAATTGTCCTCATCCTGCTCTATATTTTGTCATCAGAAAGGGGGAAGTATCTCCAGGACACATTGCTTCATAACCCATCTCCACCATGTACAGGAACTGCTATCATGGTTAGCAAGTATTTAAAGAAATAATGCTGCAATTATAGCAAATAAAATAAAGTAAATCAATATACAAAATAGAAACTCCCAAAGCCTTTATTTTCACACCCTTACTTGCTTACATGACTTGCAAAATGAATCATCACTGGAAAAACAATGTGAAAAAGCTGAAGGCAAAGCAGCCTGGCTAACAAGTGCCTGCAGAAGACCACTACTATTTTACAGCACTCTTCTCCCTGTAGCTGTCTTGAAATAAAGATTCTTAACCTATTAATTGGAGCACTAACATTTACTATTTCATTAAAGCATCCAAGAGTGTGTTTTGGTGTTGCTTATATTTCTTATATCACAAAAGCCTTTCAGCTGAATTTTGCTATTCAGTTCATGACCTTTTGATTAAGATTGTGTGAGAGATTTCACATCCATAAAGACATTCTGTTTTAACATATAGGCCCTGATGGAAAGCTGAGTATCCAGGGAATTAATGTAAATGCACACATCTCCTAGAAAAAAAGAACTTTACTGTGTTCAAATCCATCTGCCTTGGGAACAGAGGACAGGTCTCCTACACTGAAAGACTGTGACACTAAAAACTTCATTAAATTCTTTTGAGTTCTTTCTAAAAAATAGAAACACAGAGGTTTTAAATAATTGAAATTTGGAACAATATCATTTTTCTGCTAAATTCAAGTCTGAACTCATGTAACATCCACACAGATGACTGCAAGAGAGGTTACACTGAAACTTGTGACAAATTTAACTACAGCGACACAGTGTTGTTTCTCTAATGAGCTTAGCAGATTAAAATGTAACCATTTAAGTCTGATTGACCAACTGTTATAAAGACTTGTGACCTTGTACCCTACACAAGAGTAAGATCCAAACCTACTAAAGAAGGTTTTCCATATTAGGAGAGAAACTATGAAGTATTGGATTTGCATTTTCTATTCTCTCTCTTAAAATAATTACTCTAAAAACCTGGGGGTGGGGGGGGTGAGTGGATTCCTTACTTAGGACTTCATTGCTCCTATTTAATCCCTCAGCAATATTAAATTATTGCTTATGACATCACAGCACTTTATGTGCAGAGTGCAAGCATCACAAACTGCATATGGCTATAAAAAAAACCTACATCTGCTTGTTCAGTTAAAAAATCTCTGGAAAATCAGCAGCTCTGTTTGCTTTGCTCATTATTACTCTTAATTTCTCCTCCCTATAAATAGTTTTTGAATCATTGTGACTACTCACTGCAAGTTCACTAGAACAAATGAGCCAACCCACAACATTCCCTCCTGTGGGTGGAGTGATGCTGATGCCACTTCTTCTGGAGAAAAAAGTACCTTAAACTTCTTCAAAGGCATAAAGCCCCATTTCTGCTAAGTGGGTTGTATGAAGTACATCAATAAAAAAACCTCATATTGCTAATGATTATATCAATATAGTCTAATCTTTCCAACATAAAAGAACTCTTAGAACAGATGGGTCTACTCACATAAAAATTAGATTTACGCTATTATGTCACACCTGTAGGTAAGATAACTAGAGGCTTTTAAATAACAATAAAAGAAAAAAGAAATCTCTTGTCTCATTTAAGAAAAGGTTGAGAAAATCTTATCAGTTGTGAAAACATGAACCCCTTGAGAGTGTTACAAAAAGAGAATTTAAGGAGACAATGTTGATCCAAGCAACCCCTTTTTACAGCACAGGAGGCTTTTGCCTGGTCAAAGAGAAGGAACAAAGTGAGGTTACAGAGTACAGCAAAAAAGCCAAATAAGCAGTTTGAGACACAAAAGGAACAGACAGGAACACATCTTTCAAATTACAAGTTGGTTGGCAAAGGGCAAGAAAAAGATTTCTCCAAAATTAACTTGAAAGGGCAGGGGAAGATGGCTCCTCTCTGTGCTCACTGACAGCAGCAGGAGATGGAGGGGAAAAAAGTTCTTTCCTATTTTCTTTTCCTATCAATTGTGAGGCAGATGAAAAGGTAAATGAGGGTTTCCCCCACACACAAATAATTTAGAAGTATGATCTTACAAACTGCAAAACATATACCAAAATTATTTTACACCTACCTTGGTGTTAGAATTGCTTTGTTCTCAAATAAACACCATAAACACTCTTGGCAGTTTCAATCACGAGCAGTTTTTGTTAAAGACTTTGAAACAAAGACTTTATTTTAATGAGTAAAAAAGCAAAAAGAAAGACCACTTTATAGCAACAACACAAGGCAATACTTGTATCTTCATCCTGATCTAAAATGATCCACTCTGGTGCTTCCCTTCTGAGAAACTTCACCTATTTTCAGATTATTAATCTCTGTTCTTTAATGGTTGTCTCCCACCAAGAATACAAATCTTCCACTTAAAAAAGTTATCAATAAAAAGGCAAAATACGCAGAATTGAACAGCAGAACTTACAAAGAATTTGTATTTTCCAGAAACAACCACCCAGCCAGGTCAGGAACAGACAAGCCAAAGTGCCTTTATATGATTACCAGGAACCCAACGCCACTGCCTCTGTCAGAGCCTATTTCACAGGACATTAGGTTTTATTCTAAAATTTAAGCTTATTTATTTAATAATACAGGCAGAAAGTAAACCTCCTCCCCCATTTACTTTTACCTCTTGTATCCAACCAGGTCCTCCAGCCTAAGATGATGCATAATTATTCAAGCAGCACATGTATCCACTCAGTTAAGTTCCAAAGGCTTTAGTTCCAGAGATTATCCTTCTGCAAAGTTAAAAAATTAAGTATATCTGAAGATCCTCTCTTCTCCTAATTGCTCAACTGGATTTCCCCAGTTTTTGTGGAGGGTGGGGAAGAGACTATTTCATTATTTCACTTCCTCACAGAAACTGAGCAGTCGGTGTTGAAAAAGATATTTTAGGCTTGAAATAAACAACGAAAAGCCGAAATAAAAACAAAACCAACAAAACATCATCAGGAGTAAGTAAGGGGTATTCTGATTAGAAATGGAGCACAGGCTGTAGATTAAACTCCTCTGACCACTGTGAGGGGTGAGCACAAACCCAAACAAACCAAAACCCCCAGAGACTATCTCCAGGATACAGAGATATAGATATATATGTCATGGAAGACATTCTTCACTTCATGCCACAGATTCCTCCCCTCTGGATGGTGTCAGGTGTTACTGAAAATGGTTTAAAAGCCACAATGAGATGAGTTTTGTACCTGTTCCATTCAAATCCCCAGCACATGGACATTCAGAAGCATGAAAGGAGTTAAAACTACAGAATTCCATTGCAAAATCTGACCTGAACAGCACAGTTTGTGTTAACTTTTACTTGTTGTTTTGGTAGGAAAATACAACCAAGTTCCTTTTTGAAGGCTGGGTGATGCCAGAGGTGATGCCTTCACTGCAAATATTTCTGTTTCTACTCAGGTGAATTAAACCAGAGCCCATGTCCAGGGGCAAACCCACAGTAAATCACAGCAGAAAGCACCTTGGGGTTGAGAACACATTTATTCCCTAGTGATCCCAAATTCATCCCTATGAATACAATGCTAATGTCACAATATTCTTCTAATATCCCTGGAACATTACCCAGTACACTCCCTGTATGTTGGAGTCAGCTCTTTTAGCTACTAATACCCCAAAAAAATCACAGGGCTGGATTAAAAACAGTTTTAATTTAAACTGGCATTCTCTTACAGGAGACAAACTCTTTGGTATTTTCTAACCATACAGTGTGGTTTTACCAACAAAAAGATTTATTTTATACTACTCCCCCACAAACCATAATGATATTTATTTCCCCTGTTCTCTCACTCTGCATACATTTAATCTGCAGACTGCCTGATGAAGGATGTCCTCAGTTCCACCACTCAGTCTAGCAACAGTATTTCATGGCTGCTTAAAAAAGAAAAAAACAAAGCCAGTCCATAATTTAGAAATAATAAGGCAACAAAGAATGTATTTGTCCTATTGATTTTCCCACTAACTCATTGGTGATTTAATAGGAAAAGACACTGCTTGAATTTCAGACCATAGACTTAGTCTGAAAACCTGACACTTCATGAAAAACCACGTTCAGACTTTAACTGTAACTGAGTTTTCTAACACTGTAATTGGGTAAGAATTAGAACACATGGATTTTAAACACTAAGTTTTCAGACAGGAGTCACATCTCAAAGGGCTTAGAACCAAAAAGCCACCATTATACTGGGGCATAATTTAATCACTGCCATTCCCAAGGCCTTCCAGTTTCAGCACAAAGTATGGAATTAACACATTTAGTCTTTTTTCCACCTAAATAACTGATAATAAAGTCAGAAAACCCTATATATAATTTCTGGGCTTGATGTTTTTATTTCTTCCTCTGATTTTCACTAACACTGGAGTGTGACAGATGTCTCTTCGCTCTGCTTGTACCCCTGATGTGATGCCATCAGATCAATGTCAAACCAGGGTCATTCCTACCTGTAATCCCCAAACCAAGGGTATGTCCTCCTGGAGATCCTTAACAGAAACAAAAATAGTTGTAAAATTGCACCTTTCCTCATTTAGGGTTATTTAGTAAATTATATTCTATACATCTACACATTTAAACAGCCTCAAAACAGCAAGAAGAGTGAAAGTCATCACAGACCCTCTTTAACAGCAAGAGGGACTCCCTGGCCTCTAAATGTAAAACATCAAAACAAGTCCCAGGAAGAAATGTGGTTTTAAGATAAGCTGCAGGAAACCAGGGTAAGGAGCTGGGCATTACAGGACAAGCATCGGAGATGCTGGGTTTTCATCATCCAGGATGTTGCATCCAACGTATATTCCAGGCCAGGCCCATAAAGTCATGTTGGCTGCTGGCTCTGTTACCCAAAGCACTTGGGGAAATAGTAAGGCAGGCTTGGGAAAATACCCTGTGCACCTTCCAAGCACCTGCTGGTTAACTCTGCCTGCCTGGTTTTCCCAAGTCAATTGTGAAGAGCCAAAGCTGTGCGAATTTAAAAGCGCAACAAGAATGAAGTGAGCGTGGAAATCAGGAACTTTGCAGGAAAAGAAAAAACGGGGTATTTATAAGGAAAAGAAATGTTTTCACTCGTTACCGTCCAGACAAAAATATCTCTACTGAACATGCATTTATTTTGCTCTGTGATAAAAATGGTCTACTCCAAGCAAGAATGTTATTTCCCAGCATTACCATCAGGGCCTTCAGAAGGACTGACTGACCAGTGATTGGTCAAATCAAACCCCAAAACGATAAAATAAGTTTTCTAAAGACAATACATGCTTCAGACCCTATTTTTCCTTCCCCACTCAGACTAGAAGAACTCCAAGAGACACCTCAGAATCATACAGGTGGAGAAAGCAGGATCCCTATGTGACAGAGCTCGTTAGGTACCTCATGGAAAACATTCCTCAAGTTCTCAAAGAACAGCAACTCAGAATGAACCTGGAACTTAAGTCTATTCACTGCTCTGAACAGTAACTGAATCTGGCTTTTAAATTCAATTTAAAACAGGAATATATCTGGTTACAGCTTCCCAGAAACAGGTCACCTCAGATTTCAGTGGATTTCTTGGTCCCTTCCCCCCTCCTCAAGGAACAGCAGGCAAGGAGATGCCAGGAGCACTGGGAAGAGTGTAGGATCCAGGACCCCCAATCGAGGTCCCACCAACCACTCCAAACCTCTTCCACAGCTCACAGCACCCGCCAAGGGCCCCTGCCCAAAATGCCACACAGATCAAATCAGGGGAGGCGTTTCAGATGGGCCCAATGTATCAGATCAAAGCTGTCATCAGTCTGACTTGGAACAACACTGGGATAACTCCAGTCCCTGGTGGACGTGGACTAGAGCGGATCTTAAAAAAACCCAAAATCCATCATTGCTTCAATTCCCTGTCCAGATGATTTCACAGGGATCCCATATGGCCCTTCTGAAAGCACGTGAACATTTATTAATTTTATTCCCCTTCCACCTGCTTTTATCACAAACTCACATGTCTCCCAAAGACAGACTGCCACACTCCAGACTCTGAACAGGAACTTACACATCCCATTTTGTCTGCTCATCCCCCTTCCTGTACTTCCAACTATCAGAAGCATCAGCTTCCATGATTACATTAGAACTACAGAGAAGAAAAATTAAGACATTCTTTAAAATATTTTTAACAACAATCCCTTAGCTGCTTATCCTCAGGAAACTCTGGAAGCAACCTGAAATTATAAATATCTCACTTGATGGGGTCTAACCCTGGTAGAAGGAGTTTCCTGCACCTGGCATATTCAAGATTATGGCAGATATTATCACTAGTAACTGCCCACAACATCTGGAGTTTGGATCCCAAGTCCCCCTCCTCTCTACAAGCAGCTTGAAACCTAATTATGTATTTCCAGTAAATGTCCCTAAATCCTCAAGCCATGAGAAGCAGATTCGTAAGGAAAATTCTCTGACAGCTGAGCCAGGCAAAGGCCCACATAAATAAAACTGCACAGCAACAGAAAAACCTGCTAAGATATAAAATAAGTAATGGCAGAAGGAAACAAAAAGATTTCTTCAAATTTTCATTTGAAGTACAGCCAAAAAATTAAAGACATAAAAGGGGAAATGCAAAGAGGAGACCTCTATGAGTTTCTGCTTTTTGGAACTGCATAAGAGGTCACTGTAATGACGTCACAGAACTCTGGGCTTCTCCTTTCCCCACTGCAAAATAGGAGCACTCCAGAGGTTCTGTATGTTCAGTTTTTCTGTAGATTGTTCTTTAAAAGTCGCAAAGGTTCCAGAATCCCTGACACCAAACACAACTTCAGTAAGACCCAGATGAAACCAAGGAAGGACTGTGAAATTCCCTGTGACCAAAGCAGAAGCAGAATGGTGTAAGTGCTCCTAGAGCAAGCTGCTAAAACCAGTTCCTGACAGAGATATAAGTAAATATTCTCAGAGGGAAAGAGGAAGCCCAGAAGGCAGAAACATGGGGTGCTGGTGCTTTTCTGTCACTGGTCTTAGACACTGCCTGTCATTGCAACCAGATCCACTGAACTATTTTCTTGCATCACTCATTGGTCAGAAGCCATCAGCACAAAAATACCAGTTAATGAATGCAGACTTATGTCACAAAACAGAAAAAAAAAGGTTCCTTAGTGATGCTTTGCAAAGAGGTAACCAAATGCCACTGGGTTTTTTGTTTGCTCAGCCATTCACCCAACAAAGTTTAAATCCTGGCACTGAAGTATATTAAAAAGAAAAATAAATAAAGAGCCCAGTCTTTCATCGAGAAACTCTATTCTCATTCCAAAATCCTTGAGCAGATTATGAAAGAGAAGATGGCAGCTGCTAATTTAATTGGGGCCTAGAGGACTCGTTCTGTTTGCACCCCCGTGCACCACAAACCTTCAATTTTCTCCTTTCAATACTTGCACAAGAAGATGAGAAACTTGCACCCAGAGGAAAAGGGTACTTAAATTTTACTGAATTTGGCTCTACAACACACTAGCACCGAAAACACTTCACCATTAATTAAAGAGGCAGAAAAGGGCAAAAAAGGCATATTTCAGTGCAATGCAGATACAAGATAAGTGGAATTAGGAAGAGTTGCCAGGACATAGGAAATTTGAACATATGCTAAAACAATCTTATTCATGTTCTCCCAATAAAAAAATTATGTACCACCAATGCATTAAAACCCCACAATTAATGCCACTTATTAGAATTAACTATTCTATGCACAAGAAAAATGTGCTACCATCACTTTCTTAAAAACACTGAAGCAATGTTTTGGGGCACTTTCTGGAACACAGGTCTTTCTATCAGTTTGCATGGCCTGAAACAGGAAGCAAAGCACCTCTGAAGGTAAAACATGCATTTTCCAACAACTGTGCTTTGTACGTTTTTATTGATTAAGACAATATTTCAACTGAGCTTCTAAGGAAATCCTAAGATATGACAACATTCAAACTCCTTTTTTTCAAGACTGAAAGCAGCCACTGGTTAACCAACCAGCATCACCGCAGAGCATCAGTACTTCTTAATTCAAATCAATTATCAGAGCACCTGGAAAACAACTTCTTCAGGTTAAAAGAAACAGCACAATGCTTTGCTTTGCTCCTGGGCATTGGTGATGTTCCTCATCTCTCTCTCTGGATTCTGCCATGACCCATCTGTCCCACGGCCCAGGTGGCCACACCTGAGACAGGGGACAGGCTCACTGTGGGACTCTGAGCCATCTGCTGATAAGGTGGGGGTCACCTCCCACAACCCCAGCGATCGCCAAGCTGCACACTCCCTCCTGCTCCTGGAAAACGTCTTTTCCTCAGGCCAGTGGAGGGCGACAGAAGATCCTCATCTTCCCAGACAGAGGCAAAGCCAAAGAAAGAGGACTTGCACAGCTCGAGAGCAAACTGTGAGGGAAATCAGTTAATGTATTAAAACTACCTTAAATTAAGCCCCCTGTTTGTGGTTTGACAGGAGAGCAGTGAAGTTGCCAGCAGATGCCAGTGTCATGCTCTGGGCAGGTACTGGAGTGCTCAGTCTGGGTATAAGCACTGCAGAAAAGTTCTGGCAACCCATTTCCAAACATACTGAAAAATATTTTGATCTGGTTATTAACATTAACGATCCTTAAAAAAAGATTTAAAACTGGCAAATTGATAAAAGAGGAGAATATGGGAAATACCAGAGGCAAGTTACAGCACTGTTGTAAGTTGAGTTGTTCAATGGACAGACAGGGCCTGCTGAAGGCCCTTCCAGCCTCCAGTTGTACCTGCTTTCCCACAGAGGATATTCTGGCAAATGAGTTCATAAATTCAAAAAGTATAGTCAGAACAGCAACTTTTATATTTGACCTAAAACATGATTCCTTAATTAATCCAGTTAGGCTTCCATTCATTTTCCCTATCACACTGCTTAACACAGACAAAGATCCTTCTTGAAGCTCACCACAAGAGGAACTACAATGAGTAACAGCATCAATGCTGACCACCACTACCTGCCAAAGGCAGAAGCTGTGAGGCCAAGGGGTCTCAACATCAACATTCACGCTGTCAGGCTCATGGAATCCCAGACTGGGTTGGGCTGGAAGGGACCTTGCAGATCATTTAGTTCCAGCTCCCTGCCATGGGCAGGGACACCTGCCACGAGAGCAGGTTGCTCCAATCCAATCTGGCCATGAACGCTTCAGGGACGGAGCAGCCACAGCTTCTCTATACAACCTGTGCCAAGGCCTCACCACCCTCACAGAGTGAGGGAATTCTTCCTTGCTATCCAGTCTAACTCAGTTCTCTGTCAGTGTGAAGCCATTCCCCCTTGTCCTGTCACTCCAGGGGATGGAATCTTTTAGACACTGGAAGGGGCTCCCTGGAGCATTCTCTTCTCCAGGCTGTACAAGCCCAACTCTCTCAGCCTGTCTCTATAGCAGAGCTGCTCCAGCCCTGGGAATATCTTCATGTCCTCCTCTGGACTTGCTCCAGCATCAAAGTTCTTAAGTCATACTCTGCTCCATATTTTCCAAAGTATGATGATCCAAACTCCCTGGCTGACTCCATGGATGCCTTCACATGGCATGGTGAGAATGGTGCAACAAGCTTGTCCACATCACAGCTGCATTCCAACCCCTGCCCCAACCATCCACTGCAAAACAAGCCTCTGGCAGGCTCAACCATCCTGGGCAACTTCCCTGGTGCAGCCAGGTCAGTGGTGGTGCCACCTCAGCCACAAACCACATCAGCTGCCTGCGACCACTGCAAACCAGGACAGGCTACCAATGGAGCGGGAAGTGGATCACTGGGCACTTGGGAAAGACTGAAACAGTGTTTATACTTGGGAATAATCAACAGGGACTATGGTCTACACTAGGAGACAAAACATGCTACAAAATATTACTTTTTGCATGCACTCACTGATAAGTGATGATTAAATATAGCACATGGCCACCCTGTGAAAGAGGGGAATCTTCCCCTTGAGGCTCCAGCCTGCAATTTAGCCATGCAACACATCTAAAATTTAGGAATAACATGACCATGTTGCAGCATCTTCCCTTACATTTAAATGCTGCAGACAATCCCTAAGATGAAATAAATGAGGGAGGGGAAGGAGTATTTTATGCTTACAAAAAGCTGTTTGGCTGAAAATCCCACATCCAAACCCAGAGTTCCCCACAAAGCAGATTCTGCACTGCCAGCAACATGACAAATTTCTCCAAAGCCCTTAGAGCACGGTGAGAAAACCACAGGAAGCTGCTCAATAAAAATAAACTTCTTTTCATCTTACATTCTATATATTAATGTCCATTTCTCTTCCACTCCAGCTTTTGCTTCCCTTCTTTTTTTCCCACCCAGGGCATAGAATACTTGATTTATTAGAGTTAATTCATTAAAGCAAATGAATTTGTCATCTATTTCTCAGGATCCCTTAGATTAGGATTCTACCATATTTTATCAAAAGCAAACAGAAATGCAAACACTGATCCTAAGCAACCTGAAACCAACAGATGCCTGAGAAGCTGAAAACGTCTCTAATAAAATTGCAGTCAAAAGAATAAATTCCACTTCAAGGAGGCTGCTACAATTCAAGAATTTAAATAGGTCCAGTCCTGACGCATTTCCAAAGGAAATCCTTGCAGCTCTGCATACTTTGGAGAGCTTAATTTACCCAGAGAAATGGGTGAACCACCACTGCTCAGCCACTGGGTGGGTGACTGCGGCCTGCAAGTTTTTGCTTCAAAAGCAGCAAACTAACACAGTATTTAAGCACACACACAGCAGTTCCCTTTCCTGACGATAAGCTGGCACGAGGCAAATATCAGCAGGGAGAACTAGATTATTTCACACAGGTCTGAGATGATGTACCAAATTCATGCTCTTTTTTTTTAAGCCTCACTGCAGCACACACAGCCCAACAGCAACGTCTCCCAGTGCACGAAAATTAACACCCCAATAAAAACAAACCTAGAAAAGATAAAACCCTTTGGCTTTCCTCCTTATGACAAACAGGATGGCCTTCACCTTGCTCCCCACGGAGCACTGGCTCCATCAGTGCCCACACTCCACTAATAAACTCAAGGCTTTGTGTCACTGGTGTGGAACAGCCAGGTATTGATACAGCACAAAAGCAGGAGCGAGGCGCTATCAGGGAATCCGCTGTCTCCGTTCGGTCCAGTTGCATTCCGTATCTCCAGAATTACCTGACTGGAATTCTTAATTTGAGAGCCAGAAGACACTGCACGAATAAACAGAAATATGCTGCCTTTGCAAGTTTCACGTTATAAAGGCTGGATTTGCTTCCCGCTGCTGGTACGTCATTCATTAAGCACCTCATCAGCCGAGCGGCTACTAATTATTTCGTTAAAAATTAAGCAGTACAATGTAGGGAAAGGGAAGGGAAAATCACGCCGGCTTCTGGAGCGAGCCAGGGTGATTCAGGGCTCCCACACATACAGATGACTTTCATTTGGAATTCACCTTCCCAGGCCTTTTGTTCGGGGCTTTCCCCCCCTGCTCCGAGGAAGATGGAGGGGGGGCGCGGGCCCCGCACCGCCACCGGGGGACCGGGGCGGGGGGTTCCCGGGGCAGGGATGCTCTGCGGGCGATGCCCCTGGGCAGGGAGATGCCGGCGGGCAGGAAGATACCGGCGGGCACATCCCACCCTCCCCCGGTCCTCCCGCCTCGCCGCGCCACCCCCCTCCCC
>JACBWW010000027.1:4392136-4433128 GCA_020086605.1 Lanius collurio
GGCGGCGCCGGCGCACTGCGCATGCGCATCTCCGGCCGAGAGCGCCCCCGCCGCCAGCGCGGGCACGCGGCCGCAGCGCCGGGAGCGCGCGGGGGGATCCCGATGGGAACGCAGGGGGCGGGCGAAGGAAGGTGGAAAAGCCGAAGGGACCGCTGCAAAAAGAGCACTTCCCTGACCGGGAATCGAACCCGGGCCGCGGCGGTGAGAGCGCCGAATCCTAACCACTAGACCACCAGGGAGCGATACTGGTTTGGTTTGCTTGCGGCAGTTGACTCACTCCCTCGCGGCCAGCCGGGGACAGCGACACCGGGCCTGAGGTTGCGGTGGGACCGGAGGCTGTGGCACAGGGAGCGGGGGCTGCCATCTGGCACAGGAGCCGGTGAGTGGCGCAGGGACCGGGGGCTGCAGTGGGGTTGGCGACTGCGGCGCAAGCATCAATGGGGCCGGAGGCTGCAGCTCCCCACAGGCGTTGGGGGCCGTGGCCCAGGGAGCACTGGCTCCGGGGGCTGTGACACGGGGGTCTGCGGGCAGAGGTACAGAGGCTGCAGTCAGGCCGGGACAGTGGAGGAGCCGGAGGCTGCAGCTGCAGCAGCGCACGGATCACCCTTTATGGTGCCTTTATGGTGCTGTCCGGGCACTCAGCCCGCTGCCCACACACCGACCCCCAGTTCTAAGTATGCTTTGGGTAGCTCCTTCACCCCCGCCCCTGTTCCGAGAATCTCATCCTGACACCCCACCCACCTGGCCCCACACTGGCCCTTGGGGTCCCCAGGAGCTCAGTGCAGAGCCGGTTCCCTTTGTGCTTACAATTAGAGCAAAAGAGGGTTTTTTAATCTCATGAGTCTGGTTTTCCCAGTTGCTCAAGTTTCCTGGAGCTTCTGGCTGTTCCCTGGGAAACATGACTATTTCCAAGTGTTGGGTAAAAGCACAACTTCCATCCATGCAGTTCATCCTGGAGCAGGTGCCCCTGGAGTGGTGACTCCAGTGTCAGTGCAGGGACGCTCGCTCCAGTTATCCCTCCCATCGCTCCGTCATGGCCCTGCTGCCGTGTGGCTTCTCCCTGAGGCTCTAATGGCCTTTCCCGTCTGCTGCGTCTGACTCACATTTTAAAGAGATGAATGATGTTGGATCCTATTTACCAACAGAGTCATCACTATGAATCACACACCCACACCCTCTCCTTGCTCCAGCTCCATCCCCAGCCCAGCTCCTGCATCTTTCCCCCTCCAAAACACCAGCTACTTGCAGGGCTCCTCAGCACTGACCTTGGACCTTGCACAGAATCTGCACCCAAGATAAGATGCTGAGCCCACCTCAGCACACACAGGGGTGCAGCAAGTGGGCCCAGACTGGCAGCCCAGGGCGAGTGCTTGGCTCTGGACACTGCCCCGCTCGTCTGGGATGAGAACAGAGTCCCACTGCTGGAGTGGTTGTGCAACCCCTCTCACAGCATTAATGTCAAATTCCTCAAGAAACACTTGCCATGGTTTTGACTGAGGGTTGGGACATGGTGCCAGCAGGGAAAGGTGGCTCCTTCCTGCTTTTTGCAGTTAGTTACTTTTCGGTTCTGCTGTTTATCTGCATTGTGGGATGGAGCGATCTGCCTTCTCACTGCAGCCCAGGTGCTCCCAGCAGCATCTCTCCTCCAGGATTAGTCTCATACCAACCCCTCTGTCCTTAGCCCCACTTGCAGAGATGTAGCTTTACCTACTGAAGTGATGTAGGAAAAGTACCCACAACCTCAAAAACAAACACCCAAACCCCACAAAACCAAACCCTCACCACCAAGCAGACGCCTCAAGCCCCGCTGGGCATCCTCCTTCTGAAAACAGCACACTGAGGATCTCTGGTGGCCTCTCCATAACCTATTTGCCTGCTCTGCACTGCCCTTCTAAACTTAGACACAAGCAGCTCCCAGCTCCAGCCATCCATCCGTGGCTCCCCCCATGCCATGCTGGTTGACTGCCAGAGCTTCCATGGAGGCGACTGATTCCCTGAGGTATCACGCCGCCAAGCCACGCCAGCATCACAGCTGCAGCTTTTCCACATTAGACACTTCTCCTGCCTCAGCTCCCACTGCCAAGGTTACTGCCAGGACTGCAGTCCCACACTCCCAGGTCAGGAAAACAAGGTGAGGAAGTTTGGAGTTCACCTGCAGCACCAGCAATGGAGTTTGCAGCTCCCCAGCCCAGAGCACAGGCACAGTTTGGGAACCAGCTTGGGAACACTGTCCAGCATCTCGGAAAGGAAACATCAGACTGTAAATATTATTTAGTACATTCCTTCATGAGAAAGCATCCAGAGAGACAGCAGACAAGAAGCTAGAGGGATAGGATGGAATATTTCAGTTGCTTCTTGCCTCAGGCTGCTGCAGGCAGTTGATATTTACCTGACAAGTTCATAACTACACACCCAAGAGAGGATTTCAGTGCTGTTAGACAGAACAAGACAAAGACATTCACCCCATTTCTCCCAAAGGAATCCTTTATTGACAAGTTTCCTCAGTCTTTATCTTAAAGAGAAACAGTTCCATACCCAAGCTCCTGCACTCTCCATTTCACTGTCTCTGTTCCTCACAGGGAGGCCAGTTCCAGTCAAACGAGGAGTGCCCGTGAACGACACTCTACACTCTACCTACGGCCTAGTACATCTGCCCACTAACATCTCATCCCACGTCCCCAGGTCTGCAGAGGGAGGGGAGCAGGGGTGGGGGAAATGGAGATTAATCAAATCAGTGTCAAAACTTGCTTCTCTAAAGGGTCAGAGGCAGTTCAGTCCCTCCAGGGTGATAAACCACTAAAAACTACCCAGATATGTACATAAGTTTAAAGACCTGAGTAAGTCCCACTTCGCCTCTAAGGCACAGAATTGCTCACTCTAGGTACTTCTACTTGGAGGCACCTTGCCTAGAATAAGATCAGGCCTCTAGGAGAAAACTTGGAATTTGTCAGCTCCTGAGCAATGAAGTTGGACATCAAAAGAGCAAAACATCCAGCCCCTGGAGGGACTGGGTGAGCTCCGTGACTCTCTGCCAGTTTTGTAAACCAAAATTAGAGCTGGGGCTTTCAACTGAGAAACCCATCCAGTGACAGCCAGATGTACCAGCTGGAGGAGCCCTCGGAGAGCAGAGCAGAGTCCCTCCAATGGTATCCATATTCCAGCCTTCAGAAATTCCTCCTCCGAGAATGAAGGGATAAACTGAGAAGGGAGAAGCAAGTTTCATACACTCGGGAAACAGAGTGCACCACTGAATTTAACACAAGAACTGGCTTTATAAACATGCTGCTATGACTGCATGATGCAAAACTCCAGTGCTCAACAACCAGCTTTAGAACCCTTGCAGTCTTCTCTACAGAAAACAAATCATAAACAAGTAAAGCATAAGTGATGTAAGGCTTGCAATTCAGCTTCAGAGTCCAAGGGAGCATTGCCCTAATGTGATGCCAAAGCTTTTTTTTTTTTTATTTGTTTTTAAGCTTTATTTCTTTAAAGTTCATTGCATTTAAAAATAAAGATTCTTAGTTTTGTTAAAGCTAGAGCATTAGTGTAACAACGAGGCAGCTGCTAAGTGAAGTTTACTTTTTAGGAGCCCAGGAAAAATCCCAACTGTTTACCTCATTTACACGACAGCTCCAATGAGAACCAGAGACAACAGTAACAGGAGAAGCCTGTGAGCTCCCAGAGTAGCCCACACAGAGAACAGAGCCAGAAGCTGAAGCTAAGGTACCCATGCACTTGGCTTCTCCAGTTACTGCCCTCCTCATGCTGCTCAGGGCCATGTATCTGCTCCAAGCTCTGTCAGATAAGGGAAAACTGTTCTCATCCACAGCAGTGGCATTTCTGAGCTACTTTAAGGAAACTCCAGCTTACATGCTCTCCCAAAAGGACAGCAGTGATACATTTAATCTACAAACTTTAGTGTAAAATATTATTTGTGTACAAAACTTTGCATTCTCTTTATTTGACTTGGATCCAGCAGCAGTGTCTATGAATGAAGGATGGATCTCTCCTGACCGGCTCTCAGCCCCTTCTTGGATTCGCATGTTGTTGCTGTGGTGAATGTTTGGGAGGGAGGGGGCTCTTCCAGTTGTGCACAGCCGTGCAAAGCCACATCCAGGTCTAGAAGGGAGCGTTGTCTTGTGGAGGCTTGTCCCCAGCTCCAGAGGGGGAGTGGAGGCCGTCAGTACTGTTTTCCCTGCTGCCCACCACTCGGGACTGGAAGGAGAGAAGAGAGTGAGGACAACAAGAAAGCAGCACTGGGAATACCAAGTGAATTCCCTCTTGTCGAGGTCACCTACTGTAGCCAAGACTTCACATATCTGAGAGGCCATTTGCCCGAATACTAGTCTACAAGAAAAACATTGCAGAAATTAAAGTTTCTGCACAAGGCTTCACAAGCTGTGTTTAAACAACAAAGCAGACTGTTACCTTTATGGTCCCAACTCTATCTTCAAAGGACTTGAAGGTTGCAGAATTCCTTGAAGAAAGAAGAGAGGAGAAAGAAACAACAAATCAAGACAAGTTAGTTCTTAACCATAACAAATGGCACGGTGTGACTGGGCTCTGTGGCCGTTCCCCTGCATTGACACCATCACCCAGAACACTTCCAGCTCCTCACAGCCTTTGGCACAAATTTCTCAGGCACAACAGGCAAGAACACCACATCTAAACTCTGAAGGAAAACATTTATACCACATGCAGTCACTCAATTGCTCAAGCTAAAATGTTGAGGGAAACAAGTCCTAGTTCACTGGGGAATCAAGGCATGGTAAGTACAGAAGAAACCCGCTCTTAGCTTTAAAAAACTTCCAACTAAAAACATTTTGTTTTAAATGGTGGAAAGGGAAAGCTGAAAAAGGTTTAAAACAAAGGCTTCAGTTTCCTGTATCACATCCCATGGGGAAGAAGAGGAAGGGCCACATAACTGCACATATCAGCAGCTTTATTTCTACAGGGGTGATCATTTTCATCAGGAAATGCTCACGAAAATCACAATGTAATAAATTAATCAGAGCATTTCATATTTCTAGCAAAGAAAACCAGGTCAGTTGTTTGACAACCCACCAAGCTGCTTCACTGGCGAAGGATTTCAGGGAGTGCTCTGTACTGAACCAGGCAATTACTCATAGAGCTGCTCCCCCAGGCCAGGCTGCAGGAGCGCTGGGGCTGGGAGATGACTCGCCTCATCTCAGTTATTTTTGTTCCAAGGAATTGCTTTAGATTTGCAGCCATAAAATAAACTCCGTTGATCTGGAAAGAGGATGAACAGAGACAGTCCTGTGGTCCTTTTCCAGCCCTGGCAGTAATTTCTCCTGCAAGATCAGCACCTAAGGCACCGTGAGGGAAGGCTGAGGAGAGGGGTCCCATTAGGATTCACCTTGGTATCAGCAATGGCTGTGCCATACATTGTGACAGAACTGTAATCCTGCCCTTCAGGGACCTCTGAAAGCTGCAAGCTTCAGCCAGACTTTGGTACAGGCGCAACACTGCACTTAGTCCAAGAAAAGACAGGTGCTAATGACCTTAAGAGTTATTAAAAAACCCTTTAAATAGTCAAACTGCAGGCCGTGGTTAACCGATGCTCGGAAAGGGGCCTGCTCAAGAACGGAGCCGGTTGTACAAGTCAGAACAAACCCCCCAGCAGTGATGGAGGCAGCTGTTCTCCCCCCAGCCCCACTCAGGATACACAGGCATGTGCTACATTACCTCATGGCTGGCATACTTATCGAGTGGCGGATGGAGTAGCCGCTGCTCAGAAGCGTTGGGGACAAGGAGGAAAAAGTTAATGACAATCTGACACCATGCAAAAGCAGCCTAACCCCGGGTCTGAAGCACTCCCTGTCCACACACAGGCAGTGCTGTGGACAACCCAAGTGGTAGGAGCCAGCCCTCTCTCCCCTTATTTAACAGCTGCAGCCCAGAATTTAGTTTTCCAGACACAGGATAGCCAGTATTTAACTGCAACTGTGATACAAAAGTCAGTCCCAGGGGATTGGTTTGTGGTAGATTTCTCAATCTGTGTCAAAAGTTTAGGTAAGGCTTAAATAACCAGCTTCCCCTTTAAGGTCTGCAAGGGCCTGGCACAGAAACAACTGCTCTTTTAGAGCCTTGAACAGTATCTTACCTAAGGGAATGTGAGATGGAGTGAGCCCTGGGAAAGGCCACAGGCAGCAGAGAAAAAAAGGAAGGAATGGTCAGAAACTTGCACAGAACTAAACACCAAACACAGGGACACGGTCACAAAATTATGGGACAGCAAAGTCAACTACCCAGGAGGAAGCCTCTCCAAATAAATCACAGGAGCAAGCAAAAAAAATGCTTTTCATCAACTCCAGACAAGCTAAGATGTTTCTCAAAGAGCAATAACCAGCACCTACATCAACTTAGAACTCAGCTGGGAAGGGGAAGGAGTAGATGTGCAACAGCAAACCAAAACATTTTACCTACCCCCATCCATTGCTTTCACATGGGTTTTTTAAGCATTTTTTTCTAAACTGAGGGTTTTATGAAGCACCAGCTATATTGGTAGATACACCTCCTTCCCCCATTTTCCCCTGTGGTCTCTCACACAAAGACAGCATTGCTCAGACTTCTGGTGAGGACTTGTGTAAGGGCAACCTGCAATGGATATCTGCACGTTATCTTGCCAAGCCTGCAAATCTCAAAGTTACAGCTCAAACAACAAATGCATTGCAGGTTAATAAAGATAAGATTAAAGGTATAATGTTTACCTCGTAACTCAGTTGCCCATTTTTAGGCTGGGATTTTGCAATACAGTAGCATCTCAGCAGTCTGAAACAACAAACTGAGGTTTCCTACTTCTATTAGGAAGATTACCAGGATGCTCTAAAGGAGCTTCTCCTGCCAGAGCAGTGTTTTATTCCACTTAAATATAATTTTTGTCTCTGCAGCAGGAAGCAGTCATGGCAAGCTGGATGTGAAGTACTTGGCAATGAGTACAAGGGCTTTTCCTGACAGCCAGAGCTAAGATGTTGGGTTCTGTGGTTTCATTTCCCCATATATCCAAGTCAGCTCTTTGGCAGGGCAGATTCCTTGAAATGCTGCCTTTGCATGTGAAATAAATTAACTTTCTACTTACTCTTGCTTAAAGGAGAACAACACAAATAACACATCCATGCACCATGCTGCTCCATACAGAATACTACAAGCACTGGTTCTTGCTCAGTATCTTGGCCTGGACCTGGCAGGAACCCTCTTCCTCCTTCCCTAAGGATTGAAAGTTTACCTAAACTCCAGAATCTGCAGACACTTTGGATTCAGGCTAACATTTCATAATGAATTTGCTTGTAGCATTATGTACAGCAGCAAACTTCATCAGACACCATGAAGTGCACAGGTGGACAAACCCACAAGGCAACAACAAGAAAACACTTCCAATTTTGCAGTTTACTGGAATCAGTAAAATGCAGGAACAGAATGTCTAAAAGCCAATTTACTTTTTAACTGTAGGTGGAGATAACAGAGACATCTGAACAGGCCAAGATTTTAAAAAATCCCACCCACTAAGGTACATTTTCTCCCCTCAGAGTAATCCAGTAGAGCATAAATACAGCAAGCACACGGTTACAGCATTAACTTCCCAAGGTTAAAATCCACACACCAAAATTATTTTGACCAGAATACAGCAAGTCTAAAGATTTAACACGTTACTTGTATTTAAAAGTAATTTGGTCCAAGCATTTTTAATGGAATTAGGCCCACGCCCTCCGTGTGTCAGAGGCTCTGTCCCATTCATCAGGCCTTCCTTGCATTTATCAACCGGTGAAGGCTGACTAAACAAGGAAATCCCCTCTGTTATCTCAACACTTCCAGTGCTGGAAAATAAACTCGCTTTACAAGTGAATTTGTAGTGTAAGAAGGAAAAATAACATAGTACAGTAATGGAGCTCAGTGTAGGCTACAAGGCCTGTAACAGATTTCTCTGGGAACAGAGATCATCCCACTTGTTCAGAGCAATACAACACACTTCACTCCTCATCAGCTCTGATCACATATCAGAATGCCAGAGTTCACCTGGCAAGGGTGAAAAGTGGGACAGTTCCTGCAAAACCTTATGCTCAGAGTTAAACCTTCTTCAGAATCAGAAACAGGAAGACTTGGATGCAGCACAGGAGATAGAAGTCTGTTTATATATGCAGAGAAAAACTGAAAGTCTTAAAAGAAATCATTACTGTGTTCCCCCACAGGGCCACATATACAAATCCCTCTGAAATAACTTTGGCAGGGATTCCCAGGTGGTAAGACAGAAGCTGCCTCTGTTTCATAACACCTCACCCAAGGTATTAGCTAAAAAAGGAATGCAGATGTTGAAGCTGAGCAAAACCATTACTGCAAAGGCCTGGCTCATGCCTGGGCCAGCTGATTACATGGCCAGTTGTCACAGTGACTGTGCCAGGCCAGCTCTGCCACCAGGAGAGCACCCCAGTATCCCCTCCCTCCACCACCTGCTCCTGGGATGGCACAAACACTTCAGCAGCTTCATAACCTGCATTTTCCCAACTAAAAAAAACAGGCAGGACCAAGCCTGCCAAAACAGCTTCTGCCAGTGGCAGCCCTCGTTCAGGAGTTCCCCGTGTGGCCCCAAAAAAAGCACAGTTCCCATTCCTTTGCTGCAACAGCCTGGCAAGAGTGCAGAAACCAGGCCCCAAATTCACTAATCACTTTGGCAAAATATGTTCCCACCACATCTTGTGCCAGTATCTGTGATCTGCTGTGATTACATGAAAGTCTCTTCTTCCAGCAGACTAGGGAGTTTCCAGGAAAGAAAAGTTACAACTTGAATGCTGGAAAATGTAGGAAGCCAGCTAGTCCTCTGCCAAATTCAGAGATGTGAGCTACTGAAAACACCAAAAAATACCCTCCAGGAACACAGTAACTAACTCACTGAGGACAGAACTAGAATAAATCAGCACTATGTGATCAGAGGCCAACAAGTTCTTACCACTCGGATACTCCCAGCCACAGTGGAATAGGAAATTCCCTACAAAGAATGACAGCTACCCATTCAATCCAAGGTCTGAGCACGTTAAATACAAGCTTTAAAAATCATCCCCTAGTAACCCAGACAGGCTGTACATCCAGAATTAGCTCTCAATTCCAAGAAAAACATGGTCAAGACATTCTGCATGAAAAACACAGATGTTACCATTAGTGGGGAAGAAATTTTTAGCTTAAAGTTCTGAGCAGGTAAATCACCAATTCTAACCTTGAGCTTTGTACAGCTGAGAAACTCACAGAGCAAGAACCTCAGCCAGGAGAACCTGTCCCTCTTGCCAGTTTGGAGAGGTTTAAATTTGCATTTATTTCAGTGGTCATCTACTTAAGGAATGGAGATAACCCCAACCACAGAACAAATTTTCAGTGTTGTCATAATCTGAACCAATTGGTATTTTCCAACCAACAAGACATAACTGTGCCTGGAAGACACAGTGCCCTTCTCCACGGAATGTCAACACCTGGGGCTAGAAAACCCCATGGAATGCAGCAAACAGTCTTTGCCCTTTCTGTTTTTAATCAGAACAGAGCACAAGAGGGATGACCCCTCTCTAATCCAAAGCAGTTACACTGAGAAAACACACCTCCATAATCTAGTAAGGAATGGAAAAGGGAAATTTTAATTCTAGTTTCTTACACATGACATAAAAGCTGCAGTGAATCCACATGACAGTAAAAGGGGAAAGGCTACTAAAAATGTTTGGTCAGTTCTCCTAAACCAAACCAAATTTAAATGCCTTAGAACAGGCTTATCCCCTCAGTAAGTCTTCACTAAGTGTTTAATCTGTCCTAAACTACAGTGCACAGGGCCACACAGAAGGTGGCAGTCCATCAACAGCAACGAGCTGCCAACTAAGCAGAAAAATGGAAAAAAGCCTAGTTATTGTCTAAAGTCCTATTCCTGTTTGAAACCAAGATCAAAGCACCAGAGTGCAAACCAGAAATCTTACCTCATGTCACCGAGCTTCCTGCTGATAACAGAACCTACATTGGAAAGGGCTGCTGAAGTCTTCTGTCCCGCCTGGGAAAGGGTCTCCTGGGTCTTCTTGTAACTACGTGGGAAAAAACCATAAATTGAACTAACAAGTTGGATCCAAAAGTGTCCCCCCCATTTTGAAAAAGGACCCCATATTAAAGGAAAGAAGCTGGGTTAGTGAGCTGCACTGACTTCACTGAAAAAGCCACTTCCAGATTTGCATATATTCAAATATTTTAAGTTTTACAAAAGCAGGAAGTATAGGATTAATCTTTCCATACACTCACCTTACACTTTTGGTCATATGTTCTTAAATCTAACGAACATTTGCTAAAAACTAAAGCAAAACCAATTTTCTACCTGGAAGGTCTAACACCACAGCACTGTGGCCTAATTGCTCTGCAACCATCTTTTGGTGTCCTGGAGAAAATAAATCTAGGAACCTATTTCATACTATCCTTGCAGCCTTGAGGAAGCCACAGCACTTGTTGTGGGGTTATGTTTTGGAGGAAAGAGGCAAGAAGCAAGACCATCATGACCAAACAGAAAAGAAATGCAGGAATCAGCATTAGCTCTACAGCAGCAGTTTAGGAATAAATTGGTAGAGAAGTTTCCTATCAGTTACCATTAACCACAATAGGTAAGAAGTCTGAAAGCTTTTATTTGTCAGCTGATTATTTGAATTTATACCTGAGCTGGAAACACTTGAGAACCTTTGTTTCCTTCAGCTGAGATTAATCTCAGGAACAAAGATTCTTTGTGTCATTTTCATTAATTCGCTCTCTCTGAACTATTCTACAGTTGATGATTAACATCTAGATTTATGTCATTCTTCAGACTACAAAGAAAAGACTCAGGCTGAAAAACAAGTTCAACATTTTAAGCTTTTCTTATTCCAAATATTTCATCTTGAGATTATTTTTTTGCCTGTTGAGTACATTTAGGAGAAGGGCATTATAAACAGCCTGATGTTCTCTCATGTCTGAGCTCCCCTGGCTACAAACACCATGGTGACAGATGACTTACTCACATCTCCTTCTCTCCAGGCAGAAGAGTGTGGATAGCACCACAGCACCCAAACTGGACTTGAGCAATTCCAATTAAAACATGTTGGTTTGTTGGGAATTTTTTTTAAATACCACAGCCAAGTATTTCTGAATCATGAATATTCACAAGACTTGGGCAGAACAGGGCAAAACTGCATCAGTTTTTCCTCCTCTCTTATTGCTCCTGAAAGAAAATTCCTATAACCTACACACTTTTTAGACCAATTCTTCTTGAAGTCAACAGTTCCTGAAAAACCTGAGCGTGCCCCAACAGCAAGGCCTCAACATTGCCTCTGCACAGCACAATCTTCTGCACCTCAGCACAATTTAGGAGTGAATTGATCAGCACCAAGGCTGTTTGATCTCACACAGGGATTGCCTTCCTCGTGCAACCACTGTGCTTGAGGAGGATCTCAATCCCTGCCTTCAGCAGCCAGGCTGAGCCCTGTCATGGGATTTGATTTACAGCTGCCTAACAAATATCGAAGACCTCGTGCTCACCAAAGTATGCAGTGCTGACTCTAGGTCTGCTTGGCACTCAGAGCTCAGCACTGAGGAATGGTTTACAGCCTCAAAGGACAACATCATGCCATTCACACTGTAAAATTCCAGGTATTATGCCCAGCTTCAGCAGATAAAGGCCAGAGATTTTCTAATTGTGTTTCCCACACTTGACAGCAGATTTTTTACTGTAACTGAAGAACAAGCACTCAGGTGCTGCTGCTTCTGCCTGAGTGTGCTCCTTCCTCCAGCACAGCTGCTTGTGCTGGCACAGCAATCTAGATCAAAGGAACGATCTGGATTAAATATCAACTTGGAAGCACAAAAAAGCAGCAGCTGGATCAGATGGCCAGCCTAGTCCTGCACCCACAGCTCCCACAGACACATACACACCTCACTGCTGCCAGGCAGGAGGCAGAGCCAGGCAAGCACAGGGAGGTAAGCAGCTCTGTAACCCAGAACTGCCACTAGACACACATGTGGAGCTGCAGCTGTGACAGCCAGGGATCAGCTTATACAAGACTTTAATGCAACTTAACTACACCCAGCCCTGACCTAGAACTCTTCTCCTGCTAGTGCCACAGCCTGGTTTTCCACGTAAATTCACAAGCACTTTCTTCCCTTAGCCCCAGCACAAAGCACAATGGAATAATCCAAATCTGGGAGTAATAAATATAAGCTCTGGCTAATACCCTGCTTTACTCACAGGCAATTGGCTGCAGCAGAAGCCACAGAGATGATCTCTGTTCTGTGCTGTTCAGTCTGTGGTATTCCAACATTTCACTGCATCCCCCTCCTATAAACCCTGAAGAAAGGAGTGAAATCTGCACCCTGAAATCCTCCTTTATCCATTAACACCAGCTCTCACTCACTTGCTTTTATCCAGCAATCACCATTTGAGCTGTCTGGGTAAAGACACAAACCGTGTCAGTCACCTCACACTCTGGTTACAGTGAAAGTGGCTCTAGGAACAGACTGGGGTGGGTTTTGCCCTGTTTATGTACTGCTTGCAGAGGGAGAGTCCGTGGCCAGGAATGGCAAACACCAGGAAATTCCACAGCACACAAAAGCACCGTAAGGTCAGGAGTCAGGTCCATGCCCCGTTCACTCAAGAGCCTTGCCATCAGCTAGGGATCAGAGCAGCTCTGAAACAGAAAAGACGATGCATTTGCATAAAGAAACCCCAAAATCTCACTCTTGGACTTCTTGAACTTGCCTCTGTGCAGTCACTGACCTTATAGAGAGAGAAGTAGAAATTCTGATTGATTTCTGAAATGTTGCTGGAATCTTTCAATCCCTCTCACATCTCTATTTCAATCTGTCCCTAGCTTGCCAGCACCAATTGTCACTCTGTCCAGTGCCAAAGCAAGCAGGAAAGCTAAGGTGCCACAGCTCTTCAGGCCCTAAGTGCTCCACAAAAGCACATTTCCGCCACATTTCTGGTGCTTATGAAGTACAAGGAAACACATATAACCAGAAGTTTTCTATTCCAGCAGGCACACCCAGGGAGGGACTCTGATTAAACACCACTGGAGTCAGTCACTGTCAGCAAGCACAAAAACCAAGGTCACTCTATTTGGCAAGTGAAATAGTGACAGTTTACAGCCTCTTAATCTAGAAAGCACAGTTGAAAGTAGACCTGCATACTTCAAAGTTTTTTCTGCTACTCCTACATTTTATCTCTGCTCCTTTCACCCGTGTTATGAAGAAAACTGTGCATTCACACATGCTGCTGATAACCAGCCAGCTCCAAGGTCTGCATCTCATACCCACTCCAAAGAACAGGAAAAGCTCGCTCACACCTAAGACCTACCTCCCCACAGTTGAAATCAGCTCTGAAAATAATGACACAATCTACCTGCTCCCACTGCAGCACTGCAAGGGAGTGCCCTACATACTGTGGGAAAGGCACAGTGAGAAGGACAAAGGCCAACTTCCATAAAATCCTTCCACAATTTAGTCCAGAGGAGAATTTAATTTCAGGCATTTAGTAAAAGCAGAGAGATTTGCATTAAACAACTGGAGTAGAACAGCTGTGAGGTTTAAGCTGTTTGAGTCTATTTGTGGCCTCGATGTGACAGGAAGCTGCCCTGGACACTACAGCTCTATTTTCATCAGGTACCACAGCAGAAAGCAAAGCTCCTGCTCCCTGCAGAGCATGTTGGGACAACAAGAGAGTCAGTCTGGCTATTCTATAGCTTCTCAGCTAAAGGTGTAATGTGTGGCACACAGGTCTCAGCTACCCAGGGATTTCAGTCAGTTCCTGAGAGCCGGCAGGCATTTATAGAGAATCACTTGGATACTGATCTGAGGAAAAGCTCCCTCTTCCAGCAGAGGCATTTATTGGGTTAAAAAAAGTAAAAGCTAGGAAAGATAAATGTCCAAGTAGATTTAGTAAAAGCAGAGGACTGAGAGCAGGGGCACAGCACAATTAGTGGCAGCAAACTGTCAGAAGAAAGCATTTGTTAAGGCTGAAGGTTAAGACACTCACGCTTCTGATTGAGTTAATTTTTCATTCCAGTCCTCCAGTGTGCTGCTGGCTGAAAGATATCTACAAACACAACTGAGGTTAGAGACAGCTCCAAGATTCGCTACAGATGCTTCTTCTGACACTTTCCACATTACTATTGACTCTTTACACTTACAGTATCAGAGGCTTTATTTCTCTGACAACAGTTTCAGCCTCTCTGGTACAGCCAAAAGGAAAAGAGCTGTTTGAGAGGCAGGGAGACACCTAAGCCCCAGCTTCTTTTGTTTAAGCATGTTCAAACACTGAGTACAAAGAAAGGCTGCAGTTTAAAAGGTGTCAGGAAATGAAAGACTTTGCATCTTCTGCTCCCTTCCTACCTTTTCTCTTGCTGGTCTATATTAAAAGCAGAGCAGTGAACTGAGCTTAAGGCCAAAAAAAATCAGATTGCCACACCCAAAGCTGTAGTTCACCAATACAGCATGAACCAGACAAACAAACTTTTTTTTTTTTCTGATCTTTAGAAATCATGTTTCTCTACACAAAAAAAAACCCAGTACCTTAAGGGTTGTGAGAACTAACACTGAAGGTACAGAACACATACATTACAGAAGGTGGCTGCTCCCACTTCAGACAGCACACAGGTTCTCAAAGGAGGAGACTTATCACCCAGAATTCACTTGCCCCAATTAGATCAGTGCCACCTTGCCTAATGATGTGATGATCCCAATCCACATTTTCCTCTTAGCTAAATTATCTCCTTCAACACAAGACAAAGGGAGAGAAACTTCAGCACAGAAAACACTCAAGGGCTCCTTAGGTTCAGCTATGCAGCAGGAATCAATGATTCATGTCTATCATCAACAGAGGTCTAATATAATTAAAGAATATATTCCAGAAGCAAAAGTAGCCAGATGTTCTTTGTCTGCATTTGTCACCTGCTCAGATACACAGCAAAGATTGAAATTCATGGCTTTCTAGTGCTGACACTGGCAAAAGGGTCACACATCAATGCAGCAGCCTCAGAAGCTCATGAACACACTGGCAGTTGCACAGCCCCCAATTCCAGAGACAGGGAAGCACCTCCGGCCACTTCTCTCCCAGGTGGCCATACAGAAAGGCAACAGCCAAACTGATTCACATTCATGATGAGAAGAGAAATAGTTTCAGAGCAAAGACAGGTTTACTAGTAAGAGACCTGATAGCAACAGACTAATCTCTTATTACCAGTTGAAGGGAAACTGAGGTTAAATTTTTGTCCCTTCCTTTTTTTATATATAAATTGTGGTCTGGTAACTGATTGGAATTTTTCTTCTGCAATAAGCAAGACCATGACAGAGATGATGGCAGTAATATTTACTCATCTCCTCTGCAACTGAGGGATGTTTCTAGCTGGAAGCCAGGCATGCTGGAAGTAACCATCCTGCTTCACCATGCCTCCAGCTCCCAAGCAAGCCCTGATGCCTGGGAGAACAAGGAGCAGCACAAATCAGGGAAGGCAGCAAGGAACAAGGAGGTGATGCTGAGGAGCCTGAGGCACTCACAAGTCAGACTGTGTCACTTTGTCATTCCACTCTCCAAGTTTCTCAGATGTTTTCACATAACTAGAAACAGAAAGTGTTAATGAATATAACTTTTAATATTCATTTTTTAGAAGACAGACAATGATACAGATTCCAGTGACAAAGGAATAACAGAAATGGGGCAGGGACAGAGGAGGGAAGATGAGGAGAAGGGAAAGAACAAACAGCAAGTGAACAGCTCAGTAATCTGCTCTGCAGTATCACTGTCAATAACTCTAAACCCCACTTAAGTTACAGGAGACTCTTTAGCCTGAACAAGGCCTCTATGGGCACCCAGAGTCCCTGACACCCAGTGCAGGGACAAACTTACCTCAAGGACCGTCCTTTTGGCACTGTCAAGCACAGCAGTGACCATACCCTTAATGCCTGTTCAGGAACAGTCAGTCTCACATCACGTATTTAGGACAAGATGACTCTGGTGAAGTACACTAGTACCACAGATTTCTTTTTCCTAGGAGGTGCAGGCTTTTAATTCAGGCTATGCAACCCAGGGAATGCTTCTGAACTGGCACAAGCTGTGAAACTGCTTGCACTTCTCTTTGAGCCTGAGTTCAGAACAAGATAGCAGTGGCCTGTGCCTCAAAGAACAAGCAGAAATAGGCAAACTGAACCAGTAAGTGTGATCCAGATCTCTAACACCATGGGAAAGAGCATCCCTGGATCACAGACACGAAAGTCCAGTTTACACAGACATAATTTTTTTTAAAGTATCTTTTACTCTATAAACCCACCAGAGGAAAAACCTGCAGCCACTCAAAAGAGCTCTGGAATACCCTGCTGGGAAGTGTCACACAGAGTCCTAGTTAAACACAGGTGCATCACAAGCAACACTCACGCGTTGGAAACTTGGACATCGTGCCAGCTTTTGGACAGGTTTTGCTTTAGCCCATCCAAGGGAGTGAGACCCAGCTTCCTCTTCAGCTCTCCACAGTGCCTCTCTTTGGCAGCCAGAACTTGCCTGAGAGTACCAATTTCTTCCTCAACCTTAGAGAGAGGCAGAGGTTTGTGTTAAATCACAGTTTAGTTTAAAACTGTAAATTAAAACAAGTTTTTACCTCCCTCGAAACTAGCAACATTACAGTAACATTAATTTTAATAATTGGGAAGAACATCAGGTAAAGAACTATTCGACTCAACATGAACTGTGTTGGGATGGGAGGCCATTCAAACTTCACCTCCATACAAGTCACTGAACTGGTGACTTAGTGACACTGAGATGAACAGAACCCATTCCTTGTACTGTAATTTCAACAGTAGACATGATTCAGTTGCCAAACCTCATTAACTAATATTTCATCTTATGATCCATTTCCTCTGATGCCATTAAAGCAAAGAGTTTTTCCTCAGAGATCTTTCTTACAACACTTTCAAAGTACTCTGGAGCTGTTTCCAGGCACAGTGGGTTCATTTCTACCTTAGCTGCAGCTCAGCAAGCCCTGCAAGACCACCCAGAGCAGCAAAGTCTTCCCCTGCCAAAACCTGCAAGTCAAAGAATCACCCCAAGATTCTCACATGAATGAAAGACAATGGAGAAACAGCTGCAATTACCTCCAGCCGCATTTCAGACAGAAATGATAACCTGACCTTTAAACCCCAAAAGGTGCTCAAACCTAAGGAAGTTACATTACAAACCCTCAGCTCTTCGAAAGCATATAGGCACCAAAAATAGTTGTCTGTAGAGTGTAATAAATATTTAAGAGAAAAAGGTAGGAAGAAAAGCACATTAAGTACTCCAATGTTTCAGTTTCCTAAGGAAAAATGGCTTTCTTTTGCTTAGCATATGCCTGAAGTGTTTTCTCGCTTCACATGGAGCTAAAATCCTACACTGAGCTCATGGCATCAAAAGCCACTTATTTCCTTAGAGCTCTAAATTAGGCTGTTCTGGGAAAGAGCAAACAACACACCACAGTGTTTGAAGTATCTGCCAGCTTTGTGCACTTTAACAATTAGCTGAGAGACCCAAAGGTAACACTGCAAAACTAAAAACCAAAAAAAACAAAACCCCAGCAACAAAACACCCAGTCCTACCCCTGTGGCTGCTCTTTGTTCCTTCCTAGGAGAACACAACCGGGGCACACACTTCCAAACCGAGCCCCCCTCACCTTGGCGAGCTCGGCTCTCAGCTCCTCCTCCTCGGCCAAAGTCAATCCCTCGGGCGCAGCGCCCCGGGCCGCGTTATCCACGGGAACATCTGTCATGGCATCCGCCAGCAGACCTTTGTTGGGAGAGTTAAGGTTGATATCTGTCGCAGACAAGGAGCAGAGGGCACTGAATAAGCAAGCGGCAGGCGAGGCGCGTTATGCAAAGCAGGGCGGGGGGTGGCAGAGCTGCGGGAAGGGGCTGCGCCGGGGAGGGGAAGGGAAACCTCGGCTGGAGTTTCCTCCACGAGCACCGATCGGAACCGGCAGCAGCACCGGGCATTCCGCGGCCTCATAGCTCCCATGCCCGGCACCGTGGGTGGGGACGGGGCCCAGCGGGGGAAGCAGCGACAAGGAGCGACCCCCGGCCGCTCGCCATCCCCGGGGCCGCTCCCACCTCCCGGGGCCGCGTCCCCCATCACGGCAGCGGCAGCTCCCGCACCCCCGTCCCCGGGCTCCCCGCCGTGCCCGGGACCCCCGCTCCACCAGGTGCCCGGAGCGCAGCCCCCGCTCGCTCGCCCCCGGCCCGTACCCTGGTTCGCGCTCTCCATGGCGGCGCCCCGGGCCCGTTCAGCCGCCGCCGCCGCCCCCGGTGACGCGCTCAGCACGCGCCGCCCGCCCGTTCCGGGGAGGGCCGCGGGCACAGCGCGTCAGCGCCGCGTCGCCACGGTGACGGCGACACGTGTGTCACTGCCCCCGGCACCGGACACGGGGGTGACGTCATGGAGAGGTCAGCGCGGCCGGGCGGGGCCGGCGGTGCGGTGAGCGCGGCCGGAGGGCAGGGGGCAGCACTGGCACGGGGCACCGGCACGCTGGGCACGGCCCGGCGCACCGGGCGGCACCGGCACGGAGCGCCGCGCCCGTGGGGCAGCGCCGGCACAGGGCACCGGGGACTTCCTTGCCTGCCACGACCCGGCCGCTCTGTACGACCCCCGAGCTCCGTTCCCCGGTTCAGCCTCCCACCGGGCTCTTTAATTAGAGCTGATAATTCCCCGCGGTAACGAGCATCGCTGCCGGTCCCCTCATGCCGCTTTCGGCGTTTGGGGCTCCCATTAGGTCCGGCGGTGCCTGCGGTGCCCGGAGCCCTCCCGGCACCTCCAGCTCGCCCTGGGTGCCCGGTTACAGGGACCTCCAGCCCGCTCCCGGTGTGCAGCTGCAGGGACCAGATCACTGCCCTCTCCAGATGTGCCTCATAAACCGGATTCTCTCGCGGTGCCACCTGCAGTGACATCAAAGGGGAAACGGTGGCAGGAGAGGGGGATCTGGCCCGTCCCTGCTGCGGGCAGAGCTTGGTGACAATTGGCTCTAGTGACAATCTGCTGTTCCCTTTGGAGGGGCTGGGAGTGGAGTGGAAGCCCAAACCCCACCGGCAGCACAGCCTGCAATTCCACCTGGGTCTGAGACCTTCATCTGGGCACAGGGAAGCCCTGGGCTGCTCCACTTTCAACCATTTTGTAATCCCCTCCCTGAAAATCCCGCTGGGTTGGGGCCTCGTTTCATTTTCAGAGCCTTTTCCCCTGTGTCTTCGGGTTCCCCAGGGTGAGGCATGAAAAGGGAAGTGAATATAGATGGGGAAATGGAATTTGTCAGAGCCCTTTCCATCAGCACCTTGGCCACCCAAGCAGAGGGGTTGCATCCACAAGAGCTCCTGGAAATGCCCTTTCTGGAGCACAGCACATGACCCCCATCCGCCTGCTTGGCCTTGGAAGGACAGGAAGCACTTTAACAGCTTAACTTTTTATTGGGGGGGTGAGGGGTTATTGTGAAGTTTGGAGCTTTGGCACACATCTCATTCCGAAGCTGAGCTCAGTGGAAACCCAGGGAGTGGCCAAATGCTGAGCCCATGAGAAAAATCTGGATTTTTCCAAGCTCACCAGAGCCTGGATTTCTGAAAATCTGGCCCTGAGAGGTGGCTGCGGCAGGAGGAGCCAAGAGGGCTGCGGCTCAGAGGGACTGCCGTGGCCTCTGCCAACTCTGCCAGGCACAAAGCCCACTGCCAAGTCCAGCCTCCCTGAACAGCCAGGGATCAGGCTGTGCCTCACGGGATTGCCCTCCAAAAATCCCCTGCTCTAGTAGCTTATTTCCTCTACCTTCAGGCACTGGCTTTTAATTAAATGCATCATGGTGCCAACTTAATCATTCCCCAATCCCAAGACCTTGAAGGCTGTTGGGAAGTGCAGAGCAATCCTATATTGGGGGAGAGAGGAATAATAAAATCCCTTTTGTGTTTTCGGATCTGCTGGCGCTCTGCTGGGGCTGGGCACTTATTTGGGGGGCAAAATGTCTGTGGAGGCGTTTGTTCGTCCTGGCAACCGCAGCGCTGCACCCTCCACATCCCCCCCGGTTCCCCTTTTGCTGCCACCGGGATTTTTGCTCGGTTGGGGCTTTTTTTTTTTTTTTTGGCCGTTTGCTGCCGAATGCAGAAATGTCAGACCTGGGGCGAGTTCCCTCCGCTGACGCCCTTCCAGCCATGTGGAGGCGGAGGGGAAGGAAGGGGCCATTTGACCGTCTCATTTGGGAAGCGGGTGGCATCTCCCGGTGCCCAGGCATCCGTGTCTCTGGAAAGCGCATGTCCCCGGGCACCACCTTCTTTTCCAACCCTGTCAGAGCCTGAAATACAAGCCACTGTTTCCCAGCAAAGCAAGGAATTGCGTGAACGGCCACGCACACGGGAAGCAGCACCCGTGGGCGTCCTTGGCTACGACATCTCCCGGGATAGGGATGCTCCGGGTGAGCACTGATATTCCTCAGCTGCCGGCTCCCGGTGTCTGCGCCGGGCTAGGGCAGGCGCCGCAGCTCCGTGGCTTCACTGGAAGCCGCCGCGTTCTGGGCTCTGTGCCCCCTTTTAAAGCAAGCCCTGACCTAGATTCCCTCCCTGCCCGTGCACCGCCGCCGGGCTCTGCTCTCCCGCCGCTCCTCCCCGCGGTTGGAAGGGGCCCAGCGGAGCGGGCCGGGCTCCTGCTCCTTATGCCACCGGCATCCGCCCTGGCGGAGCGGGGAGAGCCTGCGCCAGCCGATACAGCCCTATCGCCCTTTCCCGGCCCGGAGCGATTCCCAGGCGCAAGGTGTTAACGGAGCATCCCCCGAGCAGGAGGGGCGGCCAGTGGGGCTACCTCTGCTCGGCAGAGATATCACCGCGCAGAGGCAGCGGTGATGGCCCATGGCCAGCCCTGGGCTCTGCCCATCATCCCCCCATGGCAGTGTCCGCCGTTCCCATTCGGCCTCCGGCACGTCCCACCCCTCGGGATGACACTAGGGACAGCATCACCCGGGGGTGCAACGGGGAGGGAGCACAGCTGGATGGCCTCCTGCAGAGTGTGGGTGCAGCAGGACCCTGTCCGTCCATTCATCCATCCATCCATCCATCCATCCATCCATCCATCCATCCATCCATCCATCTCCCCATCAGAGTCAACCCCCACTCGTGGTTATATCCCTGACCAATCCTTGGGTCACCCACACGCAGCCACATGGGATAACATTTACCTGGGCACTGGTGTCAAAACACAGATTTAAGAGCAAAAACCATCATTAAAAAATTGCATATGCACCAGCACCCTGCATCTGGGTCACAGAGGCAGGAATTGGGAGCTGGACACGTCAGAGGATCCCCCTCAATCATCCTGGGAACTGCCCAAGCCCCCTTTGTGTGCCCCCCCAAAACCTTTTATGCTTCAGGTGAGACAGATCCTCTTTCCTCATCCCACGGGTGGGAACAGGGGTGCGGAGCAATGTTGGGGTTCCTCTTTCCCCATCCACCACTGGCCCCTGCCTGCTGCAGGGCATCTCCCGCACGGTGCTGCCTTCCGCTTTCCTCCAGACCCAAAATAGCCCCCGGACGACGGTGGGGGGATGACGGGGGCGACGCTTCCTCTTTCTGAGACGCCACCGCAGCTGCTGGGGAAGGTACAGGGACTCTCAAGTGGGGATGAGCCGAGGGGACGTGGGCGCAGCTGCTGGAGCTGACATCAGGCATGGATGGGGAGCATCCTCTGGATGCCTGGCTCCTTGCCTGGACCACCCCACTTTGCCATCTCCCTGTCGGTGTGGGGGGGTTGGTGAGAACACCCGGATCAGTGGCTGAATCCCATGGAGCCGTCTGGGGTGGGCTGGGGTCCCTGCATCCCCGGGGGTTCTCCGTGCCCCCCTCTCCACCCCAAGCAGAAAGCTGCACCCACGGGCTGCCCGAGGGGTTCCCGTCCACGTCCTGCTCTTCCCCAGAAAATGTCGGTGACTCCCTGAGTGGTGGCTGAGCTTTCCCACTGTCAGCCGGAGTCCCCATGTTCCCACCACAAATGCTCTCAGGAGCCATGGGAGCAATTTCAGCTGGAGCAAGTCAGACTTTTCTCCTCTGAGGCCAGTTTTGAAGCCCCTCATCACACCTCTTTCCTGGAAATGGGTCCCCTAATTTCCGCTTTGTTATCCCGGCTCGTTTGGCTGCTCTCAGCTCCGAAACAGCTCCTGGGGACACCCGGGTACTCCGTGTCAGCCACCAGTGCTGCCCCGACTGTGGGGTTTCTCTCTGGGCCTCACCTTGTCATCTCTTGTTTCCACCCTCGTCACTGGGAATTCCCCCAGCAGCGTTTGGGGTGAAGTTGCTCATCTCCGCGGTGGCAGCAGAGTCCAGGGGGGGCACCAGCGCCGTGGGGCAGCAGGGATTGTCCCGTTCCAGCCCCACAGCAGCACCCTGCTGCCCACAAGACCCATACCCGTGGCCAAGAACACCTCAGGGGGATGCAGAGGACGTGGAGGGTCGCGGGGTGAAGCCTCTGGTCTCGGGGCTTCCCACGCACCCCCAGAATGATGCGCACACCCGGGAGCTGCAAACCTGTGGGGACACGCGCACTCGTGGGGACAAGGGACGTGCGCAGCCAAAGGTCCCGGTGGGTGATGGAGCCACATCCCGTAACCGGGACCTTGAACCTCGCAGCCTGGCTGGGGTACAAGGGAGGCTTCCCGGGGACATGGCGTGCAAAAGCCACGCTGCTGCCACTGCAGCTGTGACCGGCTCTGAGCGTCAGCTGCCATTCCTGGGAGCTGGGGCAAGGATCCGTTCCTCCAGCCCTCCCTCGCGCTCCGGAAACGGGCTGGGCAAAAACCCTCCTCCTCCTCGCTTCTGCCTGATTTCCCCTGCCCTGCCCAGGGCTGCACTGGGACCTGTTTCCCACCCCGCTAACCCTGCCCTGGGATCCATCCAGCACCATCTGCCGCTTGCAAGAGCCCTGTTCCCTAAGCTGCTCTAATCCCTGAATCCTATCTGCGCCCCGCAGTCGGTGTGAGCTGCCGGCAACGAGCATCTCCCCGGCTTCCGCAGCCCACGCTCCCGCAGCCCACGGCCACGCTCCCTGCGGCTCTCCCGGCTTTTCCCGTCATGCTGGGGCTGGTCGGGCATTGAGCAGTCCTAGCACTGCAGGACAATGGGAAATGCTGGGAGAGGCAAGAGAAGAAAAGCAATAAGTGATGCTCGACGCTGCTGCCTCCTGCCTTCCTCTGCCCTGGGAGAGAGGCGAGCTCTGAGCCAGGAGCGCAGGAGGCAGCGCCGGGATCGGGAAGCGAGAGAGGGGAGAGGTCTCCCGGGATCGGGAGCTGTGGGGCAGCTGGCAGGAGAAGAAAAGGAGCGAGAGGCCGCGGAGAGGTGGGAGGAGGGTGAGGGGCGGTGAGCCCGAGGGTGAAAGAACCGAACGCTGGAGCAGACAGACCCGGCGGCTCAGGAAGCCAGGGCCGGAGGAGCGGGGGGCTGGGGAGGTCTCCCCCACTCTCTCCGCCGAGGAAGCGCAGGGAAGAGCTTCCCGGAGGATGCGAGGCATGGAGGGAGAGGAAGCGCCGGAGACAGCTGCACAACATCTGGCAGCGGCGCGGCCCCCCGGGACCCCGAGGCAGCCGAGCACGGGGGGCCGGGCCAGCGCGACGCTTCCTGCCACCCCTCCGCTGCCAGATGTGCACCCCGCTCCCCCCGGCCCCGCACCCCCACCCTTCCTCCCCGCCGGGACGTGCCCAACACCTGTTTCCAGTTCAGTCCCAGTTCGCCGGCGCTCCCAGGACCCCGCGGTCCCCGCAACGCCCAGGGGACACGCGGCCCCGTCACCTCTGGCATCCCCATGCTCTGATGGCCTTCCTGGCTCCCGCAGGGCGGGCTGGGGGAAACGATCAGTGTGTGTCCGCAAATGGGGCGCCTTCCCCTCCGTGGCACTGTGATGCCCTTTCCCAGATCAAGCCCGGGCGTCCAGCAGCCCCGGCCCCGGCAGAGCAGGGCAGGGGATGCAGGACCACCCCATCCCGGGCAGCACTTCCCACCCGATCCTTCCTGCCCCGAATCCCTCTGGATGCAGACTGCCCGGGGCAGGGAACTGCCCATTGCGCGGCCCCCGGAAATAGCTGGGTAAGGTTGAACAGCAAGACAGGATTAGCCGCGGGCAGGGAAAATAGCCTCTCCCTTCAAAAATAGCTTCCTGGGATTAAAAATAGCCAGAGGTCCCGGAGCCGTGGCTGCGAGGGGACACAGGCACCAGCTGGGCCGGGCCACCCGCTCCCGCGCCGGGGGACAATTAGGGGCATTATGAAGAGCTTAGGGCTGCTCGGAGCCATCTGGTCACAGGCAGAGCCCCGCGGCACCGCCCCTGCAGCCGGGTCAGGCCCCTCCAGGTGATCCCGTGAGCCCCATGGTGGGGATGGTCCCCAAATCCTGGTTATTCCCCTTTCCAGGCAGGCCGTGTGGTGCAGCTGACGCATTGGAGGGAAGGGATGGTATTCAGTGGAACCTGGGCAGGCTGGAGAAGTGAGCCTGTGCTGTGCAGAGGAGTCTATGGAGATGCTCCAAAAGCTGGAGCACTTCTGCTCTGGAGACAGCTGAGAGAGCTGTGGGCATTCAGCCTTGAAAAAGAGAAGGCTCTGGGGAGACCTCAGAACCCCTTCCAGTCTCTAAAGGGGCTCCAAGAGAGCTGGGGCCTTTGGACAAGCACCTGGAGTGACAGGACAAGAAGCAATGGCTTCAACCTGACAGAGGGTAGGGTTAGATGGGATATTGGGAAGAAATTTTTCTCTGTGAGGGTGCTGAAGCACTGGCCCTGGTTGCCCAGTGAAGCTGTGGCTGCTCCATACCTGTAAGTACCTAAGGCCAGGCTGGATGGGGCTTGCAGCAATCTGAGATAGTGGAAGGTGACCCTGCCTGTGGCAGAGGGTTAGAACAAGAGGAGCTTTCTAGGGGGTCCACTGCCAGCCCATTCTGTGAAGTCCCCAGGGATGTTTTAGGCTGTCCCAGGTCACATAGCAGGGGTTTCCCTGTGGGTTGGATGGGGCAGGGGCAGGTGAAGTCCAGCTTAGAGTTCTGTGGGTGTCCCATGACATGGGGACTGCCCCACATCCCTGGCACTGGAAACTCCCAGCCTGGGACCCCAAATCCCAGCCAGCCCCGGGGATTTTTCCCCCTGTGTCACAGGAAAGTGGCATCAAAGGTCACCAGCAGTGCCTGGGCTGGGAATGTGGAGCTCAGGTTTTCCCTGAAAGTGCCAGCACAGGCTGAGCCCTGGATGCCACAGCACTGGCAGGGAGGCAGCTGCCAGTATCACCACCACGTTGGGGATCAGAGGCAAAGGTGGTCTCAGCGATTCCTTGAGGGACAAGGACCAAAAGCCACCAGTGAGCACTCTGTCCCTGCACAGTCAGTCCTGGGAGGTTTGACATTTTCACCTCCACCTCCTGTTTTCTGCTCTCCTCCCACCCAGCGCTTGGAAACGGCTCCTCTTTCTCTCCCTGCTTTTCTTCCCGCATTTCCGCTGGCTGTGGGCTTTACACAGCATCTCCCGGCTGGAGAAGGAGAGCGGAGACCTCCTCCCACACCGATGGGAGCGCTGGGGGTGCTAGGGCTGATGGGAGTCTCGCAGGTGGAGAGATTTTAGCAGGAGCCTTGTAAGGAATAAATCCTCAGCCCCTGGAGTCCCAGGAAAGGGCGAATCCTTGGATCATGTCGCTGCCGCCAGAAAGATGCGTGAGAAGTGACAATGGGGACAGCTGGCAGGGAATGGCAGTGTCCCAGTCTGGAGTGGGGACAGCCACCCTCGGGGAGCAATGGGGTGAGGTGGCCTGTCCGTGCCCCCCCCCCCCCCCCCATTATCATCAGCTCCATCCGTTCCGCAGCCCCCCTCTCTCCCCGCCGGCATTATCCAGCTGATCCCGCTCGCAGCCTCCCTAAGGCACTTAGAGGGGTTAAAAACAGCAACTGTCCCAGCCCTGACCCCAGGGGACCCTCCGAGTCCCAGCTCCCTTGGGATGCTGGCACTGACCCGATGCAGGGTGGGCACTGTGTGTGAGTGTGTGTCCCCTCCCCTCCCCATTCCAGACACTTCCTGGCCACCCCCTCCCAGCTTGGGGTGGTGGGAGCAGAGGTGGCTGACCCCCCATTACCCTCTCTCTGCCTGCGCAGGCAGAGAGACGATGGGTGACATTAATTGGTGCTGGGCTGGGGGGCCGCGGTGGGGGCTGTTTGTCTGCTGCAAAGGTGGGCAAGGGAGTGCCACAGCACCCAGCTGGTGCCCCCTTCCCGGCGCCCTTCTCCCTGCCTTCCCCAAAATCCCTCCCGAAGGCGGGGAGATGAAAGCGGGGTCACGCTGCCCTGCCTGCCCACATCCTTCCCGCACATTCCTCTCCCTCCTTCATCTCTCCGGGGGTGCCCGTCCGCGCTCAGCTCCGCAGCAGCCCAGGCTGGAGGAGACCTTGGCGTTTTCCCCTCTGTTAAAAATAGCCTGAGATTTATTTTCTGGCAGCATGGAAAGCCCCCGGGGCGGCCGAGAGGAAGCAGCCGGGCTGGGGCAGGCAGGGGCGGCGGGGGGAGAGCGCGGAGGGCAGGAAATAACCCCCGGCAGCGGCTGCCCTGGACGGGGAGAAGGCTCAGATGCGAACAGTGTGCGGTTCATGTGGAAACTCCCAGGACAGCAGCCACAGCTCCGGCCCTGAGCGTCCTGCGCTCTGGCCAACTGCCCCCGCCTGCTCCCCACGGCCAAGGTCGGACAGGGCTGGGAGCAACCTGGCCTAGTGGAAGGTATCCCTGCCCATGGCAGGGAGTTGGAACGAGATGAGCTTTATGGTCCCCTCCAACCCAAACCATTCCATGATTATACAGCAGGGCTACAGCTCCCCTGGATTGTCCCCAGCATCCCAGTCCCCCTGCCCAAATCCCTGGGTTTGTCCCAACCCCAGCACCATGTCCCCACACCTTTCCTAACACCATCCTTCCCACCTGTGACATACAGAGGGAAGGTGGGGTGCTGAGGAAGCCCCCAGGGTGCTGTGGGAGCCATGGGATGCTGACAGCCACCAGGCAGGGACAGCAGGGAAGTGCCGTGCCTGAGGGAGCACTTCGCTTGCTACCACTCCCTGCCCCGCTCCCCCTGGGTCCATCCCAAACCACTCCTAGCGTGCTGGGCACTTGGTTTTGAGCTCTGTCCCCCTCCATGACCCTGCATGGCCATGCCTGGAGTGGAGGGGACAGCTGTCTGCACGCAAACCACACAGAGCTCTGTGCTGCTCTCCTCCTCCCAGCATTTCACTCCAGGGGCTCCCATCTACCCTCCGAGGATGCTCAGAGTGCTTCTGCCTGCGTCTGCCTCCCGTTGCCCCCCTGCCTGAAGCAGGATGGGGGGACGGGGCTGTCCCCACTCCAGGCTGGCACTTCCTGTGTTGTTGAAGCATTCCGTCCACCCTTTGCCTGCACACCCACTCTCCGGGAGCACAGAACCCCCTCCCGTGCCGTGACCTCCTTCTGCTTGCCAGAAGGACCAGTTCCCGTTTGCTGGGGACCTTTCGGTTCTTGTCCCCCTTCCCCAGCCCATTCGTTATCAGCCTCACTATCATTTCCTCCCCGTCCACCCACCTGCTTATTTTAGCTGCTTCTTCCTTCCTCTCTGCTGCTTTTGGAGCAAAGTCTGTCCCCACTCCCCCCTGGCAGCGCCCACCCCGGCCACACCACCCCTGCCCACCGCACCCCCAGTGTCCCCTCAACAGCCCGAGCGGGGCCCGGCGGGCGATGCTGCCCACGGGCACAGTTCCCTGCCCGCCGGCTGGGGATGGAGGCTCTAATTAAGGCAGGATCCTGCCGTCGCTCCTCGGCTAATTGCAGCCTGCGCTGCCCTGCCAGGCTCCCTGGCTCGCCCGCCGGTCCCTCCCCGCGCTGCCTGCGCTGCCTGGCCTCTGCCTGAACCCTGCCTGCGGGCTCTGCCTGAGCCCGGCCTGCCTCCCCCAGCCGGCCGTGCCTTCTGGAACACTCCACCCTGCAAACCGGTTTGCAAGGAAGCATCTTCCGTCAGGGAAAAACCGATGGGTCACATCCCCGCTGCCCCGCCTGCGCCCTGCCTTCATTCCCGCATCCCTCTCTCATCCCCACACCCTGCCCGCATTCCTGCATCCATCCTGTGTCCCCACATCCCCGCATCCATCACAGCGTCCCAGGAACCACCAAGCGCTTCTCCCCCAGCCGACCCTCAGTGATTAAACCCATTCGCAAAGCAAGGCTGTGATCACAGAAAGCTTTAAGGAGAGCGTTGGCAGAACCATCAGCCAGTGCTGACCCCGCCAGGGACATCCCAGGGCCCCCCAGCCCTTTTCCCTGGATCATTACCACTCCCCAGGCCGAGCTCCCAGCAGCACTGTCCCCATTCCCGTCGTGTTCCGGAGTGCGGGGGCTGCCAGGGAGGGCTCCCAGCGTGGCGCTGCCAGCAGAGCCGGGAGATGTCGGCAGCTCGTTATTTATTTAAAGCTCCATTTTTGCGGGGAGTGCCTGTCCTGCAGGAGGGATCCGGCTGCCAGGGACACATTCGGCTGCCAGGGAGGGATCCGGCTGCCGGGAGACATCCAGCTGCCAGGAGGAACACTGGCCGATAGCCACGCTTGCAGGGGCTTTTCTCCCTGCCCGGGGCTAGGCGATGCCCCCCTGCCCCAGGGGAGGACACAGCCCCCTTTGCAGCCGCCTCTCGCCTGGCACCAGACATAGAGTGGGATTGGGGGACACGCTTCCCAACACCCCTGCAATCACCCTGAGCCGGCGAGTGGGGTTTGGCCTCGCCACCGCAGTGGCTCAGTCCCTCAGTGGTGACAGGGATGTGTGGCTCGGGCGCCGTTTCCAAGGTAACCCTGGATGAGCTCGGCCTCCGCATCCCTCCATGCCCCCGCATCCCTCTGTGCCCCTGCATCCCACCATGCCCCCGCACCGAGGAGCCTCACAGTGCGGCAGGGGCTTGATCCCTCCAGGGATTGGGATAGGGAGGGTACCGACCACAGGGAGGAGGGATAGGGAAGTGGAGAGGTACAGGACATCCCTCCCCTCCCCGTTCCCAGCACAGCCATCCCCTGGGCATGGGTGTGTATGACCTATTCCAAAGACAGGACCTCAAGGACCTCGGGGACCAGGTCAGGGTGTTCCCGTCCTCCCTCCTGGAGCACCTCCCAGGGAGAAAAACAGAAATAGAATCTGTGGTTCCCCACCCAGCCCTGGGCAAGAGGCCATGGCCACGAGTGGGAGAGCGCCCCGAGTCCCGTGGGATACCTTGGATGAAGTCTCTCCCCAAGCATCTCCTGCCGGGTGGGATGGGCTGAGTGGGCAGTGCAGTGGGTGCCAGGGATCCCTGGGGGTCTCAACCCAGGCAGGTGGGGGATGGGGTGGAAGACGTGGGTGCTGTCCCCCAGTTGGGACCTGCTGGGAGGAGACTTGGCCAGGCTGGGAGCCTGACTCGGCTTTCTTGTGCCTCAAAAAAAGCCATTTTGGATATCTTCCAGGGGGTCACCCTGTTCCTCCAACCCCTGCCACACCCCAAGCCAGTACAGCAGCACTGAGACATTCAGCACAGATGGGAGCTGCAGCCCCCCACTCATCTCCCAGACACCCCATCCCTGCAGTCCAACCAGGATGAACATCCCCAATTTTCCGTTCATCCTGGCTTGTGTAAAACTGTAATACTTTCAGTGTATGCAGCCAGGGCTGGAGAAGACTGGGATGCTCCAATGGGAATGGTACACAAGGGCTCAGCAGGGGTGGGATGCTCCCAGAGGGAAGCAGAGCTGCAGAGATGATGCTGGACTCATTTCCCACTGCATTGGGAGCCCCAGGGGGGCTGTGGGGAGCACAGGAGACCAGGTCCCTGACCCTGGCCCACTGTGTGCCGTGAGGAGGGGAAGCAGCTCCTCTGCCAGGATGCTGCCAGCCCGCCCTGAGCTCTGTTTCCATCGCAGCCCTCCCTTCTCCATCTGCTCCTGCCAGTTCCTCAGGGCCCTCCTGCACGGGGCCACCGACAGCAGCGATTTCTTATTACAAATATGTTCCGGTCCATCGCCCCCCAGATCTGCATCCCTGGGACCTGTGTGACGAGGAATTCGATTCCTCACTGTTAATGAGTTTATGCCAGCAAAGGGCTTTGAAGATGTAATGCTCTGTACAGGAGCTGAGCATCATTTTTATTATTGATTTCACTGCCAGCCCCTGAGATGCTGCTGGAGGACACAGACCTCTGGGTAAAGCCTCTCAAATCCTTGGGGAGGCAGTGGGGAAGCATATGCAGAGAAGGAGAAATCCCCTCCCTGTGAACAGGCATCTCTGCAATGCTTCCAGGTCTGTGCCCTTCCAAGAGCAAATTCCACACACACAGCAGGACAGCAAACCTCTCCTTGGGATGGAGAAAGGGTTGTATGGCAAACCCCACATCACGGCCGGGGGAAGGGATCTGAGTCAGCCACTAACAAAATGTCATCACTGACGGCATCCTGCCACCCTGCCCCAGGCTCAGCCAAGCCCCGGGGTCCTGGCGCCACAAGGGACCCTCAGCTGAGAAGGACCCAGAGCAGCCGAGGTCAGGGTCAGGGTGGGGCTGTGGGTTTGGAAGCAGCAGGAAGAGCGTCCGGAGCCTTTTATCAGCCTTGGATGGTGGCAGCCACACAAAGGTCCTTGACGGGCTCCACACGGTTCTGTCCCCACACGCCCTCCCCAGGGAGCGGCTGCGCTGGCAGCTGCCCTCCTTTCAGAGCAGAGGCGGGTGCGCAGCCTCCCCCCGACTGCCGATCCCACTGGAGCAGGATGTGGTGTAGGATTCCCTGTCTGCACCCACCACTGCTGCCCTGGGCCGAGCTTGGAGCTGCTGAGATGCTCCACGGACCCCTTGGACTTTAAACACTGGGGAGGATTTCCTGCTGGCAAAGGGCACCGCTGTCCCTTGGCCTTGACTGCTCCTGGCCATGGGATTTTCGGGAAACGCCTCCCTAGTTCCCCACTCCTGGGGCCACCCATGGTCACTTCCCGTGGTGGGAACTGGAGTGGGTGTGCGGCTCACGTCTCCCCCTCAGCACCCAAATGGGGAAATGCCACGCTGGGAGAAATCACCGGGAGCCGAGGGCTAATTATCGGCAAGGGAAGGAAGTGGGGAGGGAGATGCTGTGCTGGGGCCGAGGGTGGGGAGAGGAACCGGGCTGCTCCCAGCTCCGCCACTGACTCACCGGCAGCCCTGGGAAAACCACCTCGCTCCATGGTTACCAAACACAGACATTGATAACGCCCTTTGGCAATCATGCCCGAGCAATCCTGGAATCAGCATCCTTCCCTCCTGGGCACCACTTCAGGGATGCTCCCGTGGCCTTGGGACTGCCTAATGGCGGAGATGCCATCGCCGTGGTGAGTGTGGCGAGGCCGCGCCTGTGATCTGGTGTCAGGAAACATCTAAAAAACTCAGGTTAAGAATAAATACGGAAACCAGGCAGAGCCCCACATTTGTTTCCTGTTTTGGGGTCTCCATCCCCACCACCAGACACTGTGCCAGGGCTCCAGTTTGGTGCAAGAGGCTGATGTCACCTCAGTGCTGGGGACACGGCTCTTGGCATGCACTGTTCTCGGAAAGGGGGTGCCCAGAGCTCACTTGGTGTTTGGGGGATTTTCGGTGGAGTTCCCGCGGGTCCTTTCTCACGGGTTGTTCCTGCTGCAGGCAGAGCCAGCACTGCAGGCAGCATAGGCAGCACAGGCATCCTGCCCACAGCAGGAGCTTGGACACATCAAGGCTGAGTTTCAGGGTCTGAGGAGGGAGCTCAACCATCCCCTCATGACGAACACCCCCCTGGGCACACAGAGGGGGCCGGGCACTGACCCATTTATCAAGGTCACGGCTGTGGGCAGTGCAAAGCAGAGGCTATGTGACTATTTTGGTGAGCTGAGGGAACTTCACTGGCCTGATTCCCATAAATAAAACATGCAGGGAACAGCCCCTGCTCTGTCCTATTAATTCTGGACCCCAGGGGCCTGGCTCTGTGTGCATTCAGCAGCTCAGCATCGCCTGCTCCGCTCCCCTCTCCGGAGCCTGGCTGCGCTCAGGAAGGCTTGAAACCCCCGGTTTCCACAAAATGCCGAGTGTGAGTGCACTTTATAGAAAATCCATTTGTTTTCTTAGGCACAGAGGCAGCTGGGAAGGATGCTGGTGTGTGGGTGGGTCGGGGAGCAGAGGACAGCTCCAGCTTGCTGCAGCCCCCAGCCCAGCTCCCCGGTTTCAAGGAACCAGTGCTGTTTCCACCCACTCTCCTTCCCCATCTCCCAGCACGCCCCCAGCACACCTTTGCCTCCCATCTCTCCAGCAGCAGCCATGGCTCTCCCATGGCTGGCTCCTCCAGCCCCTCACAGAAGACATTAGCAGAACAAGGGAGTTTAATTATCTGGGTTTTCTTCCAGGAGGGCATGAACCTGTCTCTCCCTTGAATTTATCAATTGCTGCCAGATTTTATCTCTTGCTTTCAATTTGCTTGTGATGGTGTTTTCTGCACCCGGGGGCACCATGTCAGCAGCTCCCTCCTTGCTCACCACAGACACAGTAAATGATCTTGCTCTTCCCTCTGTGGCATCGAGTCCTGGGTGCTTTCTCCAACACCCATGGGTGCTCACACTGGATTCACATCCATTACTGACCATGGCATTGCCCACCTAGCAGAGCCATGGAGCAAAGTTGGAGCACTGCCAGCACCGTGAGCATGTCTCGCCCTGGGGCTCTGCTGAGACCCACAGCCCCACTAGTCATACCCAGAGATGAAGGGCCCCCATTTTCAAGTGACTCAGACTCACCCTTCCTTCCTCAGGAAAACCTGTGATCAGATAAAGCCATCAAACTATCTGGTGAGAATAAACACACTGAATCTGCACGGATGCAGGCTGTACCCCTGCTAACCCCGCAGAGCCCAGGCAGCCTCTGCTGCCATAACCCTGTCCTTTGGAGGGACACCTCCAGCGCCAGGCAGCACAGCAGGGATTGCACACCCACGTGCAAGGTTGGGACCTGCTCTCGCTGGGACCTGCACTCACTGGAGGTTGGGAGGGTCAATTCCCAGCCGGTACTGGGCACAGCATCTCCCCATCCTCCCTCATCCCACTGGGCTGTATCCATGCTGCACCAGCAGGAAACACATGGACAAAGCAAAGGCTGAGAAGAGGAGGACCAGAGGGTGGAGGAGAAAGAGGGAGGGAGGGAAACATTTTTAAAAACCCGCAATTGCCAGCAGATGGGCACTGCCCCCGCCAAGGTGCTGCACTGGCAGGCGGAGGGGCTGGCGAGGAAAAGAGCAAAGGAAGGTGTGAAGATTTCCCTGCAGATTAAACCAAACCCACACTGCTCTGGTGCTCGCTGAGGCAAGCCTGGGCTGGCAAAACAGTGAGGTTGGGGTTTGGGGTTCCAGTCTGACACAGGCAGGACCCCTCCAGGTCCCCCAACTCCCCACAGCTCTTAGCCTTGTCTGTGAGATGTCAGAGGTGCTCAGGATGACACTGCTCCCACACTACCTGGGCGTTTGCATGACACTGAAGGGGCCAAGAGCCCATCACTGGGGACAGCTCCGCTCCCCTCACCCCAAAATACCCTTGGAGGTCAGAAATGAAGGAGTGTGGTGCTAGGATGTGGCTACAGGTGCTAGGGGAGGTTACACCGGCAGCTCCAGCACTCCCTTCTCTGGGAAAAGCAAGGATGGAGTGGGATGTGAGCAAGGCAGAGGGGAAGCACAGTGGGGCTGCTCCAACTGATGCTGGGTCCAGCAGGATGTGGAGCTCAGGGCTGGTGTGACAGTGAAGGAGCAGATAATATATTACAGGGAACTCCTGGAGGGATAATCAAAATGAGTGGGTTGGGTTAAGAAAAGAGCTGAGAAGAAAGCACAGACATATTTAGAGGGGTTGGAACTACTAAACCCAGGAGGAAAGAAAATAAAGAAAGCATCTGTCTTTGCCCACATCCCTGTGCTACTTCCCAGAGATCAGGGGCTCTCCTGGGCTTTGGGGCCAGCGGTGGCTCTGCCTCTGCTTGGGAGCACTCCTGAGCCTGGGTGTGGGTGCTGGCCCCACAGCTCCAGCCGGGACAGGCTCCGGGGCTCACCAGGCACTGGGTGACACGGGGCCCTGCTGCCCTGGCCCCCCACAGCCCCCGGGCCGATACCCCCGGCCATGGCCCCGGGCGATGCTGAGCTCTGCCCGGCTGGACCGGAGAAGAGGAAACATCTTCCCGATGGCGGCTGGCTCCGGGAGGGATTTTCCGCTGCCTGCTGGCCACGTGCTGCTGGAGCCAGCTCAGGTGCTGGATCTCCCTGGCTGTAATTTCATCCCTGGGCTCCTGTAACAGCTCTGGCTGGGCGGCACGAAGGAAGTGACCGGGGCGCAGGTCCGAGCCCCAGCCCGGAGCTGCATCCGCCCAGTGTTTCCAGCCCAGCCTTATCTGCCGGCTCCCCCTGTGACTCCCCATTTTCCTCCTCTCCCCTCCTTTCCCCCACTCCACCCCGTGCTCCCGGCAGAGCTTCCTGCAGCAGGGAGAGGGCTGGGGGCTGCGGTGTGCCTGGCCGGACCCCTCCCTGCTGACCCCGGCTCTGCCCAGATAGGAAATCCTGCGGGAACTGAAGCCTGGGAACAGCGGCCGAGCTCTCCCCAGGGTTTGGCAGCACTGGGATTTGGCCTATGGGTCACAACAGCCAGCCAGGCTTCTCTGGGAAAAGCTAGGATGAGCTGAGAGAAACTCAGGGAAGGGCATGGAGACCACCATGAAGTGCCCATGGTGGACACCCACCGCCTAAATGTGCCATTTACAACAAGAGGGTTTTGGCACTTAAATGAGCCACTTTCCCATTGGGAATGGTGGGAAGAGAGGGCATCACAGCAGGAAGATGCTCACCAGTGCCATGCACAGCCGCTGGCGTGACCCAGCTGTGCAGGAACCAGGTGGGTGTTCACAGAAGGCCATGGTGATGCAAAATGCTGTTAGCAGCCTCTGAACAGCTTCAAATATAAACTGATTATTGACAGCCTCATCGCTCCTCCTGACAAGCAATTTAATATAAATTCAAATATTGTGCAAAACCCTACTTATTTATTTAAGAGCATCTTGTGAATGTTTTGCCAGATTCCTACTAATTTTTCTTGTTATTATTTTAGAAAAGGAAGCAACCAGAGATTTGCAGCTCCCCACACCCTGCAGCTCAGCTCCAGCACAGCCCTGCAGGGAACCCTGAAATTGGAGCTGTCTGAGCAAATTCAAGACACTGGAGGTAAAACCAAACAGAAGCATCAGGGCAGGAGCAAAAGCAAGACAAGCTCTCCACACCCTCTGAGCTGAGGAGGTCGAGAATGGAGGTGGGTTAATGCTCCCAGAATGGAGTGTCAGCCCAAGCTCCACATCCACCAGAGCAAAACTTGACTCAGTGTTTAACCCAGCTAAACCCTGGCTGTGGCCTGAGTCGTTAGGAGAACCAGCAATTGCCTGCCGAAACCCCAAACCGCACTTCCCAAACTCCAGGAGTTATAGATATGTATATTTTAACAGTTACCTCTGCCTGTTGCCAGCAAGGCTCCATGACAGGCACGGCTTACATGGATCTCACTGAGCCAAGGACTCGCATGCAGCCCTGCAATTTCCTTGGGTTCTGAAGAAAACCAAATCTTTGCAAACAGAGGGATCTATTTCAGTGAAATCTCTCCTAAACCCTGAGATTGTTGGTGTGGTAGTAAAGAGGGTTGGGCCTGACTGAGAGACAAATCGGACTTTGGAGGATGCAGGACCATGGGGATGTCCCTGCTTCTGTCTCCTGAAAATGGGTTTATCTGTTTCTAAAGGGATGCTGAGAGCTCCTGGTAATGGCCAGGAAAGGTCACAGGAGTGAAGGAGGGTGACAGTGGAGGAGGAAGGATCAAAATCTATTCTAAATGTGTTGACGTTTTACTGTTGATGTCAGGACAAAGCCTGGCCCAAGCACCAGCACTTCCCAGATGTACAGAGGTGACAGCCAGCAAAAAGCTGCAGAAGGAGAAGATCTGGTTAAAGAGCATTGTCCAAAGTGCACAGCAGTGAACTGCTCCTGATCCATATCTGGGATAGGAGAAAACCTGAGAAGGGATGAAGCACCAGAGCACTATGATGCAAAATACAGCAGGAAACAACTCTGAGAAGAACCCAAGCTCAGAGAATGGGAAGTGGAGATCCTTTATTGCAGGAGGAGGGTGGTGTCAGCTGAGCATGGGGATCTCTTGGGCTCCAACCAAGACACAAATGGTCTGCAGCTTCTGGGTGGGACTTGGAGAGGCCCCAGGCTGGCTCCAGGCTCCCAGTGAGGTCTGTGAGAATCAGTGTTTGGCTGCTGCTGGGCCACTCCAGGGAGGGGAACAGAGAAGGATGAGACAGAGAGAGAGCAGCAAGTCAAGGACAGTGGAGATGGAGAAACCAGGAGAAGGTGGGGACAGAGCTTGTTGCACCCTCCTGCACCCCCAGTGCCATGGCCCCAGCATCTTTCATCCTTATCATCACTGTAGGTCTTGGGGGGAACCTAAAGGGACACCCCAGAGCTGAGCTCACCCAGGCCACAAGAGGTTGGGAGTGGGAGACTGAATTTGACAGCCTGGATGCTTCTCCACTTGAGAAGCTTTGAAAGGGAATGTATTTTTGGAGCATTAAAGATCAACTGTTTGACTCTGGCCAATCCCTTTCAAGAAGAGCACCAAACGAGGTCAGTGGGATGTGTCTGGTCAAATATTTTGTACATGACCATCATCTCTCACCCCCTCAAGTATTTACAGACCTGAGAGCATTTCCTGCTGTTCCCCCCTGTTGAGTATCTGGTGTCTCTACTCAGCAGGACGGTCCTGTGGCCATGAAGGACCACCCCAATACTGCCTTTGGGTGCAGAAAGCAAAACTAAATCAGCACAATGTGTTTAGTCCCACAAATGGCAGCAGGTTTACCCGGCCAGCAGTGAAACACAGCGCACGATAATGAGAACAAATCTGCGGGGGTGGTGGTGGTGGGGAGATGGGGTGGAAAGAGGGAGGTTTATTCTCCAGGGTTTTTTTGTAATCTTCACTCACCATATTTAGTAGGCTTGTGACTTGCCCTTGCTAGCTCATGGAGAATTCCCCCAAGTGTTTACTCCCACAGCCTAGCAAATGCCTCAATACACATCATGGAAAAAATACAATTGACATCTTCACTCCCACTAGAGAAGGAATTCCGACGTGCCCGGCACAGACCGGGAGTATGAGCCTGTGAGAGAGACAAATGCTGCTTCATTAGCTCCCCTCAGATGTGGTTTACTCCTCAAATGACCTGGTCAGGGCTGCACCACCTCCCTCCTTTCCTTCACCTAAGGAACCCCTGACCTTTGGTCAGGGCAGTGGGGACAGGAATGTGGGTCCTTTAACCCTTTCCTCCAGCATCCGCCAGCTGCTCTCCATGCAGTTCACAAAGCTGCTGGTCCTGGGATTTCCAGGGATCCAGAGATGCTGGGAAGGGCAGGAGCAGAGCTCTGCAAAACGGCTTTCTTCCTGCTGTACCTAGGGAAGAGCAGGATTTGATGGAGAGCCAAAGCCACCCCGTACAGAGCATGGAAATAAAATGGGGATCACTGAGATCACAGATTGCCCAGGATCGCTTTGGAACCTCTGTTTCTACAAAACTTCAGTAGAGGAAAAAACAGTAATTAGGCCTTTTGGATTTTGTCAACACTTTCCCAAACTGCCCACATGACACGGACACACAGGAAATCCTTTTAATTTATCCAATGAGGAATCTCCTACAACTGCAATGAACATGAAGTAGAGGAGAGCTGGAGAGAGGAACTGAAATGAGAATGCTCAGGACTTCTGATGATTTGGCATTTCTGACCAGGAATTTCTTTGTCCATATTGGCAAATTTTGGGAACTTCTGCTGAGGGAAGTGGTAGAAACTCCATCCCTAGAAGAGTTCAAAAAACTTGTAGATGTGGCACTTGGGGACATAGTTTAATGGTGGGTTTGGTAGTGCTGGGTTAACAGTTGGACTCATTGATCTTGGAGGTCTTTTCCAACCTCATCAATTCCACGTTTTTACAAATGGGGCATGGTGTGAATGCAGCATTCAGCCAGCTTTCCTCTGCTGCTGTCCCCTGGTCTGGTCCCATCATACCTCAGCACAGGAGACAGCAGGAAGATGATGCTGACTTATTTGCACTGGAGAGGTCTTGGAGATTGTGCAGGGAGCAATCACAGAGGCACAGGGACACCAAAAAGGCAGCGAAATCCAACAGCAGCTGTGCAAGTCCATGGTGCTTAGTTTGCCCACTTAGTGAGGATGATCAGCTGTGGAGCCCTGGCATGTGGCGTCAGCACGGCTGTGCCGGGGGTTCAAGTGCTCACAAGCTCTTGGTAGAGCAAAAGGAACACCTCAGGGTGACTCCAAGCACTCTTGTGCTAAAGGAATATGATCTTTACCTGTTTTCCCAGGGGCTAAAACCCATCAGTAGCATGATGCCACCAGTCTCTGCCAGGGTAGGACCTGTGATATGGTGGCTAGCGAGGGACATGGAGTGAGGCTGGTCTGTAACCCCTCACATGATATTACACTCCTAATCTCTCCTTTGCACACCAAAAATCACAGGAACTACCCCCATCACCGCGATTTTTCCTCTCGCTCTTACATTTTCATGCACATTCTTTCCTTCTTCATGAGGTGAATGCACCTTTCAGGGCACACTGAGCTATTGCAGTACTTACCCAAAATACAATACAAACACAATACAAACTTCTAATTAAATAGAGGGGGCTTGGCAAAAGAATATTAAAGCTTTTCAAGTCTCCTGAAATCCTTTGTGTGGAACAGCTTCAGGAAACGGGGCCTGCTGCCACCCTCCCCCTCTTGGGAGCGTTCCCCAGGGCAGTGCCCGGGCAGCAGCTGCTGCTGCTCTGGGGGAGTCAGCCCAGCCTGACACACAAATAAATACCACAGGAAGAAGTGTTTTTTTCCAACAAAGACCTGGGGAAGAAACCCTGGGCGGGAGGAGAGGAGGGGAGCGTACATCCTGCTGATGTATGCTGATGACCTGAGGAGCTTTGGGGTAGTGGGGGAAGCTTGGTCTGAAATAGAGGAGTGAGGAAAGGCAGGAATGGTTATAGCTGCAACCAGGTATGATGCAGATGTCATGCAAAACAGACATAACTGCATAAAGATGAAGCTCTACTTTCAACAGCCCCTTTAACCTTCGTATTTCAGCCTTAAAAAAGGACAGACTCAAAGAACAGAAGGATTTAATACCTGCAGGCATGGAGGGGACAGATTCACATGAAAACCAGCATGAGCGATTAGGGTGGAAAAGGGATTTTGTTTGCTCAGCTCTGGTACTCCTTACTCACAGGTGAAAGAGGTTGGAAAATGTGTTCTACACAGTATTGGGTGTGCAGAAAGAGCAGGTGGCAGAAGGAACCCCCAACCAGTGCCGATTCTGCATTGCTCAAGTCTAAGAAATTGTGTCCTTGGTTGCATTAACAACTTCTGCAAAGTCTTCATTTGCATTTTAATGGAACTCTTTCTAGGAAGGTGGTGCTTGGACTCTGTTGCAATATAAAATGAAGAGGTAATTAAAAACATGCGGGAGTGAAAAGGCATTTTGTTTTCATTAATCAGGTTTATGCAGAGTATTTTCAAAATTAAAGGTATTTAGGGTATGTGGGAGGAAACGGGGGGAGGAAAACACATGACGGAACATCCGTTTATTTAAATTACAGATTAAAAAGTGGAAAACACACTTTTTGTGAGGGGATGTCCTAGGGATTAAAAGCATTTTACAGAAATGGATTTGAATGAAGAGTAGGCATAAAAGTCAAGTCTAAGATTTCAACAGCAAGTCTGCCTACTTGAAAGCCAGAGATGAAGGAAATACATAGGATGAGGGAAAGGAAACCACGGAGGAAATTTTTAAACCTTCAGCACGCAATAATCCAAGCAATTACTGTGATTACACACCTAAGTCAGTTAGCCAACGGCCAACCCCGTTGGCCAGACACGTATTTCCCCAATTTCGGGAGCAATCACAGCACGCAGATGTTGATAAAACAGTTTGCAAACGTTGTATCTGCTGGACCAGCTCCTGCTTTCACAATCCAGCGACCGCACGGCATCGAGAGCGATTCCCCCGCTCACCGCAGCCATCGTGCGATCGCGCCGACTTCCCCCACGCTCCAGACCTATCCTGCCCTGTTAAGCTCCGTCCTTTGAAATATAGGGCACTTTCTGTCAGATCCTTCAGCGCGACAGTCAAAAGGGCAAAGCCCTGCCCTTTGTTGCGGCGGGAGGTTTTCCATCGCGGAGCTGACTGTGATCTCCATCCGCTCTGATCTCCATCCTTCCCCGACCACCGGCCTCGTTCTCCGGCCATTACGGACCAGGGGGCTCCGAACTGCACTTATTTTACATTATTTCATTTCAGGGAATTGTGTGAAATACATCTCAGTGCGTGTAAGAGGGGGAAAGTGATTTTTTTTTCTCCCGGCAAGGTCCGGAGGAGGCTGCGGCACTGCCCCGCTCCAATACCCACCGTCCTCCATCCCGCGGTGGGGCTTAGGGGACGCGCCCCGCTGAGGGCGCACGGCCGCCCCTCCCGGGGCCAGGCGCACCTGCCGGGGGCACGAAACACCCGCGGAGGCCCGGAGAGGTCCGGAGCAGGAGCAGGAGCGGAGTTAGGACAGGGACCGGGACGAGGACACGGAGCGACCGCGGGGTCCCGCCACCGCCCCCGCCTCAGCGCAGCCCCCGCGCTGTCCCGGCGTGCCCCGCGCGCCGCGCGCCCCCGCCCTCCTTCACTTCCGGTGTCCGGCAGTGGCAGCGCCGCCGGCGGCGCCCCCGCTCCCCGGGCGCAAGGGGAGGGGGGCGCGGCAAAGGGGCGTGGCTGACGGAGGGACCGCTGCCCAATCACCGCCCGCCGCTGGGGGAGAGTGGGCGGGGACAGCGCCGGCACGCGCCGCGCGGCACCGCCCCCCCGCCC
>JACBWW010000027.1:4433476-4445446 GCA_020086605.1 Lanius collurio
AGGGCCGGGGGAGGGGGGTTAAACCCGGCACTTACCAAGTTAAGCCATCCACCCACACCAAATAGGACATCGCGTCCCAAAGAAGGCTCCGTGCCCCCCTCGGCGGGCAGGGCGCGACCGGCCGCGCTCCCCCCGCGGCGGGCGGGCAGGGGGGGCAAAAGGGGAATTTTCCAGCTGGTAATTTCTGCTGCGTCAACACCCAGCTCAAGGGAGAGGAGAAGAGACAAGGGGGCATTTTAACAGCAGCTCCACTTGCGGATAGCCAGCCTCAATCCCGGCTCCAGCATTAAAACCCTTTCCGCCCCCTAAAAACCAGCATCCGTGCAAGTTGGACCAAGAGTTTGTCAGGAGTGTGGTTCAAAACTGCTTGGAAAAAGGGATGAGGTAATAATACTGGTGAAGCATGTTGTATTTCTCTCTTTCTGCCTGTCTCCCTTTCTCTTTCTCCCTCTCCTCTCCTTTTTTTTTTTTTTTTTTTTTTTTTTTAAGCCAGGCCTGTTTTGGGTTATTGTCTCCCCCTAAAGCCAGACATAGATCGCCTGGCCTTGCCTCCATTTTAATTGCAGGCTGAAATGGGGGAAGTGACCCTCTTTAAAAAAAAGAAATACAAAAAAACCCAACAAGCAAACAAACAAAAAAAACCTTGAAAAAATAATGCTGTTCCTTTGGGGGGGATATAGGTGATTTTTCATAAGGCTGTAACAAGTGCAAAAGTGGCTGGAAATGTTCTCTGTCATGCTGGGAAACTAGTGAGGTGTCCTCCCCCCCTCCCCAGAAAAAAGTGCTGGTAGAATTTGGTGGAGGGGAGGAGAGGTGCTGGGAAAAGCAGGGGTTGTGCTGTTGGATTGCCTTTGTGTCTCTGTAAATAGACATGTCAGTTCCCAAAGTAATACAAGTAGTGTCTGATAACTCAATCCCAGATGACAAATAGAGAATGGAGCAGATTTTCAGGACTGTAATAGTGGGAGGATTTCTCTTTTGAAACGGAGAGGAAAAAAATGTTGGTACCTCCTGAGGAGGTTCTTCCCCGGCGCGTTATTGTGAACTGGAGCATTCGGATGGAATCTGGAGACATAAACCCATATTTATTTATTTTTACACCTGACCGGGGAAAGATAAACAAAGGAGAGTTTAACAGCTCTTTAATGAATTCCTCATGCTTTTTATTTTGCAATCCCAATGATTCATTTGGCAAGCCTTACAGGACAGGATTATTATCAGCATTGTTTAAAGACATGCTAATTAGGAGATGTGTTTAACAAACAGTGGCATTGTAGACACCTGTACCAAAGTTCTTGCATGCATTTTAATTGCATCACTGGTATCATTTTTAGCATTTAGTCACTGTCAGAGAGATACAGGTCTCAGTTTGTGGACTCAATCAAGTATTTATTGAGTATGGGTTCTCTGTGTGCACAGATCAGCCCTGCTACTAATGGATTAAATGTATTTTCTCAAAAAAGACAGGGAGTGTTTTTTCACTTTTTATTTTTATTTTCCTGTGTGGATGATAAGAAAAGGCAGTGATACCCAAGAAGAGTGAGAAAAACATAATTTCATAAGAAGCAGCTTTCTGTGACTGGATAGCTCTTTCACTTTAATCAATACCTCACTTTTATGCTTTTATAGCCTCTTTTAATTGGAAATAAAATTTGACTTTCCCCTTCTAAACTCTCTGTTTGTCAAGTTTTATATTTTGAAATCCTTAGTGATGGAAAAAATGGGTGGAGTGTATTATTAGTCACAATATTTTCAACATGCGGTGAGGAATTACAGCTTTGAGGTGTTTTTTGGGAACCGACCAGGAACGGGCAGAGGAGCTGCCCCATGAGCTGAAGGGAGAGCTACAGGACAGGATTCAGGGGGCTCCCAAATGCACATTGCTGAAAAATATTCCGTGGTTTGGTGCGTTCATGGGATAACTGTAACTGAAATAGAAAACGAATCTTTTGGTTTTGATGCAGCGTGTCCAGGAGGGGGAAACTCACTCACAGTGAAACTTCTCTCGCGGTTGTTTTCATAGACTGTGTGTTCGCCTGGGTGGAATTGAGACAATTTCAGTCTGGTACCAAAAACGGGACATTCTAGTAACTCTCCTGTTAGGTGTTTATTCCTGTGCTTTAAATGCTGCTCCGTTCTGCAGTGTGTAGGACTCAGCCTTTGAAAACATGACCTGTACTCAGGGTTCTTGGAGACTGGAGAAAATGGGCCACTTTCTCCCCGTGGTCTTTGTTTTCTGGGACAGTTGTACAACAGTGGATATGTTCTTCGCAAGAGGATTTTTTTTTTTTTTATAATTTTAATATCTGGAAGTGCTTAGAGGAAAACCAGTTTAGCAGCTCCCCCCCTCCCTAGCAGCCCTCTGTCAAAATGAAAAATGCCTCATGTTTGGAAGATCTGTTAATTGCCTGCTTTTCCTCTGCTGATGTGTTGTGTTGCTGTGAGGTTGAGCATATTCTTTTTGTCTTTGCTGTCCACTCGGGTGGATTTTTTTTTTTTTTTTAAAGATCCGTGTTTTTGAAGTTTCTAAGCAAAGTTTCCTGTCCTCCCAGCAGCAGTGCAGAGCAGGCTGACACCCAATCCAAACTGCCACTGCCTGCTTTCAGGGCAGAATTATTTCATAAACAGCTCAACCTTTCCCAGGACATTTTTCCCTTCGTGTTGCCGGTTTTACTGGCTGCTCCAGAGCACTCTGTAACGCTTTCCAGACTCCCCCTAAATTGGTAAATAGCATTCACAGGGGTTTTCCATGCTCCTGTGTGCTTAGTTTAATGGGCAAACAGAAGGGCAGGGAGAGGGCTTAGTTTAAGTCTTTGAAGAGCTACCTGCAGTTGTAATGGTTATCCCACATGTCCGTTACAATTCCCAGAAGGCAGCAATCTGTGTCCATTCCTGGCTGTGAGCATTCCCTTGGAAAATTCTGACACTTTACACAGAGAGATTAATTCTGTTTTTTTGATATTTCGCTCCTGGCTTGTGTTTGACTTGAATATTTTGAAGTGTGGGGCTCACCTGTGTTTTCTGTGTGTGATATTTGAAACTTGACGTGTGTTAATAGTGAAAGCGAGTGTGCCGCAGGTTGTGTGCAGAGAGCAGGGGTCACGTTAGGAGAGAGCATGAGGAGCGACCGTGGCTGCGAGGCAGAGGCAGGAATTTGGTCTGCAGGAAGTCCTGCAATCCCAATCCATCCCTAAAGCATCTCTGTGGGAGTTTTTATGATATTTGGGCAAGCACAATAACAGTCAGGGCTCCAGTGTTAAAATTTGTTGCTTCAAAACATCACTTTATTCCCTTCCTGAGGACTTTTTGTATGTTTGTGTTTGCAGCCCCCTTAAATACATCCTGCAGTAGTTCGGTTTCTCAGTTTGCTCTGGATCTTCAGTGCTTTAGGCAGGATGAGAAATAAAGCCTGTTTCACTTTGTGCAGGGCTTTTGTCCATGAGGTGCAAGAGGGAAGAATCTCAACTTCCCTGAACAGTTCAGTACTTCTCTGGTTTGTGCTGTATTGGTGTATTTGGATGCACAATGATGCCCAGTTTAGAGGGAAAGCTGCTCTTTGGGACTCAGTGCCCGTGCTCCAGCTGTTGTTTGAACGTGCTGCTGTGTAACTCCTTGTTACCCATCTCCCATTCTCTGAAACAGGAGTTTACTTGACTCTCCCAAACATTTTGTGTTATATTGATGAAAAATTGTGTTAGAATTCTTCATAAAGGCAAACCAGTGTGGAATCCTGGCTGAATTCCCTCCGGAATGTGGTGGAGTCCAGAGGCTCATGGGTGGGGTTTGCTGTCCCTTACCAAGTCAGCTGTGGTGCAGTTATTTTCTGAACAGTCGCTTTAACTTTCTTTCATAGCCATGTATTTAAGAAACATCAGGCTGCTGCTGAGATGTTGGTTTGGAATAGCTTCTGAATGCTCCAGAGGCAGGGTGAGATCCTTGACAGCCATTCTAATGAGATGGAAATGTGTCCCACTTGGCAGTGTTCAGTTGTGCATAGGTAAGGATGTCCCTGGCACAGGAGGGGAGAGGTGGCTTTGCTGAAATGTAGCAGGTAGATGCTGAGTTAGAGCTGAAACTCACCTTTTTGCCTTGAATTTCGGGGATGTGAGTGAAAATTTTATTCCAGACCAGATAGTGGTGATCTTGTCCTGTTGTTTACTTGACTCCTGTGTGCACTTGGGAAGAAAAACACCCAGTGAGTGTTGGAAGTTCCCCTGTGTTTGCTTTATCGTAACTCTGAGTTGGCATCTCCTGTAGTGGAAAGAGGCACCAAGGTGTCAAAAAAATTGTATGAACACATCTATGAGCTCGTGTGTGAATTAAAATACACTTGTTAGCAAGAGTATCAGTGTGTACCAGGACATTACCTGCCCAAGAACCTTACTTAGAAAAGGGTTTTTTATATTAAGGAATATGTTTATAACTTCTGAAATCTGTAACATATAATATATATGTTTATAACTACTGAAATACCACATTATCTTTCCTAATTATTTCCTTGTCATATGTTGAGAAAACTGCTTACTCCATCCAAGTGAGTTTGCTTCCTGGTATTTCTCCCCCTGTGGAGAAGAGCTCTGCAGAAAGCTGATATTTCAGGGGTTTGGCTCACTCCCTTTGAGGAAAGGGTTAAACAAAATTTGCACCTTTTGCATTGATGCAGCATCAGAGGAAATACCTTCCTGTCTAGTGCTCAGATCATGGCCTGAAACAGAAGAATCAATGGTCTGTATTGGACATAGGTGCTTAAAATACCCAAACCCAACTAATTTAAGTGCTGATAAACGAAGTAGTCAGTGCCCAGTTGGCTCCTAACAGTCCTGCTACTATAAGGTTGGAGAATGAGGTGGTGGCTAAATATAAAATGAGCTTTTTGACTTCCTTCTTGTTACCACTGTGTCCTTCTTGGCTTCACTCCACTTTTTTTTTTTTTAATAGTAGTTGATCAAATCTGGATTATGAGATTTGTGAAAAAGTAAACCAGGATCCTTACCCAAGGCACGGAAGGCTTGTACCACAAATTACACAAACAGAATTAGGTTGTTCTCAGAGCCCCTCATATGTTATCTTTAGTTTTGCACTAACTGATCCTTTTACTCTTAGATTATTCATGACTCCTTGTGTGTCTTTTCTGTCTTTTAGGTGATCTTTCTCTTGGTTTCTACCTCTGCTTTACTTCTTTTTAAAAATTGCCTCATGAGTCTTCCTCCTTTGGCTCCCTCTCTTTTTGCGTACTGAGTTTGGGAACTTTGGCAAAGATCCCCTAATTAAAAAGCCAAAAACCAACAAGAAAGTTTGGGGGAAACCATTCTTCAGGGCAATTCCCAGTGTGATAAGTTTGCAGTTCTCTAATCCTCTTTTTTTTTTAAGGTACTTTTTATGTTGATTTTTGAGTAATAGATGCTCAAGGGCAGAGATTTTTTGCTTAGATTTCTTTTGTGACATTTTAAAGTAAAAACTTAAGATCTTGCAGGAGATCTTAGTGAGATGTAATGGCACTCAGACAGGTAAGTGTCATATGAGCCACAGGCATTTGAATTTTTTCAGGTTGTTTTTAAATCTTCACTGCTAGAGTAGCAGATCTATCTGTAGCTAAATTCTTCTATTTTTTTGATGTCACCAGGCTTCTCAAGCCTGGTACCCTGTACCAGTTCTGCCAAGTTCTGCTGTGTTCTACATGGTCCATGACATGAGTAGTGTTGGGTCTGTTCTGCTCCCGGAGCAACCAGATGAGAGAGAGAACAGAGAGCAAAAACAGGAGAATGAGTCAAGCAACAGTTACTGTACCAAGATGGAGAGAGGATGGAGAGACAGGCAGGTGGACAGAGTTGGAAGTTATGGGGAAATGAATAAGGGAAATGCAGAGGAAATCCAAGTACAGTGGAAATATTACTGCAAGCGAGCAGTTGGAACTGGCTGCACACACCTGTGCCCTGTTGGAAAGGTTCATCCTGCTGTATTAGCAACTTGTTACCCACTGGAATATTGTATTTCAGGCTGCACAGCTTTTACAGGCATGGAAAGTAAAGCTTCTGTTAGTTATTTGTGTCTTCATTTTTGTGTTTGTTTTTTTTTTTTTTTTTTCCAAAGTTTTTTAATGTTTGCAAGATGAGCAAAGTGCTTTCCTTGGTACCTTTGTGGATGTTGCTTGGTAGATAAAATCTGAGGGTCATGCTGGCTTTTAAGGCTGTGATTTGGTCGAGATGGATGGGAATAAAACTCAAATACCTTCCTTTCATACAACGTGGACACATGATTTTTCTGTAACCTTAGGCAAATATTTTGGTTTGGAGTGGAATCACTGTAACCAAGAGGTGAGATTATTTCTGACCCCATTTAAAGTGTGTGGGTGGCAGAGGTCACAGAAACATTAACTGAAACTTACATGTCAACTGAAACAACATTGTTACATTTTTTTTAAATCCCTTTATAAAGTACAGGTTTTTTACGGTGACTTTTTCAAAGCACTTCTGTCTGGAAGCATAGTCAGAAGTTGTTAACAGTGTTAATATTAGTATTTTAAACTCTTTCTTTACATTAACACCAGAGCTAAATAATTTTTCCTGCATGGTTAATTATAGGAATATATTGGAATGCTTCTTGGTGAAATGGCAAGCAGTGTTGTAAATGTGCAGTTATTTTAAATGTTGCTTGTAATTATGTGACACTGAAGGGCTTTGTATTGAGTTTAAGTTTGGATTTTAATGTTTGCCTCCTATTCTTTGAATTTCCAAACACAGGACGTCTGATGAACCTTTTGGAGCTTCTTACCAGAGACCATTCTCCTCTCTTCATTGAAACATGCGCTGCCCAGCTGTGAAACATTGCAAGGTTTATTTTTGCTGACAGGAAACACTTTCAAGTATCGGTAAGTTCTCATCATTTCAAGGTATTTTTGTCTTGTGGTATGGGAAAGAGAACCTGGAGATGACATTGTCATGCGGGCTGACAGTTCTTTATAAAACTTAACATTGATAACAAGGGCTCATTTAGAAATCTTAGTCAGCTGCAGAGGCTGGAGAAATGCCTCTGGCTGTTGTGCTCCTTCCTTGTGGCAGAGGTGTCTCCATCCTTTGTGGTCACTCGGTTCTCGTCTGTTTGATCAGGAGAGGAAAACAGGTGCAGAGCCCAAAGCAAGAAGAAAAGGTGCAGGGCTGAGTTTTGCCATTTTTACCAGTCTGTTCTGGCTCTTTTTGTGCTCTGGGACAGGTGTAAGTGAGAGTTTTAAGTGTAACAGCCCCAAGTCGAAGTAGAAACACACACACTTTGCTACAGAAGTGATTTCCAGTGTGTCTGGGCTGCTCTGGCTCCCTCACTTCACCACTTTGTTTTTTCTTAACTCTCAGGGTAACAGGACTAAAAGGAGCTGGCCAAAACAATTGCTATGGAGAAGCAATCAGAATTAGAGAAAGGCAAGACTTGGCAGTCTAGAACAGAAATTGAGAACAAAGTCACTGGTGTTTGCTTCAGCTGGGTCATATTTGTTTTCAAGATTTTCAGTTCTGCTGTTTGCCATAAGAATGCTTGGATTTTCCTTATTACTTCCTTTGTTTATTAGATATTTTATTTCACCTTCTATAATGGCATTAATTTATGTTGGAAAAGCTTTCTTAATTTTTATCTTCTGATGTTTCCTTTCACAATCTGTTACTACGGAAGGTCACTCTTGAAATCACCAATATTGATTTATAGCTTATTTTCATTAAGAGAGCTAATCTGTGTATTGAAGATGTTTGAAATGCGGAGATCAAAAAAGACTTTTTCATGGCTAACAATATAAAGCTTTGAATAAAATGGACTCAGAAGTGTAAGTTGTAAGTTAAATGTTTGCCAGTGTGGTATATATGCTATTCTGAAGAATAAACTCTGTTTTGTATTAGAAAAATAGGTGCTCAAGATGATAGCTTTAGTGGTTGTGTTCTCACAGACAAAAGCCTTGGTGTAGGTGAACTATTCCTACTCCTTGTACCCATAAATACTCAGGTTTTCTCTGAGAAGCTTATCTGTAAATGTGTCTTACCTAAATATCTGTATTATACACAAAACTTTAAAAATCTTGGCATTATTTGGTCTCTTAACCCAGAATGGTGTCAGCCACTAGAAACTGGCAACTAAACATTTCAAGAGGAAATTCTCTTGAGCGTTCCACTGCAAATTTCTTTCAGGAGCTGTACTGGTAGCTTTTAAACCTCAGTATTTTATAGGTCAGATAAGGTGAGTCTCTTTAAAGAGAGTCATTAAAGTGAGAATGTTTTGAAAAGCTCCCAAACAGGAAGCTCTGTTGTTCAAGGGTCTGATTGAAGTTTTAGTAGCTAAAATTAGAGTTTTTATTCCCATACCTTTCAGAAGTAACTCTTGCTTACATTATTGCAAAGTGGTAGCCAGGCTTTAATTACTTTCAATGTATTGATGTGCTTGGAACTGACTTTTTTGGAATTAACTACTAAGCCAGGATATCATAACTGTGATTTTGGAGGGAAAGGACTTCAAAACGTCTCACTGTTGTTCAGTCATCTTGTAGTTTATTGCTAATAGTTTATTCTGGTTTTATTTTTTGTCATAGTTCTGTCTTTCTCCTACAAGAGTTCTCACCAGTGCTGTCAGAAGGTCACGGAACAGGGCACTACCTGTGCTGCCCTGGGGCTGTTGATGTCCTCAGCTGTTGTAGGAGAAACACTAGACCTGGAACCCAGTTTGTTACTGGTAAGGAGTAATTTTTTGTTGTTGTTTATTTATTCAATATTACAGTTTGCATGTCTAACAAAATCAGCGGAAAATCACTTGTTACTTTTAAGAACAATATAGCAAAATATGCATATCTTGTCTTTTCTTTTTTCCCCTCCTAATATTTTCAACTTTACAGTTTCTAAATTTCTAACTCTAATTACCTTCCTCCCAAAACATTGAGGATAGCAATTTTCACTTACTTCTTATTTTCAGTCCTGCTTTTCTCTTGAAATTCTTCGTGTGCTGTCAGAGCTAATGAAGGTTAATAAATGGATTTTTCTATGAAATCCTGTGTTTTGATTGCACTTTTATGTTGTCAAGCTCCTTCACTTTGGTTAACCCATAACTTCAGGTAGATGGTTTGATAAGTCAAAGGCCACAGCCATGTCTCTGGTTTAAAGTTCTGGAGTAGAGAGTGGAATGTTTAATGACTGCTATTTTAGGTTTTGCTGTTGGAGTTAGATTTTGCTTGTGGTTCATGTCTGGATCATAGAAACAAGGCTTTAATGGTATGATGAAATGCTGGAAGTGTGTGGTGTTCTACTCTGCTGTTTGAACTTTACTCGTGGAATTTCTGTATTGTAACTGCTACAGAGATTCTAAACAAAGATTGTTTTAATGCTGTCAGTGATTGGGCACCGTTGGCTTGAAGTTGGAGAAATTCTAGTGAATCCTGATCAGATCAATGGTAACAAATTTATGTCAGGACTTGAGATTCTTTTTGCCCTGCAATCAATGACATTTCAGTGGGCCTGTCAAATTTGGTAATAAAAATTGAGTTCGTATTTTTCTTTAAGTTTACTGAAAATCATTTACCTCCCAAATCCTTGCCCCTTCAGTACTTTTATAGTACTTCTCAAACTGAATGATGAAATTTTATTTTCTTCCTGTGACTCCCAGCCCATGAGGCTGAACAGGCACTGTTGGGCTGCAATTAAACGTTCCCATCCCCAGTCATCAGGGAGAAGTGGCACATGTTGTTTGCCTGAAACCCTGAGCTCTGAGTAACCCCTCTGGCTCAAGGGTCTGGTTTGGTCTGTTTACAAACATCTGCCTCTTCTCCTCCAATTCAGACTTGTGGTTGAAATGACCAACTTAAAACAACGGATGATTGGTTTGGGGAATCAGAAGAGGGTAAAAGAGGGGGGTTTTTTTGGCAACTGTTCATTTTTGTAAGCTGTTACTTATATCTTTTTTTGGACAAAGCTGAGCGTATGAATATAATTTGGTGTTATCTAGTATCAATAAATTAAAACTCTTTCAGAACTGTGTGATGCTGTTCCTCAAGCACACTTGTGAGAATACACTGCACTTGTGAAGATTTGTGCTTGTAAAGCTCCTGAGCAGTGTCTTTGCAGGGAGTTACCATCCATGAATATCCTGAGTCTTCTTTTTCTCTTCTTTACTGTCCTTTTCAGTTCCTAAGAGGTTTTGTTCTCCCTTCTTTTCAGCACAGGGCAGATGGAGAGTAGGAATCCTGTGCATTTCTGTTGTCTTTAATTGGATAAAAGTGAAACTTGCATACCCACTGTCTTGTTGTGCAAGGAAGCATTTCAAGCCCAATCTCACCTTACAGAGCTCCTTTGCACAGGAATTCAAAAAATGTTGGAATGTCTTGGGAGTGGAGACATGGACAGGACTCAGGGGAAGCAGAGAAGTGGGGTGTGTTTGCTGGGTTTTTGTGTAATAAAGCATTGGAGTGAATTGGAGTTCTTCCTTAATCTGTTTTTACTTTTCTCTGAAGGGAGAGGGGGGAGGAAACAACACATTTTTGATTAAATTCCAGTTGGCATGTTTTCTCTAGGGAGCAGAGTGGTGGAGGAGTGCACTAGTGAGCGTTTTGGTGCTCTTTAACTTGGGTCCTTGGTATAAAGTGTAGAAACACTCTGAGAAAATTGAAACAAAGTGCCATGTAGTTTAAATCTTCAGTTGCCTTTCATTCTGAGAGAAGAAAAAGTAAACAACCCCCCAAATAAATCCTAACAACAGCAAAACCCCCCACAAAAAAACCTTCAGGCCTTTTTTTTTTTTTTTTTTCCCTTGTTTTCTTTCTGAGGGAAGGAAGTTTATTTTTGTCCCCACTATTTCCCAGGGGACTGCCCTGTAGAGGATTTTGTGTGCAATTCATTTCTTATCTCTGAATTTTGTCAACATTTAAGCAATGCACTGAGATTTAGGTGCAACAAATTTGTGCCCCCTAATTTTAGTGATGTTAAGATTGTGTTTAGGAGACTCATTCCTGGGGTGTGTGCTGAAAAGATTGCCAATAAATAAATATTTGTGTTACTCTTCTTAAAACCTTTCCAATGGGAAGTGAAGTGTGATTTAGACTCTTACTGTGCCTTCAGGTGCTATTTTCATGTTTAAATAACTGTACTGATAGTGCAAAGTAAAGCTCTTCCATAGGTTCACTCTAGCTGGGGTTAAAGATTGTATAAATTATTAATGCTTACTTCAAGACCAGGCTTTTTTTGATATGAAAAATAAAAGCAGGCCCGTATCTTGGCAGAGGTTTACATGAAAGTGACTCTTAAATCTGCTCACTTTGTGTTCTTTTTGCTGTTACATGCAATAGTTTGGCTTGGGACATTTTTTAATTTTTTTTTTTTTAGTTAGTTTTGGAGAAGAAATAGACTTGAATTACTGTACTGCCTGTGAACTGGCTTTAAAAGAAAGCCCAATCTGCTACAATTTTATTTTGTGGAAAATCTTCAGATGAGCTTTCATGGTTCGTTGGCTTCCTGGAAAGCTGTGTTGTGGCCATGTGGCCTGAAGAATTCTAGTAGATGCTCAACTTTGAAAGCTTTCATGTACTAAAAAGATCTGAGATAAACCAAAAAATACATCATTAATCTTTGAGGTCTCTTTCTAAGAAGTCTCCACAGTTTATTCCATCTTCACTGAGCTTCTACAGAAGTTTGAAGGGTACAGCTTTTCAGAAGAAATGTTTCCACAACATTTTTTAAGTGGAAATAAATATCCTTACCAGGGGAGGGAAAAAAAAAAAAGAAAAACAAACCATCAACAAGCCACAAAACAGCATGTAAAATTGGAACATAAGAGCACAGGGTTTTAAAGCTTCCTGAATTTTTAACTACTAGCAAATTGCCTTAAATTTAACTTGGATTAATTCCCTAGTGATCCTTGACATTAAACGGATGTTCTGGTTTGACATGGGTAGACAGAAAACTAATTAATTCCTCTGAATTTGAGGCATATTTAATTTTCTCCCCCAAAGACCTC
>JACBWW010000027.1:4445786-4489020 GCA_020086605.1 Lanius collurio
TCCATCCATCCATCCATCCATCCATCCATCCATCCATCCATGTCAATTCCTGACCCTCAAACTGCTCCAATCTAAACCAAAAGTAGCAAGAGACATATTTTAAATTCTGTATTTCTGCCACAGGCAGTTTAAAAAAGGACAAGATGTATCTGAAATGGACTTTTATCAGTGGGGGGGAACCCGACCTGCTGAACTAAACTGAATAAATGTATGAGATAGCAGATAAATAGTCTTAAGGAATTGATGTAATTTCCAGTTGAAGAAGGAAAAATGTTGTGCCATAAATTCACATGGGCAAGTAGAGACATTGACAAATACTGTGATGCTAATCTGTATAAAATTGAGGAAGAGAAAATTATCCTTGCAGGAGATTTCCTGCCCCTCCTCCCCACAGTTGCAGGGAGTTGGTGTCTTGGAGTATGGATTTTAATATCCATGAAGGAACAGTAAAAGGAAATGCCATATCTAAAACATTCTGATCCTTTCCTCATTGTGGGCTCTGAGGTTTTCTTACATGTTCCCCTGAATTGTGTGGATATGGCAGCTGTTGGAGACACGAGTGGTGATGGACAACTCACTTTATCCCATGTGGCAATTCATATTTCCTAAGGGGACTAAGCTGACTCTTCAACTCCTAAAAGTAGATGCAGTAGTGGTTTCTGGAATAAAGACAAAACTGAACTGTCACTCTGCCTTAAGAAGTGGTTCTTTCCAACATGGAGATGTTGGGAAGTGCTGGCAGTCACCTCCAGAGCCTGGATTAGAGAGATGCTGTGCTGGCTGGTGCCATCACAACCTTTTCAGGCCACACACCTGAAAATTTATTTATTTGTTTTCCCATACTCCCTGACCCTGATTCTTGGTTTGCTTTTCATTGATATATTTTATTTGAGACAGAGATGGTGTCTGGGTGAAGATTTGAATTGAGGTCTCTGGGCAGATCTGTGGTAAAGAGGTGAATGCAGCTGTACTGGTATTGACCTCTTCCAGTTGAATTAAAAAAAAAAAATTGGCTTCTCTGTGCATTCTGTGCTTAATTCTGCAGAAAAGCTGCAGGGCTTTGAAGTGGATGAACATGGTTCAGCCTGTTTGTGTTGCAGGGAGATGGTCCTTCCTCTCTCGAGGGAAGCAAACATTTCTCAATGATCAAGGACCAGCTGGCCTTGCAAATTAGGATTTCCGGGGCTGCAGAGAGGCAGCTCCATCCTTGCAGAACTGGAGGAGCTTGAGGCAGTCTTGCATAACTCAAACTTTTGAATCATCAGGTGGCTCTCTAGGAGAAGGTCCCACCTCGCCGATGTTCTGTGGGCTGGGAGGTGCTTTTCTAGCCATGAGTGTTGACTAAACTGCAGCTATTTTGCTCCTGCTGATGATAATAATAGCACAGGGTAGGGGAAGGGGGCAGGGTGCTTGTGGGTCTGTGTTCCACAGCCCAGGAAACAGACTTGCATGTGCCAAGTAAACTTCCTTAATCACGGCTGTGCTGCCCACTGCTGCGAGCCAGTTTGAGCAGATGGGACTGAATTTGTGTGTGAACTCAGTGCCTGTTAGAAAGGTGCTCCAGCCTGGAAACAGCCTCCTTAATGCCAGTGCTAACATTCAACCATGTGTGCTTCAAGGCTGTAAGACCTCAAAGATTTTGTTTTTATAAGTAACAACCAGTAGCCTAAATCCAGGCTTCTGATGTGTGTGCCTACACATAATAACATTTGGAACTGGGTCCAGTTTTACAGTTGTGTGTTGACATGTGGACCTTCACATCAATTCTACACTTGGGACTTTTTATATTGGAACAAATTTTAAGCTTTTGAGAGAAAGGAGTAAGATATTCTTCACCTTGGTGCTCTTAATTAGTTGGACCATTAAACCACTGTTACATGGTAGATAAATCTTGATAGTAAGTTCCAAAAAAAGTGGTATAACCTAGAGAAAATGGCAGAAATGAATGCCAAAGGATTTGTAAAGCTGTGGCATCAAAGGCAAATATGGAATTGCAAAGATAGTAACTGGAAAAAATTCAACCTGAAAATCCTAGCACTGCTGATTACTGTCTACATTTAGGAACTTGTTTTCTGTTTTGGAGTGTAAGAGGAGGATCATCTGGAGCATAATTTACAAGATAACTTGCTGCTGGCACTAACTGGCCTTTTATTTTGGATAATACTGCCAAATTTTTTGAAAAGTGATCAAAAGCCCTGTGAATTTTTCTCAGCTTTGTGTTGGTCATAAGGATCCTTTCTTTAGGTGATCATGAGAATTTCTCTACTCAGTATCTGAGGGTGGCTGTGGAGTAAACTTGGAGATGAAAAGCCAAGGAAATAACATGTTTATTGCAAAGTATTGCTTGTAAGTAGTTAACTCTCAAATGACATTAATTTCATAGTTGTGATCTATTGCCAGTTTAGTTTGGGTGGGGACTTAAAACTTTGTGATTTGTGGTCTTGGATTTGCTTGTTGCTCTTCTGACTTTTAAACCATGTTTACAGCCCCTCCATGGCAGTATAACAAGGGAAATGCTGGGTTCAATCAGCTCTTGCTGTTTGAGGATTTCAGCTCTTCTGTGTGCTACACACGATGCTTGTTCCCTCGAGGAAGATGTGTTACAGTGTGCCCCTCAGTAGTCTGTGGGCATCTGAGTATGATTTCAAGTGTAGCATCTCTTTCAAAACCAAACTCCAACAAATTCACAGTAAAAACTGACAGTTGTTGTTCTCTGGTTGCTTCAGATGGTATTTCTTACAAGTCTGTAGTAACTTCAAGAAACGTTTCTCTGGGATGTTTTGAGCCACTGGAGGATTGGTTTCAAATCTAGTCCTTTTTGACATAAATTATTTGAAGTCTGGGCAAAGTAAGGTGCATTTTGTAATGAATGTGGAGGATTGTAGGCAGTAGCCGTATTTGTGGCACTCTTCCCGGATGAACCTGTTGCCTCTTTTGGTACAACCTGGGGTTTGTCTCAGTCTTGTCTTGGATTTTTTAATCCTGTCATTTCCTTCCCCCTGCAGGACTTGTGGAAGAGGAAACATAAAGATCTCCAAATGAATAACCGAAAGGAAGATATGGAGATTGCTTCCCACTACCGTCACCTGCTGCGGGAGCTGAACGAGCAGAGGCAGCACGGGATCCTCTGCGACGTCTGCATCATCGTGGAGGGCAAGATCTTCAAGGCTCACAAAAACGTTCTCCTGGGGAGCAGCCGCTACTTCAAAACCCTCTATTGCCAGGTCCAGAAAACTTCTGACCAGGCCACAGTCACCCACCTGGACATTGTCACCGCCCAGGGCTTTAAGGCAATCATTGACTTCATGTATTCCGCACATCTGGCGCTGACCAGCAGGAACGTCATCGAGGTGATGTCGGCTGCCAGCTACCTGCAGATGACAGACATCGTGCAGGCCTGTCACAACTTCATCAAAGCAGCTCTGGACATAAGCATCAAGTCAGATGCCTCAGAGGACCTGGTGGATTATGAGCTGGGAGCCCCTTCCAGCAGCAGCACGGACGCTCTGATTTCGGCAGTCGTGGCTGGAAGGAGTATATCCCCCTGGCTGGCTCGGAGAACGAGCCCGGCAAACTCCTCCGGGGACTCAGCCATTGCCAGCTGCCACGAGGGAGGGAGTAGTTATGGGAAAGAGGATCAAGAACCAAAACCAGACAGCCATGAGGACATTTCTTCCCAGTCTCTCTGGGCTAGTGACATGGGCTATGGGTCTTTGCGTATCAAAGAGGAGCAGGTCTCACCGTCCCATTATGGAGGGGGTGAGCTGCATCCTGCCAAGGATGGTGCAATACAGAGTGGGTTCTCAGAGCAAGGAGTGGGGGATGGCTGGCAGCCCACAGGCCGCAGGAAGAACAGGAAAAACAAAGAAACTGTGAGACATATTACACAGCAAGTGGAGGATGACAGCAGGGAAAATTCTCCTGTGCTGTCCCTTTTACCTGCCTCAGGATGGCCGTACAGCAGTCGAGACCCAAGTAAGTCATTCTTCCAGTTTTTGGGGATGAAACTGAAAACATTGAGTTAATTAGATCTGTTTATGGGATGATCTTATCAGCCTCTGAAATAGGAGCTTGTCAGAAATAAAAAAATGTAGAAGCTTGTGTTGCCAGCAATTCAGAAGCACCAAGCACTGTGTGGTTCGGTCAGGAGCCTCAATGGAGGCTGGTTCTCCTGTGAAAGTGGTAGTTTTGTTTTGACCTTGAACAGCCTAAATCACCCCAAAACCACCACTCTAATTGTTGGAATTAATGACAGAAAAAGTTTAAGGCATTTATTTGAGCAGGTGTGCACATTGATGTCAAGGTTGAAGAATTTTCCTTGCGCTGTATATTGATGATGTAATTACATCACACACACAGGTGTAATTTAGTCTTACCAATACCATCTTCCAAATTTCCTGATATTCAGGTGTCACTTTCTCTTGGGTAAGAAAACCACCACAGCTTGTTGCAGGTAATGGCAGGATAAGTGTTTAGTAACTCTCAAGAACAACATGTTTTTCTGAGGCACTACTATGGCTTCAAGTGTATTTTGATGTGTGACTACTTGTGGTCTGAGACGAGTGGCTGTGTTTAAAGTGTGTAACCAGAGAGAAAATTGTTTTCTTGACTTCCCATGAGTCTTCAGTAGTTATTTTTTTGTCTCAAGATAACTGTCCTATTTGATTCATTAATCAGTGGTGGTAAAGAGATTCAGGAATGCTTCTGACCTAGGAGTTCTGTGTTTTTTTCTGAGGACTTTAGGGAAGTGTGTTAGTAAACTGTCTCAGGCTAACTTCAAGAACTTGGTCTGTGCTGTAAGTTTAGCCTGTGTTTCATTGCATACCAGAATCCAAGTCAACCAGGAGAAGGGTGTGTGAGATTATAGACTTTTATGTTGCCAAATTTGGATGAAAAAAACAATACAAAGAGTACTGAGAGTCTTTATGGGCTGAAAAAGGAGGTTGAAGTTGCTCACATACTGGAGCTTAAATGTGGTTTTCATTGAACAGTAACTCTGCAAATGTCTTGAGATTTATTATGTTTTGTGGTTATCTGCTGCAGAAAGCTTGCATGTAATTATTCTAATTAGCTGATGATAAAATCTAAACAACGTCAGTTAGAAGAAAAATGTGAGATAATTTAAGATAACAGTGATTTATGAAGCATCTCGTTTTTATGACGCATGTATTTTATCCTTGTTGTTTTGAGTGAAGACTCAGCATGGATTGCCTGGCCTCTGTTCTCATGCAACTATTTTTCATTTTCCATGGCATCCCATAAAAACAGCTCGATTACTTGTACTGTCTGAGGGGTGTGGGTTTGGACAGGTATCTGGAGTGAACCAGACATGTTGGAGTGAGTGCAGAAACAGAGCTGCAACTCTGAGCCTCTTGGAAAGCTGGGTATAGATTATCTTTACTGAAAATAGTGCAGAATAGAAGAGATTGTGTTACTGGAAGCTGAATGAAACTTAGATTATTTAATTCCTAATTGTTAAGGAATTAAATTGCAGTGGCTGCAGATGAGAGGAAGGTGGCTCAGGGAGTTGACTCAGCACATCAGCAGGCACATCAAATTATTTGTTCCAAACCATGTCTGAAATGCAGTTTCCAATAAAGGAGGTGGTTCCAATGGTGGGAAAAGGGCAGCTGGATGGTGGTGGTTGGGGGGAAGAGTTTCAATATTCCAGTAGTGCTGGTAAAAGAAAGGGAAAAAATTAATGGCAACACTTCTTGCTGTCCAAAATGAACGGGCTGAGAGGCTGCCTGTGCTGGCAGAGAGCAGAGTGTCCATGAGGAGAAAGGGGGAGGGTGTGTGGAGACTGAGCTGCTCCTGGGTTCCCCATATTTGCCATCTGGAGAGGTGAATGCAGGTGAAATTCTCCTTTCTGCCCTGCTGGCAAGGGAGCTTCCTCTGCATTGTGGGGAGCAGCAGGATCTTCTGGTCTTGCATGGGTATTTCCCATATCCAGCAGATGGGAGATATTTTCCTGCAAACTTCTCCATCTCCTGAGCTACAGGGTTGTGCTTAGGTTGGGTTTTGGTACCCCAGGTTTTTCCCTCTCCTGTTAGAACCCAGCAGTGCTGTAGGGGTATTGCAGACTTGACCCGTAAGCTGGAAGAATAATTGATTTTCTAGTGTGCAGTTGGATAATGACACAGTGCAGACACTTGTAACAAGTATTTGGGTTGTGTTTAAATTTCAACTTGAAGTTGTCTTTGATTTAGTCATGTCAGGTTTCATTTTTTAAAACACACTTCATAGTCTAGGGCTCTCTTTTTCCTCGTTTATTTAGAAGTGTCCCTGTCAGCAATGTTCACAGCTAAGATGGAAAGCTGCTCACTTACGGAGGAAATGGGTGTTGAATGTTCTTTCAGAAGTAACTGAGAGGAAAGAAAGTTACCTAGAACTCTTTGTTCTTTGAGGCTGGTTCACTTTTCTGATCTAATCAGTTAGAAATTCTAAGATGCTGCTTGTTAAGGCTGAAAGCTCTTGTTGGGATCACTGGGGTGCTGTTTACAAATGCCTCTATACTGCTGGGCTAACACGTGCCTTCTGGAAATGCAAAAGCTAATTTAGGAGAATACTTCTTCAAAGGTCAGTCTTCCTCCTGAAATTGTGCAAGATACTCTTTTGGTCGTGGTTGCAAGAAGCACTTCATTTCAGCAGCATTTTGGAAGGGGAATCTTATAAGTAACCTTTGCATCACCCTTTGAATTCAGTGATTATTTGGGGCAGAGCATTCACAGATGAAAAATATGCTTCCTACTCCTCTGTTATATAGGGTTACTTAATTCCTGTTATATTACAAAGAAGCACATTGCAATCACTGAAACTTTGCTTTTGAAACAACTCAGCTTGTTTACACTCAGCAGAGGTGCTGCTTTCAGTGGGAAAAACATTCTTATCAGTACAGACAGGTGTGCCAAATATTTAAGTAGACAATTTAAATACAAAACAATGACATCTCAAAATAAGGCACAGGTTTTATTTAAATTGAATGGGTAAGAAAATTCTTTGTGAATCAGTTATTTCCCATATGCTGGTGGGGTGCTGTTGAGAGTATTTGAATTTGACAACATTGGAGGTAAAAATAAAAAGGAGTGTCTGGAGTAATCTTATTAATGGTAATCTAACATAATGGAAATAGCAAGAGATTGTTAATGTCTGCCATGAAGATTGTCTTTTTCATCCAAGAAGGAATGAGCAAATAGGATTTGCAAAAGAATGCAAGTGAAAAGCTGAGGTGCTGGATTGAGGCTGTGATTCAGCTCTCAGTTTCCCAGGGCAGTGTCAGTCAAGCACAAAGCTTGATGGGCACCATCTTTTCATGCTAGTGCCTATTTATTAATTTGGACTGTCTGTTTAGCATCAAACACATTAGGTTTTATCTTTCTCATCCTGTTTGGGTTGTTCAGGATGTCAGTCTGTCATTCCTTGTAGGAAACATTCATATATATGTTTTCCTCACCAAGCCACATTAACTTGAAGCAGCAGTTCTCCAAAGTAAACTGAAGGATGGGCTTTTATAAATAATAACTTTCTTCATAACTGAGCCAAGAAGAATTTCCTCCATGGACTTGCCAAAAGAACAGGTCTGCCTTTTATTTTATCCCTTTTTCTTAGTTTTTGAATCAAAGATGCTTATGAAATTCAGAAGCATTCATGTGCCTTGAACATCTTTATTTGCCTTAGGTTCCTGTTCCTTTAACATTGGTGGATAAAATTTTCACAGGATTACACATCCCGAGTGCATGGACTACAGAATCAGGTGGTCTTTGGAAGGCTCTTGCTAAAGAGAATGGATATCTTCACTGTTAAGCCAGCAAAGTGTTGCTGCCTTTGCCTCTTCACATAATGGAAAACTCTGCCACTTTATTGACAGCTTTATTAGTGTGTTAGTTCAAGCATAGTAGTTATGATTCAGGAATTTATTTCCAAGGAAATACTCCCACACATCTTCTGAGTATTTGCACCCAAAAGCTACAACTGAATTTCTGTGTGCCAATTGACTGTGAAATGAAGCTAATTATTTTAAAAACAGAACAGCCCTTTTTAAAGGTGCTACAGTTTGGGAACTCTCCTATCCCTTTCCCTTTCCTTTTCCCCTTCCCTTTCCTTTCCCTTCCCTTTTTCCTATTTCCTCAATTTCCTTTCCTTTCTTGAATTTCCTTTCATTTCCCTTCCTTTCCTGAATTTCCTTTCCCTTCCCCTTCCCCTTTTCCTATTTCCTTTCCTGAATTTCCTTTCCTGAATTTCCTTTCCTGAATTTCCTTTCCTGAATTTCCTTTCCTGAATTTCCTTTCCTGAATTTCCTTTCCTGAATTTCCTTTCCTTTCCCTTTCCCCTTCCCCTTCCCCTATTTTCTTTCCTGAATTTCCTTTCCCTTTCCCCTTCCCCTTCCCCTATTTCCTTTCCTGAATTTCCTTTCCTGAATTTCCTTTCCTGAATTTCCTTTCCTGAATTTCCTTTCCTGAATTTCCTTTCCTGAATTTCCTTTCCTGAATTTCCTTTCCTGAATTTCCTTTCCTTTCCTGAATTTCTGTGTTCTCTTAAGGAGAACTTCAGGACTTGAGTAAGCCCAGAGCAGTGACCTCCATGGGAAGGACGGGCAGGACTTTGCTGCATCCTTCTGACTTTGCAGAGTTCACACTTCCTTTGCTGTTTTCCCCATCAAAATCTTTAATTATGCACAAGTTTCCTCCCTCCCGGTGAGGAGATGTTGGAGTAGCTCGTTTTCCAGTGACACACATGTGATTGCAGGGAGCTGCTGGCTCCCTGGGAAGCCTGGAGACAGCTGGTGTCGTCAGCCTTTCCCCATCCCTTTTTCTGTCTTGGTTTCCAGAGAGCAAATTATGATTACAGGAGCTGTTGGGGAGCACAGATGCTGAACAGTTGGATCACATAGTGAGCTTACACTGCAAAACGCTTCAGAGGCAGGCAAGACAGAGCTCTTTCCAGATGAACTTAACTAATTTTCTACAGGTGAGGTCTCTGGACCCGAGTGCAAGCAGGTGAATTTGTGGATTGCCTTATTACAGGATAATTTTAGTCTTGAAAAAAAGTTTTTTCTCAGCAAGCTACCGTGCTTTCTGTAACTCTGTCCCATTGTCAATGCAAATCTTCAAATCTTCACTTGATTCATGTTTTCAAGTCATTATGAAATAAGTAATTCCCCTGAAAATTCCCCTGTTTCCATTGTGATATTTGGCAAGCATATTAGTCCAACTAGAGGAATCCAGATCTTGAGAAATGAGAAGAGGAGGGAAAGATGAGTGAGGTGTTGGTACTCAGGATTCAGGTGGTTAAGGAACTTCAAAAGGTTTTTGCTCTGTTCTACAAGACAAAAATGAAGGTATTGAAGGGGGTGCTGAGAGAAGTTTTGGAAGCATGTAGTATTGAAATAATCCATTCAGAAAAATCACTGGGACAGAATAGAGGAAGTTACTCTTCCTTTAAATGGACTTTGCTTTGAAGAAAGGGAGTCTCCAGTCCATCTGCTGTGGTCTGAGTTCTGGTTGTAATGGGAAAACTTCAGGTGTTAAATGGTTTGTTACAGCCATGACTGAAAACTGGGCTGGCTAAAATTTCAGTTGTCAGATGAGTGTCTGATGTCCTAAAAACCAACACAGGCTCAAATTTTAATGCTTTCCTACAGTTAGTTTGTTACTTAGACCTCTTTTATGCCTCATTTAGAAAAGATTACTTTTTAAGCAGGATAGATATTTTGGAACAGAGCAGCTTATTGGAAAGGTGTCGGAGTATTTTTTGAGGGTAGGTAATAGTAAACTACAAATTGCCTGTCACTTGGAAAATTAAGTTCATTACTGCATTTTTCCACCTTCTTTTACAGCCATGATGATGCAGTTATGGTGCAAGGTATTAAAGCCTTCTTTGCTACAATGGAGGGGGTTTTGCTGGGGACATCTTTTGACACCATAAACCCTGGTGGCCAGTGATGTAGCCAGACATGGAGGGGTTACAGCTCTGTGCTCTTATGCCACCCCCTGAATTCTTTCTTAGCCCGAAATCGGCTTAGCCTGCATTCCTTGGGCTTAGGAGCTGCCCAAGTTTCTGGACCCGCTCTGGAACTCTTGGTGTGCCTGAAGCACCAGTGCACAGCATGGAGGTGACTGAGAGTTGCCTCAAAATGCAAAACTAAAGGGAAAAATCCCACCCTGAACACCACTGCTCTGTGTCCATATGGAGAATTTTGCAGAGGGTGCTCAGTGAATAATTCAGGTTCTCTGTATCACCACAGCTACAGGCTGATGGAGTTATCAGGATATAATCTTTGCAGGAGTAACTTTGGAGTTTCTGTTATTGAAGGGTTAGGTCAGGTTATTTTCAAGTTTGGAAACTAAAATCATCGCTTTAAACCCAGACACACTTACTCCCTGGCTACACCCTGGCTTTAAAATGGTTCCACCCTAAACCAGCTTTAGCTCAAAGCTCAGTGTCTGTTTCCCTTCCCCACCCTGCATTCCATTTTCCCCAGGCTCCCAAGCCCTCCTCCTCCTTCTCCTCCTCCTCCTCTTCCTCCTCCCCATGGTAGCAGTTCTGATTCTGTTAATCTGCTTTAACTCCAGAGATCAGAGGCATTGCCCCCTCACTATTTTATTTGTTCCTTGTGCTTTTCTTTACAGAGATGTCAACTTTTCCAAAACTTTTTACCCCTTTTGGTTCTTTTCTTTGAAATTACAAGTGAGAAACATAAATTCTAGTCCTACTTTGCAATCAGCCCCGTCCTGGACATTGATTTCCCTACTTGCAGTGCTGGTTCTGCATTAAAATGTAGTAGGAATTAATTCTTCAGATGCAGTGCCTGGGAATCAAACCCAAGTGTCTCTGTTCTGATTTATTTTTTATTCTATCTTTTTTTTTTTTTCCAAGGCACTTGTTTCCAAAGGTAAATATTTGTTCTGAGGGTTTTCAGAGTTTATAACTCAGCATTCTGTCATATCAGGAGTGCTAATATTCATATTTAATGTGATACTTGAATGTTTTATTTCTGTCCCTTCATGTTTGTGTCTGCCTCTGTCCCAAGGAGCAGCAGGGAATAGTGTCACTCCTTTTACTGCCTGAATTAAGAGACTTGGAAAAAGAGGTTAATCTTATAGTACTTTTAAAGTGATAGTCTCAAGTTACTGCACAATTTTCTGCATATTTTGGAGAAACAAGAGTGGCTTCAGGTATTTCTGCACTGCCCAGTCATTCCTGCTCCTGCAAAGATAGTTTATTATCCCATTTTAGAAGAGTTTCAAAAACAATTAACTCATCCAGTTTAACCATTCCTCTCTTTTTTGGATTTGTTCTGTTTTATCTTTTTTTAGGAAGATCAGCAGTTGGCCAGATTTGCTCTGTAGCCCAAGGAACAGTTGACTTGAGGTCACTAACAGGAGGTGGGGAAGCAGCAACAAGCAGCAGGGTTTGGGCCAGGAGCTCCTTTTGCTGACCACAGAAAAGCATCTGTAGAACTTGAGTCAATGGTAGAAAAACAAATATTATGGGAAAGAGATGAAAATTGATTATTCAATTTGGAAGAGTTGAAGGAATTTTCCAGTTATTTGTTCACTGATTACTGTTTTGAGGAGGAAGACAAAGATGGGGATACACTTGAGCTTTTGGAATACACTGCAGGAATAGCAACATAAAACCAGGTCATATTTGTGTAGAACAAGCCTGGTTTATTTTAGCAATAGTGTTCTAGAGCTGGTGAGGAGAATGTTTCTGTTGGTAAAACACAGATAATGAACATCTTATGGCTGTAGGCTAGGAAATTATACTGAAGCCTCAGTTGGCATGGGCTCCTCCTGAGCCCTCCAGAAACAGGAGCAGCATTGGAAATTGGCACTTTCCTGCTGGATTGTGTTTTTCAGAACTCAAATCCTAACAGTGCCAGGTCACCTCGCTTTGAGTCATGGTGGAGAAGCTGTAGTGGGACTGAAATCTGAAAGAAGAGGGGTGGGAAAGCACAGCCTCAAGGAGACCCAAGTTTTTGATTCCATAAGGATTCACTTAATATATCTTCCAGCCTTTAACATAAAGGCAGTTTTTAATGATCATATGTGTTGTGATTAAATATCTATGTTTGCTTGATTGTTTCCTGCTCTAGGAAATTGGAGCTCATTCTGAATGCTGTGCACATTTATTGTATCCACATGTCTGCTGTTATGGTAGTAAAATAGTGCAAATCAAACCCAATATAGCTCATGGCATCACTTCCCCATGTAAATATTGCAGTGGGTGAGAACGCTGGGGTTTGCTTAACAAATAGTGAGTTGTGAAACACTTTTGGAAGATTTCTGTTAGAAAGGAAGAGGGAACTGAAATACAAACTTCAAGGATATTTTTAGCAGCTGGTAAAACATTGTCATTTTTCTGCCAGCCTGTGTGCTCTGTTTTTTTTTTGGTTGTTTTTTTTTTTTTTGGTTTTTTTTTGATTCCCAATCAAAAAGCACACTATGAAATGAAAGCTATTTTTTCTTTTTTTCCCTGAGAGTTTAAAAATTAATTGTCTTTTGTACAGAAGGAGATCAAGCCAAACCTTCCTAAACTTACACAAGAAACATCATCCCTGCAATTCTAGATAAAATCTACTGTCAAGCAGGTACTTGACCCAAATAGGTAGAAGAACCTCAGAAAATTAAGTCTTTGATTTCACCTATGTTTTTTTGGGTCACAGTTTGGCAGTGTACCTGAAACAAAAGCTGAATTTAGGTGGCTCCCACTTTCCTTTGGTACTTAATTGCACCCCCACGCTCTCCTGCAGTTGTTCCGGTGAAAATCTCTGTGCAACCATGTAGAGAACCAGAGAGGGGAACTGATCTGCATTTAAAAATAACTTTTTTTAATAAATCAGTTTATTTTTAACATATTAGTTCCTGTCTCAAGTTCAATCACAACTATATGTGTGGTCTTGGTACCACTGAGGGAGTAGCAGGGGGAGGGTGCTGGAATTTGGGGTGGGAGAAGTTGCTGATGCTGAGACCTCTTCCCTTTCTGCTTGTCATGTTGTAAACAACAACAAAAAAAATTTCCCATCACACTAAAAATTATCCAGCTGTGTGCAGGAGATCCAAAACATCTGCCCCAGAAAGTGTGGTGCCTGCATCCATCACAGGCTGCTTCCAGGCTCGGTGGTGTTGACCTTGTTCATTAACAAGTTGCGTGGTGGGATGTTGTGAACCCTAAAGCGAGTTGTTGGATGGCACCAGGCTGGGAGGGATGATTGGCTGGAAGGCAGCGGTGCCAGGCACAGCAGGAATTCCACCAAGACAAGTGTGTAGTCCTGCATGTGGGACAGGATAACCCTGTGCAGCAGTTTGGGTTGGCAGCCAAGGAGAGCGAAAGCAGCTTTGCAGAAAATGTCTTCTGGTGAGTAAGGAGCTGAAGAGGAGCCTGTGTGCCCTGGCAGCCAGGGAAGGCTGGCTGCCTGCCTTAGGAAGAGCATTTGGAGTTACAGGATCCACTTTGGAGATCTCCAGGCCAAGAAAGACTTTGACAAGCTTGAGCAAGTGCAGCTGAGGCCATCAAGATGATGTGTGTGAGGAGAGGCTGAGACAGCTTGGTTTAGAACCTTGGAGAATGGGGTGGGTGGATTATCCAGGGCCAGACCCTTCTCAGATGTGGGTTGAGAAGGGATGAGCGGTAATGGACACAAGTTCCAGGAAGGGAGATTCCTCACAAAGTGGTTAAAAGGTGGAGGAAGGACCTGGGGAAGTTTTGCTCTGTCTTCCCTGCTGATACAACTGGGCTGTACAAGCTGCTGGAATCTACATCTAAATGTAGCTCTGAAGTCACTTTCAACCTGATTTATTCTGCTCTTCTTAGCGATGATTCCAGGTGACAGAGTGGTAACGCTGCCCTAGGTCAGGGTGATTTCTCACTCCCCTGTCTGGTGACCCTTCAGGTGTAATTCCAGCTGCTCCTCTTTCCAGACTGTACTCTCCCTGGTTCTTGCCTTGCTGACAGCAAGAATCCTGTACTCAAAAGTGTCTTTCCTTCTGTTCGCCTTTCCACCCTAATTCTGCCAAAATGGGTCCTGCAGGTTGAGTGAACTGTGGGAAAGGGTCAGGAGCTTTTTGTGGCAGGAGGTGACTTGAATTGCCATTGTCTTTGGAGGCTGTGGGACTTGCAGAGAGTTTACTCCAGGTGCTGAGTGGTGAGACCCCCAGTTCAGAAAGGTGTGCTGGAGGAATGGCTCATAAAACACCCCTGTAATCCAGGGGGGCTGAGGAAGGGTTGGGAGCGCTCCTCAGAGATTCCTGAAATTTGCCAGGTTGATGGAGAACCACACAGGAACTGTTTTAAAGCTCTGTGAGTGCTAAGTGAGGTCCTGTTGCCCTCCTTTGGAGGACTCCCGTGCCTGTGGCTGGCTCCCCCCTCCCTGCTGGAGGTCACCTCCGTCACACAGCCCCAGCATCCCAGAGACTCGGGAGGAACATCCCTGCTTTGTGCTCCTGCCACTCTAAATGGAGCTTTGAAGAGAAGATGAAAGATTCCTTGGATCCACTCTTACCTCGAGACTGTAATGAAAAGGGCAATATTGAGAAAGAGCGACCTGGCAAAACATTGCCTTTAGTTCTTGGGGAAAAAGCTTGTTTCTGCTTTGAGTTTTCCAGCAGCAGATGCAATCTTGTATAGCTTTTATTCACGCCTTTCTCTCTTCTCATGGGTTTAGTTCTCCAGCTACTCATTTCTAGATGTTCAACTGTCTACATAAGAGACCAAGAATAAAAGATGAAAAGGGCGAAAAATAATTTAAAAAAAAAAACTATGAAAGAGAATAATAGCATTGGGAGTCTGGGAAACCCCACTGGGGGTTTACTGAGAAGGTTAAAACACAGTACAAACAAGAAATAAGTGGTGTGAGAGAAGCAGACACTGAGGAAATACTTTGGTAACAGCTGAGTTTAAGCTGTAATGAGAAAAAATTACAGAAGCAGGGAGAAGAAATGCAAGAAAAAGAAATGGTTTGCATATTAAAGTAATTAATTAAGGTAGTAAATTGAGTCTTTAAAATGGAGCTTTTCCTTGCTGTTTCTGGGATGGCATGTGTATTTTGCTCAGTCATTGGACTAGGCTTAATGCTTTTTACTGTCAGCTTCCTCCTAGATTTTTGAAAATAAATGATCACATTAACATTTGGATGCTTTTAGTACATTGCATTACTTTGATTTGTGCCATAGCCCTTTCCAAGGGGCTGCCACATGTTGGTAGTGCTTGATTTTCTTTGATAAGTGCAACTTGGTTTTCCCATTCCTGGGTTTGTGACAGGAGCTTGGCTTATAGGACTTCCAGGGCTCACACAGTAGCCTCTCTGGGTGTGTTGGCAATATTGTGCTGCTCTTGTCGTCCTGGTGTGAGGTTTATTCCTCTTCATGGATCTGTTAAAGCCTGGCTGGTCTGTGTGGCTGGGAGTGAAGTGTGTTTTGAGCTCAGCTGGGATGGGTGAACTCTGAGATACAGTCCTTGTATCCCTGTTACGTGATGCTTTCATGTGTAGGTAAGAACTTTACTGTTTTCAGAATTGCATGGAAGTACTGTTGCCAAAATTGTCAAAAAATAGGCCCTGTGTTTTATTTGACAATAAAAGCTAACAATAAAATATTCATCCAAGTCAACAAACTTAAGAAAGCTTTTCTAAAGCTTCTGTGTTTTAGAAAGTAGGCTGGTGTAATAGAATAACTGCAAAATAATGATTTGCTAAGGAGACTAATGAGCTCAGTTTGGCGAGCAGCATTAATCCCGTGTTTAGCTCGGGATTTCCTGCGAGTGGAGCCCTGCAGTCGCAGGGGCTGTCCCAGCAGGGTGAAAAACGAGCTCTGGAGGGCTGGGATGGAGCCCTGGGCCCCGTGGCAGTGAATAATTGCAGAATAGAAGCTCATTGACTAAAGCCTGGTTTGCACGGGGCTGAAGCGCTGTAGTAAACAGTTTGGATTACTGGGAAGTGACGGATGTTTTCGATTCATATAATTCTTTGGCTAAATCTTGTTAAAAGGAGCTGCATTCTAGAGAAAAGAGAAGTGGTTTTGGAGGCACCGTGGAGAGGAACTTGGTGCATTTTTTGGGTTTTGGTGTGCTGAGAGTATTTTAGTACTTATGTGACTAAGTGGATATTTATTTTGCCATAATGTGTGTTTGATTAGATTACATCAGCTATAAATACTGGGAGCTCTGAAGCATCTATTTCGCTGTCTGTCTCTAATCTTGGCTTTTGAGGAACATTTAATGTCTTGTTGTGGTTACAATTAATCTGCGTGTGTTTTAGCAATTAGTGTTTATGTGCAGCCAATTCTGGCAACTGTCAATCAGCAGCTGAAACAGGCTCTGAGAAAGGAGGGCAGAAAGCACAAGGTGATTCCCTGCCTGCCTGGCTTTTTTGGGAACACAGTTGTGTGGGCAAACACCCTTTCTGGCCTGAGTTACATGCTGTGATTGCCTGTGAAGGCAGTGGAACAGGGCTGTTATCGTGGCTTTGATGTGATGAAGCTCTCTGTTACCTTACCAGGTTAATGGGCTAAAGTTTAATTTGCTTCCTTTACCACCTTTTGTAACAGCTGCTGGTTTTTTTACTGTCTTCTAATTTTCCTTTATATATGCATGCTGGCTGGTTTTAAAAAAATCTTCATTATCATCTAGAAGAGTGGATATCCTGTGAGCTGCTAACAGAGGGATGATGAAATACGTAAAAATTCAAAGTATTTTAATTCTTCTGCTTGGCAAAGATTTAATAAAACTGATAATATGAAATTATACAAGCAAAACACAGATGGAGGAGGGAAAATGGTATGTTTTAAACAGAGAGCATCTCTGGTAGTGCACATTTATGAACTTCCTACTGTGTTTGTAGCCCCCAGCCTTGGGCTTTCCCTACATCTCCGGGGTGTGGGAGCACTCTGCCTGTGATTGCTTTTTCCTTATTGTTTGCTTTGAGGCTGTTTGTTTTTTAAAGGGACAACTTAGCAGTAGGAGGTACTGGCAGAACAGTGCAGCTTAGTAAAACCAATCTGAACATGTTCTGGAATCTGATATGCCCTGAGCTGGGACTGGGAAATTCGCCGGCTGCTCCTGGCTCTGCGAGCTGGACACCTTGAGTGAGTCCCTGCATCTTTCTCTGGCAGCCACCACCTGTAAAATGGAGTTAAAATGATGATCTTCCTTCAGCTGTTTTCCAGGTTACAGGAGGTGGGCACAGTCCCAGTGTCCTCATTAGCATTTTTTAATAAGGCTCTGCAGGTTAATGCCTTGCCCTGGTTTGAAGTTGTGGAAGCAAAGTGCTGGAGTGTCCCACTCTGCCTCCTCCCTTCTCCTGAGCTTCTGTTCAGGAGGGAGTTTATTGCAGAGCTATGTGTGGACAACACCTGAATTCCTTGCCCTGAAGAGTGCAAGGTGAATTTGTGAAAGCAGCAGGTATTAATTTTGTACGTGTCCTACCACTGGTTTCAGCTCTAATAGTTCCCTCTTGCATTAAGTAGATTTAAATCTCTTTTAAACTAGGAGGCAATAAAATATTCAGGATCTGCAAAACAACTTCTTTTCCAATCTGATAGCTCATTATCTGCGCCTTCTCTTTGGATGTGGGTTTTTTCCCTCTACACTGAGAGGAGAAATGCCACAAAGGCATAAGTTTGTTGGGAAGCTTCAGCTCCATTTGCCAGGTGCTCAGCTGGGCTTTGAGTGTGTCAGCTGTGTTTGCTGCTGCAGATTGTGGAGTAGGTAATTGCAATTTGTTTTATGCACTTTCAAAATGGGCTAACAGCCCTTTTTGTGTGTAATTTTTGTTGTTTCGTGTGAAGAATAGAGAGGAGTCTGAGTCATTTTCCTTTACATAAAAATACATAAATTATTTAAGCTGATAAGAGAGTCAAAATTCAAACAAAAGAGGCTCTTCAATTAGACCTCCCCCAAAAATAGAAAAATAAACTGTGTTTTCGCAGGAAGGAATTTACCATATCATTGCTCTTTTGGTTTTGTTTGGGTTCAGTAATTGATATATTTACACTAATATGTTATATTTTTATACAGTTTCTTTGTAGTTACATATTGTAAAGTGGCTGATATGTATCTTTGGGTTTTTTTTTTAAACTGTGTCTCTTCTGTATAAAACCCATACTGTGTTATATGCTGGGAACCACTGGTTACTGAGTATTTTTTAGAGTAGGTGACCCCAGGGGGTTTATACTCAAGGTTCCACTTTTAGAGGCTGTTTATTATTGGGTTTCTCAAAACCTGCATCATGGGGAAGAAATGAAAGAGTGAAAATTTGAACTACTGGAGTGTCAAATTAGGGAGAAAACAGAACTTAAACCTTTGAATGTAATTTCAGTACTAGCAAACCATCCTGAATTCTTAGTTTAAGATAAATAAATCGTTTTATTCAGGTTGTGGGTAAAATATACATCCCTTCCCTCGGCCCTGCCTTCACAGTGTGTGGTACTGAACTGAAGCCCAGTTGATGGGACAAGAGGGAATGGGCTGAAAAACCAGAACCCCCAGCTGTGAGGCAGGAAAAGGGGGATGAGAAAGCAGCACTCCCACGTGAAAAGCAAAGCCAAAATAATGGTTGCTGCATTGCTGGTTGTGTTTCCCAGATGCACAGCGAGGCAGGTGCACGGTCGTGGTCCCGGTGCCGGCAGTTTCCGCGTGTCCCTGACAGCATCTTCCCTCCTGCAGGTGCTGACGTGGCCGGGACAGAGCCCAGCAGCTCTGACAGCAGGGTGGAGCGGCCGGACCCCTACGCCAACGTGGAGGAAGCGCTGCTGGGTGCAGAATCCAGCTACATCCATCAGCCCCTGACTCCGGACAAGGAGGACGCGCTGCAGGCCGCCACCGTGGCCAACCTGCGCGCCGCTCTGATGAGTAAGAACAGTTTGCTGTCGCTGAAAGCCGACGTGCTGGGCGAGGACAGCTCGCTGCTCTTCGAGTACCTCCCCAAAGGCACGCACTCGCTCTCCCGTAAGTTGGCGTTCTTATTTTGGTTTTTTGTTTACTGACGCTTTAAGGGAAATCTTTGGCGAGAAGAAAATATAGGTCACTGCCTCGTTGGTTGCTGCTGATGTGTTTATATCTAGGTTTAAGTCCTGCTTAATCCCACTTTCCATAAAATTTGGAAACTTTTGTCTGATATTGATCCAGCCTTAATGTTAACTGCTGAAGTCACAGAAGAAAATATTCAGCCTATAGCGCTTGTCCTCAGATTTCTGGTTGGTGTGTTTGCGCAGTGGTGCTTACAAACAAAATACAAAGTATTTGAGTCATTATGAGAAAGGCTTTGAATCCAAGCTTGATTGATGTTGAACAGCTTGAATGTTGCTCCTGCGTCTGTGGAAACAATTGGGGTGTTGTAGATCGCATGATCTTTACTTCTTGCTGTTTAATTTTAGAGCTATAAGTAATGAGCAGCTATTGATTTTGTTATACTTGCACCTGGAAATGAATGTTTTACTTCTGGTGGTCTGTTGGAGACAGCTGATGTGAACCATTAGGTGTGGACAGCTGATTTTTCAGCGTATTTTTGCATTTCCTTCATTGCAGCTTGATTCTCTAGTACATAAAGAAAGAGACATATTATTAATGCTGTGTTTTAGTAATACTCTGAGAAGATATATCATTTGTGAACTAGACTAGAGCAAGCAGCTTTCTGAGTACTGTATGTTAATTTCCAGAAGAAAAGGTTTCTTTTCATCTATGCTGAGAAAACTGATCAAATAAATAGGATTAAAAGTTCACTTAGGGATATCTGTTACTCTGTTTTCTTTTAGCTTCTTCAGTGGCAAAAGATAGAGAACTTTAATGGCCATAGATTTAGAGAATGAATCATAGAGTCCTAGAAGGGTTTGGGTTGGAAGGGACTCTGAACATCGTCCTGTTCCAGCCCATTTCCATGGGCAGGGACACTTTCCACTAGACCAGGCTGCTCCAAACCCCATCTAAAGGGCCAGCTGGTCACAGGAGTTGTGTGACAAAGGGAAATAACTGCACTATGCAGTGTCAGGCTTAGTGTCTCTTTCACTTCTCATATCTGAGAAGTTTTTTAAAAAACCCAAATCCTTGAAGTTTCTGTACCTTATTCTGTAGCTTAAATATTTGTGGGGAATGGCTGATGCAGTGTTCTGGTTTCTTTCACAGTAACTCACTTCCCGAAGGATCTCCAGTTAAATCAGATTTAGACGGTTCAGATTGAGCTCCAGGGCTGAAAATCCCTGAGTTGCAGTGGAACAGCACAGATGTGGCTCAGTTCAGTGGCAGGGTTTGGGTGCAGGGAGCAGAGTGCCCTGAGCTGGCACCAGGATGGGTGGGAGCCTGGATCGATGTGCGGCCGCGGGTGATGGATTGGCTGCGGGTTCGGATCTGTGACTCCTGACGGGTGAAATCAGCAGTTTCATCTTCTGTCTTGATAAATTGGAATAATGACAGCGCTGCCCTCTATCCATCATCCTTCTCCTGGTTGGAGGATTTTAGGTTTTACTTAAAAACTGAAGCACCACTTGACGTAAAGATAAATGTGTATGAAGCAGTCATAAATCCAGGTTAAAAATTAGAGATTGCCCAACCGGCTGAGAAGCAGAGTTTGGGGATGGGCATGGTGCAGGCAGGAGACCAGCTGGGTTTAAAATAAAGCTTGATACATTTAGAAAAGAGGGTGGTTGATAGCTCACTAAGGGGTGACATGGTTCAGGAGGTCCTTTGCAGCCTGTATTTGAGGTCCTTATTTTCCAGTCTTCTCACTAGTACTTGGATTTCATTCGGCTGAGTTTCAATTATCTCATCTTTATGGAAGTGAAGTGAAATGCCCAAGTCAAAAAGAAGACTTCTTGCTTGGTCTGTAGCTCTCATAGCAGTTGGGGATGTGGCACTGGCCTGGTAAGAGGATTTTTATAGAAGCTAGGAGTTAAGAGACATATTTTTCTTTCATCTTATTCAGATTCACAGGTATCAGTTTATTTTAATAACTTGAAAAAGATCTTGTGATATACGATTCCCTTTTAAGTGGTCATTACTGAATACAACAGGACATCAAGTTTGATGAGAATTTTCAGTGTATAAAGTGACAGTGGTTAGGCAGATAGTGGAGATGTAAAAGCACAGTCTAGGTTGGTGCTGGCTTTGTAGGTGTTTTTGACATTTTTCTTCAAAAACAATTTGAGGATGTTGAGTCATATTAAGTCCTGGGTTATATTAAAAAAAAAAAAAAAAGGAGGAGGGAGTAGGCAGGAGCACAATGAAAAAGATTGAATTTAACAAGGCAACCAAACCCAGTGGTTTTCATCTGTCTTGATTTGAAAAGAAATGCACTAATTTCAGGGATTGTAAGTGATCAGTCTCTCTTGACCTTAAAGAAGTGAAGACCTTAAAGAAGTTTTTTAATCTTGGCTGCTATCAATGGATTGTCTTCTCTTACAAAGCACTGCAGTACATAAGTGCCTCAAGGAGCAGTATTCAGGTTTTGGTTTGGTTGTTTTTTTTTTTTTTCTGGAGGAAAAAGACTTAATGGAGGTAGACAGATGCAAAGAAGATGTTAAACATGTTTAAAATTTGGATGAACCTTTTCTAAAGGGGACATTACTCTCCAATTTACTGCACACATTAAAAGTTTTCACTTGCTGTTCCACATAATTCATCCTGCTTTAGAAGTTAGGGGATACCTCAAGGTTTTCCTTTTACCTTGTGTTCTTTTTAACTAATTCATTGTATGATCATATGAGGTATGAACTTGACATTCTGCTGGTGGAAAATGAAGCCCAGAATGTATGTGTGTGTGGGTGTTGTATCACTATGGTGAATTTCTGAAGTTAACCAGTTCATTTAAAATCAGAAGGAAAAAACTTAAATATCTTGCCATTTGGGTAGCACAGTTGCCAGATAACCTGCAGCTGAAGGGCTCTGAGATTTGGTGTTCATGATGTGTGATCAAGATTGACGTTGTTCATATGCTTGTCAGAAACCTGGAACACACAGATTTTGCAGAAAGAAAATGTGTGAGTTACTCATGGGTAACACCAAGGTCCTCTGGGGAACTGCTGGTTACTGAACCTGCCTGGGTTGTTGCTGGGGGTGGCTTTCAGATAAGACATCCTGAGAGTTTTCCTGGTCTTGCCATGTTTTCCTGGTTTGTCTCTAAAAGCAGGTGGTGGTTGTGTGATTTCCACTCCAGCAGAGCTGCTCTGCAGAGCTCCTTGGTTTAATAATGTGTCTTATTTCATTTATGAGCCTGAACTTTGGTAGCATTGTTCTGCACGGTTACATCACACAGCCAGAAGTCTCAAAGGCTTCAGTCGAATGTTTTGAGCTGGTTTTGCCAAATATAATCAAGAGAATGAGAATTTTAATATTCATCAGAAAATGAGGTGGTTAGTTTACATCCTTGTTTTCTCTTTAAGAAAGAAAAGTTTCAGGTCGTGACAGGGACCAGCTCCCTTAAAGGACAACTTCCACATTTCAGAATAGCACATTTGAAGGCTTTTTTATATGGCTAAGTTTGGCTTTTCCTGTTTACCCTGTTGCAACTGAAACTGTTTATAGAAGCAATTCCTATGAAGCTTCCAGTCCAAGTGATTACATGGTACACAGAGCCCTTTTCTTTTGGGCAAACCAGCTAATAGGTTATTTTTAGTTAGTGGTTCATTGGAGCCAATAATTTATCCTTGCACTGGATGCTAAGGAATACATTTTACACAGTGGTCAACTTTCCCAGGAAGAAGTTAAAAGTACTCAGTTTGTGTGGAATTTTTGTACATGATAAAAGAAGATTTAGGGGAAAATGGATGCAATTTTAAATTAGATCTAATAACTGCATTTCTCTTTTCCACAATAGTTTACTGTCTAGCTGTCACGAGAATTCTGTATTCACACAAATATTGCTAAACCCCTGTTTCATTTTCTGTGTGCAGAGCTGACTGAAGGAAAGTGGTTTTGATTCCTGATTTATAGAATTTAAAATACTTTTGATTAAAATTTATTTTAGTCCAAGTTTAGGAGGTAAAAAAGTTTCTCACAGTGCAAGTAGAATGGATGTAAATCTGCATTCTTGTGTACAAAGTGTGGGTCATTGATGTGGGTTTCTCTCTTCTTGTGTTATTTGCAGTTGTTGAAACCAAATAAATACTGATTATTGTTTGAAAACTCAGCTTGTGTTGTACATCTTTGTGTTTGTACACCTTGGATGACAGTTCATTGCTTCTCCGTGCTCTATTTCATTGCTTGTTCATTAGCCTTATTTTTGCTTTAAGAAGTGCAGAGATTTTTAGGGACTTGTGGAACACTGGGAAGGTGCTGATAAAGAATTCATCAAACCAGGTGCCACTGGTTTATCTTTACTGTGTGCTAAAGTACCATTAGTTCAAAGAAGTGTAACACAGAGATGCCTTTGGGGCAGTTTGAATCAGTTTGGGATGTTCAGGTGTGAAAAAAAGGAAAGTGTGGCTGTCTAGGTAGGAATTCTGCTATGGACTTGCACAGCTGGATTACTGGTAACAATTTCTAACAGGAAGTACTGATAGATTCCTTTTTTTTCTGAATTTTTCCTACCTTGACTTTTTGGCATTTTGTTGTCCTGCTTTTAAATGACAACAGCAACAGATGAGCAGCACTTGAAGGAAACCTTGGAGCGTTGTTATCCCAGCTGAATCAAGTTAACCAAGTTGGGAAAGATATCGATCTGCCATCAAAGCAGAGGAAAGTAAATCAAACATCCAGCTCGTGGTACAAGAGCAGATTTTCCTTTGATAGCTGATAAAAAAGTAAGGTTTGGGATTGTTCACGTTGTGAAACCTTGGTGTGGTTTCACTCAGAGTGCTTTGTTGTCACCCAGATCACAGCGCATTGTATTTGGACACAGTGTAAACTGTGACTTGTTGTTTGTAGCTGCATTAAAGAGTGTGTTTTTTATATCCCTGAAGGTTGCCATCAGACTCTTTTGTGCTGGAAATGAAAAACCCTTTAGAGCATAGAGTGCTTTAAATATGAATTTGTTTATTTTATGCCATATTTGCTTCTGATTTTGCCTCTTGCGTTTCAAAAAGAGCAACCTGCTCACTATGTCATTCCAATATCCAGGCATGTGCTAAAGTTTGTATAATAATTTATAATGTACACTGATATTGATGACACAGTCTTTATTTGTATTTAGCTTTGTCACTGATCCTGAGGGTAGTTTCTGGAATATTGTTTTCCATTTGGCTGTTGCTACAGTGTAGGCGAGGGCCAGACACAGCATGTTTTCCTCTTGAATTATGGGAGATTTTTAGACTGTAATGACTGTCAGGTATAATTGAACAGTTTTGTACAAATATTTGAACTTCCAGCCTTGCTAAATATAGAGTGACAGGAATCCTTTTTCCCATCTTTTGTAAAGCACTTTGAGATCGCAGACTGACAGTCTGATATTAAATAAACCACCATGGACAGATCTTGAGATCTGAACCTGTGACATAAACTTTCAAGAAAGTTAGTGGAATGAAGTTTGCATGTACATTCCTTAAAGATGGAAATGTCTGTGTTCAGAATGGTGCTTCTCCAAGAGAAATGTGATTGCTCTGGATATTTGTGCTGCGCTGTGCTTCTTTCTCCCGACGGACTCTGTAGTGACCGAGCCCTGCGATGTCACTCCAATACACACAGACATTTGGGTGGGGAGGCTGGTTTTAAAAAAAAAACAAACAAAAAAAACCAACCCATCAACCAGAAAGACCAAAAGCCTGGCATCCCTGTCCTGCTGCACTCCCTCCCACTGACAGAAGATGAGCTGCGAGTGCTGGGGCGCTGCCTTTGCGAGGCCGTTGTTAAAGCCACCAGCTGGTGCTCGTTCACGTGGGTGAGATTCGTTTCCTGTGTTCCCCAGGGCCTGGCACCAGCTCGAATCCTTCAAGGGGTGAAAGTGATGGCAAAGTGGAAGCACCATCTCCCCCGCTGCCTTCAGCACACCTTGCCACTCAGAGCCCCCCCAGGATCTGCTCTTCTGGTGAAATGTCACCAGAAACCGGGATAAAAGGAGAGGTGCCTTCCTCAACCCAGGTAAGAATGGGGGCAGAAATGGAAAGAATTTGAAATACAGAAGTGTCTGTTTGATCACATCCTTCCCAGTCAGGAGTACTTTGAAAGATCTAATACCTTATACTTTAATCTGTGAGCTTTTATAAAAAAAAATACAGGTTATTTTAAAACTAGAAGTTGGTTGAGGGTCAGGACTGGTGCTGTCCCAATTTTAGTATTTCTGCCTTACCTCAACAGAACCTGTTCAAAAACCTCTGGGGTTTTTTAAAAATAAAAATGCCCTTTTTATTGTCAATCCCTTCATTTGCACAACACCCCACATTAACATATAATAATGGTGTGAGGCCTCAGCTACCCATTGCTCACTTCTGGTGTTCTGCATTTGGGTTTCTTGTAACCATCTGAATTTGGACAGAAAGTGGGCTGGCTCTCTCTATTACAGAAGTCAGAAGTTTGACCTAAAATCCGTAGCTTTCTGCAGCATTCTTAGTATTTTTGAACGATACTTTAATTCTACGAAACAAATGGGTGGAAACACAGATTTTCCTTTGCAGTCCCCGTAGAGCGAAGTGAGCTGGTCTGCACAGACCTGCCGAGGCTGCAGCACGCCTCTGCCTCATACAGGGCTGCCATCTGCCACACGCTGGCATATCGCAGAGGATTTACAAAAAAAAAAAAGATAAAGTCAGCTTTTATTTAGAATTTGGATCAGCAGTGCCAGAGGGCATTGCGGAAAGGGAGCTACGCAGAAGGTGTTTGTGTTCTACAGGCTCTTCTGTGTGGAAAGGAAAAGTACCTGTGGAGGGCTAAGGGAGAATTTTCCACTTCTGTTGTATCAACTAAAAATTTTCTGTCCGGAGTTTCCCACTGGCCTGAGTGGGAGCTACGAATGCTTAGTAAGAATGGGAACTGAGTAGTTGTCCAAGACTTAAACAGGGATGTTGATTATTGTCTTCAAAACACCAAATCCTGCAAGATAAGGGCCCAGTTCACTGCTCTGGCAGTGAAAGTTTGCAAAGGCACTTTGAGTGACCAGGTCAAATGATTGAGCCTCCCTTAGAGAAGGGGAGAAGGCAGTGACAGTGATGGGAGTCAGAGCTCTGCTACAGGACAGGTTCTTGTAAATGCCAGCCTTAACTTCGCTGTGCTTTTCCTTTGCAGGCCGCCTTTGACGGATTGCTGGCACTTTGGCAGTTTGATAACTCTGACTCAGGTAGGCAGAGAGAAAAATACACTTTAAAACTGTCATTTTCTACAAGAAGAGGCTGATCCGTGCGTGCGTATCCGCGGCTCTGTTTCAGATACGAGCTTCCCGAGGTCGGAAGACGTGGACGTCACTGCTGATGGGACCTTCCTGGACTCGGCCCTGGCCAAGAGGCTGACCTGTGGCTTCTGCAGGAGGGTGTTCCAGTGTGCTGAGGAGCTGAAGGAGCACATCCACGAGCACGCCTTCTCCATGCTCCTCCCGTTCGACGTGCTCGACTGCTCCCAGCCCGGCCTCACCGACGGCGTTCCTGCCGGCCAGCTCGCCCGCTTCCAGTGCTCCAAGTGCCCCGCCAGCTTCACCCTGAAATCCAACATGGATCGGCACGAGAAGACCATCCACTTCCACTGTAAGAAGATGCAGTGTCCTAACTGTGCCAAGCTGTTTCGTGACAAGACAGACTTAAACCGGCACCTTCTCTCCGTGCACTCGAGCGAGCGCACCTTTGTCTGTCTCTGCTGTGGGAAGGGCTTCGGCACCCAGAAGAACCTCAGTAGCCACGGGAAAATGTGTTACCTGGGCTCTGCCCACCTGGCTGGGCTGGAGCTTTTGGACAGTGTAGGACCAAGCGAGGATCCTGAGGATGTGTAGCTGCTGTTGTTGTATATGAGACACTTCCTTGAACTAGGAAAAGCAAATTGTGCCGTGGTTCTCGTGCTGCAAATAAATGTTCCACAGGTGTAATTTCATAGAGTAATTCCCCAGAGCTGATGAGTTGATGCTATGCTGGTTCCAGATGCTGTGTCACTGCAGCCTTGGTGCAATTTTTGTGCAAAGATAATTTTTTGGGTCCATAAAACAGGCACTTTGGCTGTTTTATTGGTGTGCTCAGTCTGTGTCTTGACACTACCTTCAACTGCTTTATCAGTAGATCTCAAAGTGCTTTATAAAAGAAATGGTGATATTTTCCTCCAATTCCTCAGGAAAATAATATCCCTCAGGTTGTTGAAAGTGCTGGCAATAGAATTAGTAATAGAATTCAATTCTGACTTCTGCTCTAGTGCTCTGTCCGTTAGACCATTTGGGCATCCCAGGGCTTTTCACTGTGAACTTAGGAGCTGTGGAAGCACTGGGTTGCTGTTTGTAAAGACTGGTTTTCTATGTCTTTCAAAGGAGAAAAACATGCTGCTTGTTGATATGAGAAATAGGGTATGTTATTCGTGCTTGAAAGTTGTTGCAAGGCTTGCATATTTTACTGATATTATATTTCAGTACTTTCAGGGGTTTTTTTAAAAATCATCCTGGACTATGGCTGTGGTTTTCAGGGATTCCGTACATTTTTGTCACTCATTTGGTTTATATACTGTAATTAAGTTATCCAGGCCGAGTGTGGTGGTGTTAAAGCAGAGGAAGGAGGCTTTACATAGATTTAATTGTAACTTGGGATGTGCATACAGAATCAGTAATGAATGTTCCTGGTGGGTAGAAATCTGTAATTCCTATTTCACTCTATGAAATTCACTTATTTCTAAAAAAGATTAAATATTTCTGTGTCTCTTGCTATATATTTACATACAAAACTAGATTATGGTAACTGTGAAATGAAAGTAGCATAATTAAGAGCAGTGCTTCCCAGCTGCTCTGTGTGCAGCACAGCTTGTCAGCATGTGGGGTGGCTTTCCTCAGTGTGAGAGACAGCTGAGGAGAAAAAAACAACTTCTATAAATGTTCTTTGGAGTTCTTCAGGGAAGTTCTTTCTTATGATACTGTTGCATCTCAGGGAGGCAGAAAATGAGAAATACTTAGTTGTGCACAACGTGGACTTAGTGGGGAGCTTCTTCCCCAGCCCTTTCCTGTGGAAAGGTGAATGGGGGAGCCCATCAGTCCCTGCTGCCCTTGGGCTTGTGGGGAAGGTGCAGCTCTGCTTCTCCTGTTCCTGCTGGGTCTCGGAGCTGCAGGGAGACAGCCCCGTGCCATGCCAGGGCTTACTTCTTACTCTTCATTTGGGCAGGCTGCAGTCAGAATTGAGAATAAATCCCTATGTAATCACTATAGTATTTTTTAATCATTTGGGTTTCAATTTTATGGTTTTTGCAAAGTCAGGTTCATTTTTTCCATTCTTGTTCCTGTTGACATCTTTGGCATCAGAGATCTGTGAATGTGTGTAGTTTTTAGTGTCAGCTTCCCTTGTGACAGATGTCAGTGTAATTGCCTCATGATTTATTTTGCTCTTAAATAATCGGCAAGTGAGAAAGGAGAAAGCTGAGCCAGAAAACAAAGTTGCAACTCAGTGAATCTTATCTGGAAATTTGGGAGCAGCAGAAATTTGGGAAGGATTGGTCTGACTTGGGAAAGTAAGATACCAGCAAAAGCAATTTCAGCAAACTTTAGAAGGTTTCATTATGCGATAATAGTTAATGAGGTTTCCTGTTTGTTCATTTTTCTTGTATTTTAGAGTTCAATTCAACATGGAATTTTTTTTCTCTAGTCAGGTTAACGCTGTCTCTAATAGAGGTTTCAGTAGTATTTTCCTTGGCCTGTACATCAGAGTGCTTCCTGACTTCAGCAGTGGGAATTTCCAGTGCTTCCCTTCAGGATCAGGACTAGGTTTTTTTTAATTATTAGAACTGAAGGTTGTAACAGGGCAGAGCTTTATTGGGTTTGTGTAGAACAGGTGTTAGAAGCAGGATTTTACTGTTAGGAAATGGCAGGGGAAGCTGATGGGAGGTGTGAGTCTGACAGTTAAATTGCACCTTGCTATTTATAACCTTAAATACCAGGAGGATTTAGTGGACAAGAATTCTCCTGAAGTTTGTGAATTCTTTCTAATAACCCAAAGAATGTAGTATTTCAGTGATTATGAGCTAGCTGCCAGGTTACAGAGTTAATCCAAGCAGCTCTATCAGGCATCACTAGTGCTTTTCCTTCACTCTCAGGGATGTAGGAGCCTGTTTCCTTTAACAGCCTCAATGAAATAAGTTACTTGAGCTGACAATACCAAAGATTTTTTTTCCAAAGCATTATTGTGTTGGTTTTGAAAACACACATTTCCATAAATATTTTAGTGGCATTAAGTACACAGATTTTTACTGTGGCACTGTTTCTATTTCCTTCTCCATTTCTTGGTGCTGTGTCCAGTAGCTCTTTACCCATGGTGCTGCTGTTTATCACCTTGATGATCATGATAAAGATGATTTCTTAGGACCTTAATGCTGCTACACTTAATGCTGCTCCATAAAATATTGTCGTTTAGACAAAGGATGATACTCATACCAAAGTTGGTATTTGTGCATTAAATAGCTGTACTGTGGGTGCATATATTTAACAGGACTGTGAAAATGTTAACTCTGCAATACAGTTATTTTTCTGACAATGCTGCTGGTTTTCAGGTGTTTCTTTTTGTAGATACCAGAACTAAATATGTGGCTATTTGGTGCAAAAATAGTTTTCAATAAAACTATAGCTGCAAACAGTGTTCTGTGAGTATTTTTAAATACAGAAGCTGAAAATGTTTGGTTTGAGTGGTCTAAGCTGAGTGCAGACGTGAGGGATCTTGGAATCAGAGTCAGGAATAGGCTGTTGGAAATCCATGGATGTGTTGGAAGCAGGTGGCTCAGGAGGAACGTGCTGGGGGTGCAGGTCATGCACCCAACGTTGGGTGTTGCCTTTTGAGCTTTGCAGCAGCTCAGCCCTGAAGGGAAGGGAGAGACGTGGGCAGGAAACGGGAGCAGGCTCCAGGTCAGCGAGGGAACAGCAGCATCAGCTACAACCTGGCGATGTAGGAATAAGGGGTTTAGTGGATTTCTGTCCTTAAAGCACTTTTTCTTCATGATCCCAGGATCTGCTTGCTGTCAGGATCTCCAGGCAGTGTTTTCCAGTGGCTCTGGGAGCTGGGCTCTGCAGTGTGTGTGGTGTGGAGCAGGGCTGGAGGAAGGAGGGTTCATGTCCCCTCTTTATTCCCCGTGCTCAGCTTACAGCTTGCTCACCTTGTCTGCACTCCATAGTGGTGGGGTTGTTAGAAGTGTCTGTGTGGTCACCAAAATCGAGTGGTTACAAAATCAACTGGAAATGTACTTATAATAAACAGCTTTGTATCATGAAATTGCCACCTGCTGTGGGAAAATGTGGGCTCCTTGCCTCTGAGTGTATAGATGAGGGAGTGTCAAACCCTAGGAGAAAATAAAGGAAAAAAAATATTTTCCTGTATTATAAAAGACAAAGAATTTTCATATTCTAGTTGTTAAAAAAAAAAAAAAAAGATGTTACAAGTAGAGCTTGCACAAAGCTCTGGGCATTAGGCTGTGCTCAGGCATCTCCTCCAGGAGGTTCCCAAAGCAGTGCAGTCATTTCTCACTGTCCCATGGCAGTGGGTGAGCTTTGCTGACAGGTGAATAAAATATTCCTTACCATGGCCTTTCCCTGGTGTCTGTGTGGCAGCCATGGCCCAAGGCAGCAGGTGTTTGGGGTTTTCTCCCTATGGGCTAGAAAATTCTCTTGACAGCTTTGCAAATGGGCTGAAAAAACACCAAGCTACCCAAAGGAAAGCAGTTGTGGGCTGTACCACCAGAGGTCCAATCTAACAGAATATGAGGTGCAAGGCAAACCGATAATCAAAGGAAGTTTCTCTTCCACAAAGTTATCTGTGTGGAGGATGTATTTTAATTCTGAGTAGTCAAAACAAATGCTGAGATAAACTTCATATCACAGCAGCTTTTAAGATCTTAAATCATGCTTTTAGTGTGTATTAGAACAATAGAAAACTACTTAAAATATGTTTTCTAAGATGAGCTGGTGTTGAAATGTTTGTTCTGATTACCCAGGAGGGTGTTACCTTATTTAAAGGTGTCTCTTAGTAGTATCAGCTGGTTTGCACTTGTACATGAGTGACAAATGTAGTTTCTTTTCATGTTGTTTCACCTGTGTTGATATACAAGACAAAGTAAATTTTAAAAGCAGAAGAAGAAAAAAAAAAATCCAGCCCACAAATTGGGCATGAAATGGCACTAAGTATGTGGGCTTACCAATTTTCTTTAAGAAGGTCATTTTTCAGTGTACAGTGTAATTCCTGTGACATACTTAGGGCATGGACTATGCACACACCTAGTAGGGCATTTATATAATATATTGCATTTTTTATATATATATTATATTAGTAATATTTCATTAAGCATCTAAAAATATTGCTGAGTTCTGGGTCTGTTAGGAGCTAGGGAATAGGTCTGGCATTCATTCCCTGTTCCCCCAGCTCTCTTCCATAGACTGTCTCATACGTAAATTACAGTGATTAACCAGAACTTGCCTTTTTTTTTCCCCTCCTTGTTATGTAAATATATTGCTTTAAGAAATAACAATAACTAGGAGAAAAGTGGGTGAAAATTAACACACTGATGGGAAGCAATAGAATGAAGGAGAAACAAGAGGTTTAAAGTCATCTCCACAGTGGACAATCACTTCCAAACTTGTAGTGGGTGGGTGGTACCCTCAGGGAGCAGCAAATACTCAGTTTTCCTCTGCTGTATTTTGTGTGTGGCACTGTCCCTGTGTCACTGAATAATGTAGAGAATGGTGGTTGTAACTGTCCTGTTCCCTCTGGGTCATCCTGGTCTCTGCTCCTTCACCAAAACGCTCCTGGGGTGTGTGATGTTGTTCTTGCATCACCCCATAAAGAACACTGGCACTGTTGGGGTGCCACCTTTGAGCACCCCAACAGCGTTCTGTTCCTGGCTCCCTGCTGCTTCCACAAGTGGTGCTGTTAGTGTTTTAGATCTTGATATTTCAGGTAATCCTTTAAAATAAATCAGAACTCCAGCGGGTTGACAGCCCTCTTCATTTTCCCTTTAGCAGGCAATGTCAGTAGCAGGCTGTTGCTGAATGTTTGTGTGTCAGCATGTTCAAAAGCTGCTCTGATGGAGGTGCTCAACTTCTTGGCTTTAATAATATGTGGGCAGTAATACAGTAAAAGGATTAAAAATGTGAGGAAGTGAGAGTGTGATTTCACAGCAAACTAATTCAATAGTGAAATAGTCAACAAGAAGTCTGTTTTGAGATGTTCTGAGATTAATCTGTGTGTTCTGCTTTCTCTCTTGCAGTCAACGAGTTCACAGTCATCAGGAAGAAGTTCAAGTGCCCGTACTGCAGCTTTTCAGCCATGCACCAGTGCATCCTGAAGAGACACATGCGATCCCACACGGGGGAGAGGCCCTACCCCTGCGAGATCTGTGGGAAGAAGTTCACCCGCCGGGAGCACATGAAGCGCCACACCTTGGTAAGGGCAGTGCTGGGGGGCTCAGCCCTTTTGTTCTGGGTGAAGAGAGCAGGAGCTTCACCTCATTTAAATCTGGATTTTGTTTGCCACACAGAGCTCATCTGAAGGCTTCTCCTGTATATTTTTCCCCTGCTTTTCCAAGGCCTTGTGCCTGTTCATCCTCCTGCTGTTCTCCAAGCTCAGCTAGAGGCTTTCCAGGGTTTAGGTTGGTTTTTTTTAGCAAAAAATTCTTCCCTGAAAGGGTTGTTCAGCCCTGTCACCAGCTGCCCAGGGCAATAGTGAAGTCACCATCCCTGGAGCAGTTTAACAGACGTGTAAATGTGGCTTTTGGGGACATGATTTAGTGGTGGGCTTGGCAGTGCTGGGGAAACAACTGGCCTTGATCTTAGAGGCGTTTCCCAGTCTTAACAGTTCTAGAATTCTATGACTTGGTGCAGAAGGCTTTAAAACACATTGCTCAGCAAGAACTTGAGGCAAAGCTACTCTGGTCTGGCCATGCTTAGTTATCAAAACTACTGTTATACCTTATTAAAGAGGCTGCTCAGCTCTGACTGTGAGGCTGGTGCTGATGTCTGGCTCTTCACAGCTTCTCCAGAAACAAAATATTAATATGAACTTCGATTATTTTTCTTTTCAGGGTATAAATCACTTGCCATCCTAAAGAGGTTCTCAAAGCTTGGTGTAGAGGTGGTACTGTGGCAGAGCAGGTGGTTTCTAGGCAGTGATTCCAGCAGCAGTGCCAGCAGTGGGCCTGGCTCACCACCAACAATGTCCCAGATCCCACACTGGGATCCTGGAACCCTGTGTGACAATTTCCACAGTGCCCAAACCCCCACCATCCCCTTCCCTTCCTTCCCTGCTCCTGTCTCCATTGAGATGAGTCCCCAGCCATCTGCATGGGCACTGCCTGCTCCCTGAGAGGCAGATCTCAGTGTGAGCTCAGTCCTGCTGCTGGCGCACAGGTTTTGAGATCTGTTACTGGTTTTGCAGCAGGGAACACCCAGTCATGCCAGCTGGTTACCTCTAGCATTTTATTTCTGAGAACTTTCTCGTTTTAAAATATTTTTTTCATAAATTTAGGATGTTGTCAGCATATTTCCCCTTCTCTTCCTTGGGATATTGGCATTTAATCAGACTGTCATCTTTCTAATGGCATTCTCCAATACTGAGGGCCAAATGCTGTTTCTGTGTCTAATACTAATTTGGCAGTAAAGGGAATAACATTGATTTCTGTTCAGTTGCATCCAGGAATATGGCTCACTTTGAACTTGCTCACTGAACTGTCAGCATTGGAAAAGAGGGAAAGAGGTGATCGGTTTTTTAACAGATACACAGCCTGCTCTAGTGGAAGGTGTTCCTGCCCTTGGCAGGGGGTCAGAACTAGATCAGCTTTAAGGTCCCTTCCAACCCAAACCATTCTGTGATAATTACAAATTGGTTTAGTACCTGTTATATAATTTCTTTTTTACATGGCTCTTTTAGCCCTTATTCTGCACCCCTGACCACCTTCTGTTCTCCTATTCAGCTTCTGATGCCTGAAAATCATTCTTGTATGAGTTGAAAGTGAGTGATACCTATAGATCCTGCTGGATGACTCTGAGCAGCCCTGTCCAACTGCTTTAAAAAAAGTAATAAAATTTAATGCCTTTGCTTGATGCAGTAGAAGAATGTCGTGGGGACTGGCTCGGAGCAGGGGAACCTGCAGCCAGAGCACATCAGAGGCACTCACAGCCTTTGAACACGGCTGGGACTGGTGCAACACAGAGCCCGAGCCAGTGGCCTGCAGCAGGGAGGGCTGAGGGGCTACGATGGGTCAATTTGTCCTCTTCCCAAAGAGCTTTAGCTCAGCTGAGTGTTCTGGAGCACTGGGTTGTGGAGAATCAGGTGGTGAGAGCTGGTGATCCCATGCTGAGACAGGAGCAGGCATCCAGGCAGCTGCTTTAAAATAAAAAGAAGGACTTTAATCAGCAAAACCTTTCCCACAGGCTGTTGTGAACATGAAAAGAAGAAACGAGTTTAAAAGGATTAGGGACTGGTGATATGTGCCCAAGGCTCTGGTGGCTGCTGGGCTGCTCAGAACAACCCCAAACCACGGGCACTGAATCCTTGTGTGCTTCTACACCACTTCCTGAAGTCTCTCCTGAGGATCAGTGGCAGACACAGGGCATCAAGTGCCTGTGCTGTCCCCATGTGGTGTTAACATATAAAAGAATAAAGCAAAAAAAAAATACAGAAAAGAAAAATACACATTTATAATAAGTACTGGCAGCCCTGAAGCAGTCAGGCAGTTGGACTAGAAAATTGTCATGGGTCTCTTCCAACTGAGCTGTTCTACATAGAAATAAAATCAATATGTGTTTTACATGTAGTTATGTATGTGTAAGTACCTGACTGATGAGGCTCCTTGTGGTGGAGTTTGGGAATTCTCACTGCTCTGGTTTCCTTTGGCAGAGGAGCAGCTGAGTGTTTTGACAAGCTCCTTGCCTTCCATGCAGGGCAAAAGTGGACAGGGACAGATTTCACCTTTAATTAGGTGTTTTGTGCTTCTCAAAGTATGCAATTTTGCTCATTGAATAGTGCAGTTTGACTCTGGAAGTGAATTCTTCTATCCTGCAGAACATTTTCTTTGCTTCCTGTACTGGCCACATACTCTGTGATAGCTCCACATGCCCAGGATTCTTGCAGAATGAGTTATGGAGGAGAAACATTTGTGTCAAACCAAAGTAGTCAGAAATAAGGTGAGAAGTGCAGTGAGATGCATTTTTGGGAGATACAGGAGGCATTCCCAGTGCTCCTGTTCTTTGGTTCTGGATAGCAGTGGGATCAGGAGGGAGACCACAGTATCACCATGATTCACACTGGTTTGATTGGGGTTGTTCTTCTCTGGTATGCACAGAACTGGTGCTTGTGGATTGTTTTTTTTTTTTTTCTTTTTAACATTTTTCTCTTGGTGATGGGTGTGATACAACTGTTACGCCCCAGAAAAACAGAAAGTGAAAGGAAGAAAAAAAATTGTGATGAAATTTCCTCTCAGAACTATGAGTGTGATGATGAACAGGCAATCCCAAAGGAGTTTCCACTGTGTGTCATACTTGCTGGGTTGAGTTGATCGTGGCGGGTTTGAGTTCACGGTGGAAGCCAGCTGTGATCTCAGGCTGCAGTTGTGGACTTGCCTTTGCAAGGACATGGGAACAGCCCTCATTCCATCTCCCATGGCATTCACCTCTGTGGTTTTTCTCCTTCTCCAGGTCCACAGCAAAGATAAAAAATACGTCTGCAAGGTTTGCAACCGGGTGTTCATGTCGGCAGCCAGCGTGGGGATCAAGCACGGCTCCCGCCGCCACGGCGTCTGTGCCGACTGCTCCGGCCGCGGCATCGCCGGGCACCTGGACCACAACGGGGGAGAAGGGTCCCCAGATGAGTGCTACCCCGGGGAAGGGCAGTACATGGAAGACCCAGATGACATCAAAGTGGAAGGAGATGAGGAGATGGGAGATGATGATGACATCAAGTGGAAGGATGACGTGGGGATGTCACAGGATGATGTGATTTTAGATGATGACAAAGATGTCGACTCCCCACAGGAGCAGGACAACTCTGGGGAGAACGACAAGGATTTTACCTGGATTTCTTAGGGATTATTTTTTGGGGTTTTTTTTGTTTGTTTGTTTTTTGTTTGGTTTTTTTTTTGTTTTGCTCTGTTGTTTGTAGGGGGAGGGAGGGTGGGGAGGAAGGAGTATGTTGGAAAAACTAAGTAGCCTTGTTGTCGTCCATGTGTGCAAAATAACTCTTGTGTTTTCTAAACAAGTCCTTCTCTGTTCCTCTCAGACACTGTCTTAGCAGTGTCGCTTCCAGCGGCACGACTGACTTCGCCTTCCCCCTTTTTTCCTTTCCCATTTCCCCCTGTGACCCCCTGCCCACGGCCACCCCTCTGGCCAAGCCAGCCAGAGGGAGGTGGAGTCTCTGCAGGTGTGGGGAGGCTGGTGAAGCATGAATCCTCCTCCCCTTCCCACTCCAAATTGAGCACCAGGGAGGTCTTTATGTCCAAACCAGGTTTGTTGGTTGGTTGGGGTTTTTTTTAACACCTTGTCTGTGCTAAAATCCCAGAAGCAGTGGAATTCCAAGCTAAGGTTGTGAAAGCAGATGGATGGATGTGTTGGAGGGCTTTCCCTGATGATACAGGCCTTTTGCAAAGTTATTTAAAGAGTTTTAATTATTTTTTATGGAGCCAAATAGATCAAAAGGCAAGTCAGATTATAGCCTTATGAATACTTCTCTTGGATTCTTAGCTTCCAAAAGAATCACCATCAAAGACAGATTGTGACTTTTCTTGGACCTACTGGCATCTGACCCACGTCCTGTCTTCCAGCCTTGGTCATTCACAGGCACCGAAATGCGTGTTGGTGCTTCTAGAAGCACCTTTTGCTCTAGAGGACACAGGTAGTTCTGTACCTGTCATTCTTCTCCACAAATATCTTCACTTTTCTCCCTTTGCTCAGCTGCCTTTTTCACAAATATATGCAAACTGTAGCGAAACCGAGGCATTCGGTGAAGTGCAGGATGGGCTGGGAAGGGCGAGAAGCCGAGGTGAGGAGATCCCAGCAGGGTGGGATCTTGCTGCTCCCATCCCATGGACTTTGGTGGGGCCAGGATTTCACCTGGGTACCTTGTTCTTCCTTGCCAATTTCAACATCCTCACTGCTCACTGGTAGGTCTAACACCTACTTTATTCATGACAAAACCCTTCAGATCTAGCTGCACTGGTTCCATGTAAATTTTCAAATAAACCATTTTTTCTTTAAATAAGAACCAGGTTTCTCTCCCACATCTCCTCAGACTCTGTGGGGCTGCACCCAGTAGTTGGATTCTCCCTGTTCATATCGGCCACTTGTTGCCTTCTTCCAGCTACACCTAAATAACAACAGCAACAGCGTGTGTTGGAATTGTCTTGTATCTGAGAAACAGCTTGTTCTACCTTCACCTCTTTGCTTCTGGTGCTTTTTTAAATTAAAAAAGAAAAAAGCTGAAGACCTCACTCCTTCCTTGCCATCGAACAATTTTCTGCAATGTCTGTGACTGTGGTACCTTGAAACCTGCCACGAAAGACAACCCATTGCCAGAAGCCAAACGACTCAAGGTGCTATTTTCCTTCCTGCAGGCCTGGTGGTCTGTGAGGAAAAGCATGGTTCCACCCAGCAAAGGAATTAAAAGCATACTGTACAATGAACCCCCATAAAGCAAATAATCTGAAAGGATTTAAGCCACTCGGTGCCGGGATTTCGCGGAGTGTGTTGGGAGCCTCAGTCCTGGCACCTGCAGGAGCTGCTTCTCTCTCTATTCCCCCTTTCCAGCTGCATCCTAGGTTTGTGGTGTTCGCTGCCTTTCTCTGCTCCTCAGTTCCTTGCAGACATTCACCCCCTTCTCTGCATCCATCGTCCCAGCTCACCGTTGCTTCCATCGGGAGCCTCCAGGCTCCTGCCCTGTCAGTTTGGGGTGCTCAGTGATGTGGGAACGTGGGTCTTTCCTAAAATCCTCTGTGTGGCTCAGTGGGGCCTCACCAGCACTGCTGCTGCCGCCCCTTGGACTGGAGGAGTTAGGGGGCCTTGTTGCTTTAAGCAGTGAGCATGGATAACTCTCCTCCTTAAATATGGGGACAGCAGAGCAGGTCCTGCAGGAACATTTTTCTTGTAAAAATCTAATTTTGCATTTTAGCTTCTTTTCCTTTTCCTCCCCTATTTAAAAAGCTTTAAAAACCCACCCAGTATGTCACAATTGGACCTTTTTATATTCTTTTCCAGTGGTTTTGGGGGGTCCCAGAGTGAGGAGGCTGTTCCCTTACCCCACTTTTGGCTCCCCCAGAGTGTGAGCTCTGTATTTATTGTCATTTACCCTGTAAATATGGAGGGGGTGGGGGTGCCTGAGGTCCTGAATGTGCAGCCTCACCTGTTGCGTGTAGACAAATACATACAGTACTTAAAGATTTATCTGTAGCTTTGCTTTTTATATGTAAAAATCTATTTTAAAGAGAATTTTAAAACCCAAACAGCTCACGCCCCTGGGTTTGTGTGACATTCCAATGGCCCATCCCCTCTGAGGAGGACCAGCTGTGTGCCAAGCCCTCCTCTTCCTCTGTGCCCTTGGGTAACTCAATTTTGTCATCAGAGTTACGGAGTGCTGAGCTTTCTTCACAATTCCCTGGGAAATATTCTTTTTTTTTCTTACATTTAAGGGTGAGCAGAGAGCCGGGCAGTGCTCAGGAGTGTTTCCTAATTGTGCCACTTTGAGGCTCTTTGAGCTGAGGATGCAAAAAATAAAGCAAAAACAAAAAAAAGGAGAGAAAAATGGAAAATCCACATAAAAACTAACTTTTCCCGTGTTATAACCTTGCACATGCTTCTGTCCCACTAACACACACCATGTACCAAATAAAACCCTTCTAACACCTGATGTCTATTGAAGTGCTTTGTTCTGATGGAGGTGTGCAGAGTTGGAAATGCAGGGATTCATCTTTAACCTTCCATGCTCCGACTTGGGTTTGAAAAAATGGAATTTGGGTGTGTTTTTTATGCTGAAACTTTATAAATTTCATCAGTCACTCCAGGTGATCGCATCCCTCCAGCTTCTCTCCGGGGTCTCTCGGATCTACTGCCTATGCAAACTTCTGCTCTTGGAGATTTAAACAAAACCCCACTAATTCTGCCTGTTCTGCATCTCATCTTTGTATTTCCCTTCAGGGCTTTGTATACTTCACTGAGGTTCCCTTTTTTTAATTTTTTCTAAATATATATATATATATGTGTGTGTGTATATATATACAGACTTAGTTCCAAAACAATTAACTCCCTTAGAGGTAAAATGTGGATATACTCCGTCTCGAGAACTTGCAACTCATTTTTTTAAAGCATTTGTACATGGAAATGTTCCTTCTTGAATTCCTTGATTGCCCTCATATTTTATTTTAAATCAGAGTGCCAGGAGTAGAGAGCGTTTTGGCCACGGTGCGGAACGGGGCAGAGGGCATCCTCCTGTCTGTGCCCTCTGGAAAACATCCCAGGGATCCATGGACTTGGAGAACATCTTAAAGAACAGAGACGAACGAGGTCCTTGTGTCAACTTGGGATTTCCAAAAATATTACTAAAATCATGAATTCCCCAGTTTTGTGGGTTTTAAGGTCACCCCAAAGCCTCACAGCTGCGGAGCGGCTTTGTGGGGAGGAAGAGGGGACTTACCTAATGAAGGTTTGCCAAGTGATTGTCCTTTCCCTTTTCTTTTTTTTCTTCAATCAAAAATCAGTTTTTTGGACAACAAAGTGTGTATTTTTTGTCCAGAAGGAAACCCACTCCAGCATTTCTTCCCCTTTTGTTTCCTCTCCCCACTCCTGCCTTTAAACACTCCACTTCCCCGAAGCACAGCTGTGGCTGTGGGGTGGGTGGGTGTGCTTTGGGACTGACCCCGAGCACCCTCCCCTCAAAGCTCCCCCTTTTGCACATCACCTTTGAGGAAAGAAACTCCATGAAAACAATGCAAAAACTGGAATTTTTTGCAATATTCTGAAAGATAATCTAATTTTCGCTCATTCTGTGACACGTGCGACTCCTAAAAGCCATAATTAATGGTTCCTTTGATTTTGTAGATCCTGAATCATGTTTTGAATTTCAGCCTTTTTTTTTTTTTAGTCCACCTAGTCAGAGTGCTGTGTGTATGCTTTCATATATATTTATTTTTCAACGTGCTTTAAACCTGTCTACAAAAATAAAGCTGAACAAACACATAAGGGACAGTGTTTGAAGATTGTTGATTTTTTTTTTTTTTTTGCTGGGAATATTCTATATTATACTGACTTTATATTAATTATTATAAACCTGTGTTTGTATTGAAGATGTGTTTAATATTTTGGGGAGGTTGAGGAGATTTCGTAACCAGAAGTCAGTGGGAGAACATGCTGTGTTGTACTGATTTTCTGTCAATGTAGTTCAGGTAAATCTGATTTTATTTTCTAGTTGCTGCCCAGTTCCTCACCTGCCGGGGGCTGCCCCTCGGATAGAACCTTTGTGATGGGATTTAGCTTAGACATACCTGCAAAAATCAATCAGTTTCAATAAATTGGGAAATTGCTGCTACAATTTTGTCTGCTTTTTCTTTTTTATTTGATACATAATTATTATTATTTTCCTCCTTGCCCTGTGTGGAAGGATGGGGTGACATGGAGGATCCAGCTGCAGCCCTGTGATGCTGCAGGGTCCTGCACCCTTCCCCTTCCCCACCCCAAATAGGCACCTGTTGCTCATTCCCCTCCCTCTCTGCTGCCTGTTGGTGGCAATTGCCTTATTTTTTGGTCTTTATCTGAAGTTAAAGTAACTCCCAGGAGGATGCACAGGGTGATGCCATCCCTGGGGGATGTGGAATGCAGGAAGAGGGTGACAGCAGTGGGTTTGGAGGTGCCAAGGGGCCCAGGGTACCCACCATACCTCTCTTGATAGTAACTAAAGAACAGGAATCATTAAAAAAAAATCCAAATATTTATTTTTTTTTTCTTTTGGATCTCACACATCACATCCCCAGAGGGGACAAGAGTGGGGACAGCACCTGCCTGATCCATGGGGCCAAAGCAGTGTCTGAGCCCCTGCAAGGGCGAACCCTGCAATGGGGGGGGGATCCCTCATGCAAAGGGAACCTCTTCCCACAGGGCAGGAGGGTGGCAGGGCCACTGCCCTTCCCTGTCCCCTCCTTGCATGGGGAGAGGAGCAGGGTGGCACGACCTGGCCAGACACAGGCTGCTGCCTGGGCTGGAGAATGACAGGATGAGACAGAAGAAAGGGTTTTGAGGGGGAAAAGGGTTTTTTTTGGGTAAAAAGAGGGTTTAAAGTGAATTAAACCCCTTAAAACCCACCCAGGGCTGGAGGCACCCTGCTGCCGCAGCGCCGCGGCCCGCGCGCTCTCGTGCTGTGGGAGGGAGTAGGTAAAAATACGAATTTTCATATATTTTATTTAAAAAATAAAAACCACACGAAGGAGAAAAAAAAAAAAAGTAAAAGAAAACAAAAAGACCCCTCTTTGTGCAGTTTGGCTTAGTGCAAATGGGCGCATTCCTGCAGGCACTTCCCGGGGCATCGCCCCGGCGGGGGCTCCCCAAAACGAGAGAGACAAATGACATTACAAAGAGTAAAAACCCCCCTGGGGGGGGCGAGGGGGGGCAGGCGCCCACCTCTGCCCTGGGCACTGGGGCTGCCCCCCGGGAGCAGGCGAGGGGCAGGAACAGACACCCCCTTTTCCGAGCCCGCGCCGGCCACAGGCACTGCTTTTCTGAGCCGTGGGGGCATCCCCAAACCGGAGTGGGGAGGGGGCTGCGAGCAGCCGGACGCCCCCCGCCAGCCCCTGCCAGCAAGGAGCAGGGTTGGATTTAGCTTATTTTCAAAGGGACAAAAAAGGCAGGGGGGACAAGCTCCGTGGCGGGGGTGGGGCTGTGTGTGTGCATAAAGCTTTTGGGGGGCCGTTCCCTGAGTCCGGGGGCGCGGCCGGGGGGGCGCGAAGGCACCTCGAGTGCAAAATGTGCAAGAAGGAGGGAGCGGCGGGGCTCCGTCAGTCGAGGAAGCGCTGGCAGGCCTTCTTCCAGCGGCACGCCGTGCACCACATCTCCCGGTGCTCCATGCCGTACACCTTGCGGCACTTCTTGGCCTCCCCCCGCGGCCGCCTGCGGGCAGAGGGGACAAGTCACGACGGGTGGGACACAGGCGGGTGAGAGGGGACAGGGTGGGGTGCGACGGCAATGGCTCACCTGGGCACGGCCGGTGGCTTGGGCGGTGGTGGGGTGGGGACAGTGGGGGACACCGGTGGCCGTGGAGGGGTCCGGCAGCCCTGGAGAGAGAGGACACAGCTCCTGTCAGACAAGGTGGTGAGGGAGTGCAGCAGCCCCACCTCCATCCCTGTCCCCGCTCCATCCCTGTCCCTGCTCCATCCCTGTGCCCCTCACCTGGTATGCGTGGTCTGTGTGGACGTGGCAGCGGCCGGCGGGGGCCAGGGGGCTGCAGGGGGAGGCCATGGCCAGGTCAAGGATTGGCAGCGCTGGTGGCGGAGGAGCCTCGGGGCCGGGAAAGGCGGGAGGCACCGAGGAGGTGGGAGAGACCGGAGTGAGGCTGGAGAGCCCGTCCGTCAGCGCGTCCACGTCCACGTCCAGCTCCGTGTAGTAGAAATCCTCCTCGCCATCGCTCTGCTCCAGGTCGGCCTTCCGGCTGCAGGGAGAGCAGAGGCTGGCTGGGACACTCTCCTCTGGCATGGTAGGACCCTGCAAGGGGTACCAGGGGGCTGGGGGTGTCCAGGGGGACCCCATGTGCTTACCCAAGGTGCACAGTTCGGATGTGCTTCTGCATCCCTGAGGAGCTGCTGAGGACTTTGCCACAGCTCTTCCACAAGCACTTGAACATCACCTTGGTGGAGTTCTGCAGGAGAGAGGTGTCAGGCTGGCAGCCCCATCCCCATCATCATCCTCATTCCCAGTCTCATCTCTAGCCCCACCATCATCCCAGCCCCAATATCATCCTCATTGTCATCCCCAACCTTACCCCCCATTGTCATCCACACATCTCCAAACTCATCCCAACCTTCATCCCTATCTCCAACCCCATCTTCATTATTCCCACCCCAAATGTCATCCTCCTCATCCGTACCCTCACTATCCCAATTCCTGAACTCATTCAGGTACCCAACTGTATCCTAGCTGTCATCCCTCATCCTTAACCTCATCCTCCTCTTCATCCCCATCCTTACTATTCCCAACTTCACCCCCATC
>JACBWW010000027.1:4489417-4611736 GCA_020086605.1 Lanius collurio
CAAAGCTTCACCCCACTTCCGCCGGGCCTCCCGTGTCACCCCCCTCACCGCCGAGTCCTCCTCGGCACCCTTGGGGCCACCGTGAAGTCACCTCTCCTTTTCCCGCCAAACTCGCGGGGCAACCCAAAAGTTGTAGAAGACCCCCGAAAGTTCCGATTTTGTTGTTAGGGCGCGGGCTTACAGGCGCCCCCCCAAAAAAACCGCCGGGATCCCGCCACCGCGGAGAATCCCGCGAAATGCCCGACGGCTCCTGCGAACTTACCGGGGTGAAACTTGCAGCGTTAAAATTTGGGGGATTCGCGCAAAAGTGACGTACCTGGCCGAATTATAGGGACGCCGATAAATTACAGGGGTTCTTCAAACGTTGCAGAGCTCCTCACAAAGTTATACTCTCCAAAATTTATAAGGTCCCCCCAAAGTTCTCTTCGAAGTTTTATACCCCCTGGAACTTGCCTGTAGGGTTCCCCCATCAGCTCTAGGGCTCCTCCAAAAGTTACAGTGACCTTCTGCTAGAAAGAGGGTGTGGTCTGGATTTTTGGGGTGTGTGCGCCGTTCCCAACAGGAAAGAAGTCTCTGATTCCACACGGATTCAGTCAGTCCTGCCCACCACGAGGAATCACTGCCAAAACCCACACAGAATGGCAGGGCTGGGTGGGATGCCCGGGCTGCCAGGGGTACAGGAGGTACTTGGGGTACTGAGGTGCATGGGGGGTACACGGGGTGCATGGGCTGCATGGGGTGCACGGGGTACCCTGGGCATGCGGGATGCGTGGAATGCCCTGGATGCATGGAACGCTTGGAGCGCGTGGGGTCCCTGGGATTCTGGGGTGCCTTGGGGTACCCTGGGTATGTGGGATAGCAGGGGGTACCTGTAGTGCCAGGGGGTACGTGGGGTCCATGTGATGCCCGGGGTGCATGGGGTTCTGGGGTGCATGGGGTGCTTGGGGAACTCGTGCTGGCGCCCACCTGCCTTCTGCTCTTCCCCTGCCCCAAAACCCGCGGGGCCGCGAGCGCCGGGCGGCGGCGAGGGGCCACCGGATCCTGCTGCTGCTGGATTGACCAACCCGCAGCCTGAAGGCCGGGACAGAGTCCGTGCGGCTGTCCCAGATGGTGGCCCCCGCCTGTCCCCCCCCTCCTGTCTCCCCTGACTGTCCCCCAGCAGCCCTGTGCTGGCTGACATGGCTGATTCCCGTGGGGGCTGTGGGGTTGCTGGGGCGGCATCCCGGGGATCCCCTGGCTGGCGAGGGGATGTTCCCAGCTTGGCTCCTGGGGTGCCTGGCCACCCCGTGTTCCCTGCTGTGGTGCAGGGGGGCTGGAGGTGCAGCTTCCACCCTGCGCCGTGCCCAGGTGCTTTGCTAAGAGTGAAAAAAGCAGCAAACTGGGAAAGCCCCCACAAACCCGGCCCAAACGCCCGGTGTCACCCCGGTACGGCAGCCCGCGGGATTCCCCTGCACGCCACTTGAACTGGGGACCAGCCGGGTGAAGGGCAGTGTCCTCCGGGAACCGGGACACCCGCGGGGGCCCAGACCTGCCCGGGGAGCAAGGGAGGAGGAGCACAGCCGGAGCAGCTTTTATTCCCCATCCTGTCCCGTCCCTGGGGGGCCTGATCCCGCAGCCCCCGTTAGCGCAGCCCTGGAGGATCCTGTGGGGCCCGGGGGAGGCTCCGCGGCCGCCCACCTCTGGTTTAATGGTTAACGGCGGCAGAAGCGCGGAGTTGAAGGCTCCGGCAGCTCCGTTCGGTGTTGTGCAACTCCACGAGTATCTCCCGCCCTTGCACAGGGTGCCGCCAGCCCGACCCCCGGCCCGGGCAGGAGGGTGCGGCAGGGTGGCATCCCAAATTAAAATCGTGGTCATAGCACGTCCTGAGCTGGAAGGGACATGCAAGGATCATTTAGTCCGACTCCTGGCCCTGCATAAACTCCCCCAAGAATCGCCATCTCTGGGAGATCTCCCCGTGGTACCTGGATTCCCTTGCCAGGGGCGGGTTGGCTGCGGACTGGGCTGTGATGCCCGTCGCCCAGGTGGTCTTGCAGAGAGAGCCAGAGCCGTACCCGAGCTGCCCGTGTCCCCTGGCTGCCTGCTGGGGGTGCAGAGCTGCCAGGGGACGGGGCCACACGGGTGCGAACTTCAGGGATGTGGGGCTGGGCGGGGTGCGGAGCTGTTCAGGTGCGGGGGTGGTTTGGGTGGAGAGCCTTGTGCTGCCGTACAGTCACAGAGCTGCGCGGGCTGCGGAGCAGTACAGGGTGCAGGGATGTTGTAACAGGGACATAGCGGGTGCTTCTAGTACAGAGCCCCGTACAGCGCCATGCAGTGTGTGACACGGAGCAGGTGTCACACCGTGCGCTGTGTAATGCGCCTTGCAGCCCCGGGCTACATCCTACAGCATGCAGGACTCTACGACGTGCGACCCGTTCAGCCTCTTGAGGCGCTCGCTGGGCTCCTGCTCGCTCCCTCTTGTGGGAGCGGCACTGTTCAGCAACGTCCCTCGCAGCACCGTCCCTCGTAGGGTGACCAAGAGCCCCGCACACGTCTGTCCCCGCGGCTGAGGCGGGGTACTCCCAGCCCTACTGTCTCCCCTCGCTCTGACCCCAATCCCGACCTTCCCGACCGGAGCCCGAGACTCCAAGTGATGTTTTGGGATGGATCCTTCATTCACTACCCAGATTTCGAGCCTCCGGTCGGAGTTCCAGGGACATTTTCCATTACCGTGAGGACTGCGCAGTTTTTCATTTATTTGAATCCGGCTCTCCCACGTCCCACAGGGATTATGGGCAAGCAGACAGCACTGCACGGCTTCTGCTGCGGTAAATTGGAGACCAAATCTGGCTACTCAACTCCGCCACAGCAGGAGCTTTCTAATCCCTGGTGCCATTCCAAGCCTGCCTTTCCCCAGGGAGGTGGCACAGTGGTACCCACATCCCAGCCCACGGGCGACCGGAGCAAAGCCACAGTGATCCCACACGGAAGTGATGCTCCTGTGCCTGACAACACAGCCCAAACCAGCTCCCAGGGGGTTCAGGTGCTGCAGGAGGGAGCCAGCCATGTGGGGTGGGATGATGAAGAAGGGGAGTAGGGGAAGGATGCCGCCGGGGGCAGCGGGGGGGGGGACTCACACGTCGTTTTGATGCCACTGGCAGCAGGAAGAGCGCGGCAGCACCGGCACCAGCCTTCTTCTATCAGTGCCCTTATCTCGCTGGGGGATGGGAGCTCTCGAGGGCGGCTGTGGTTTGGCGTCGAGCACGGAGCTGACGACGCCTGGGGTGCCTCCAGCTCTAACGCCTTGAGCGGAGTTTGCTGAGCACCGCGTTTTCGGTTTTAATCTCTTCACCTGCCGCGGTGCAGGGGCAAAGCTGCTGAGGGAAGGCGTGTGGCTTCCTGCCACACAGCCTGGCACGGCACGGCACGGCACGGCACGGCACGGCACAGGGGCTGCAGGTTCCGCCTGGCTTCAGCGAGCACCGAGCCATCGTGCCACGAGGTCAGGCAGCCTCTGGCCAGCTGGTGGCCATGTGACCAGAGCCACCGTCGTTGCCTCACCGGGGTGTTCCTTACACGGGGATGTGCAACTCCCCACGGGGAGGAGTGGGGTTTAAGCCGTGGGGTCTGAGAGTCGGGGTACAGATCCAGCTCACCCATGCTTTTTTGGCACATGGAGGCCACAGGACCCAGGGGAGTAATAGGGAGGTGAGCAGGAAGCAAGTGGTGGGCAAACACGCCCTGGCTTCTACCCCAGCCCTGTGCAAAGCTCTGCTCTGGCACAGATCACTCCACTTAGCAGCTCTTGGTGGCTGTGTGTCCCCATTTCAGAGGTGCCAAACCACCCATCCAGGACGGGTGCACTCACAGTCACACAGTGCTCAAAGCTGCTCTCCCAGCACCAGCTGCACCAGCAGCAGCCCCCAGAGCCAGGAATTCAGACTCAGTTTAAGAGTGTAAACCTTCTCTCAGCCTTTTAATAGTATTTGGGAAAGAGCTGCCCATGGAGACACCCTTGCAAGGGTCTGAAAGGGTGGGAATGGATGATGGAGCAGAGCCCACAGCCCACACTATTGAAATTTCTGTGTTGTCCTGTGCAGGGTCAGCTCTTGTGGGTCATTTCCAACTCAGGATGTTCTATGATTTCATGAAGGCACAGGGCTGACCCCATCTCCCCATAACAAGGGATGTTCTGTGATGGGAGCAAAGCTTCTCAGGGCTTCCTGGGGGCTGGAGGGAGCCTTTGTCTCCCCCACAGTATGAGGAGGACAGAGACTCTCAGTCATGGCAGAAACCCCCTGGTGAGAATTTGATCCTGCAGCCCAAGGCACGGGGCTGGCCACAGCCTCATCACCCCTCGCCCCAAAACATGGTCCCACCATGTTCCCATCTTGGTGCCAGCACCACCCCTGTCTCACTGGGGTCCCACACAGCATGCAGCACCCCCAAAATGCCCATCTTGGGACATCCCAACATCAACCTGCTGGCACCAGCTGGGCTGGGCTGGGACACTCATAGAAAAGTAACAGAAAATATATACAGAGAGTGCGTGCAGGGATGCAGCCGCTCTGGTGGGCACAGGGCTGTTGGCACCTGTCCCTTGGCACCCGACAGTGTCCAGCCGGGTGGGACCCTGTTCCTGAGGGGGCTATAGGTTGGTGATGTAAACCTCCAGCCCGTTGGCCGCCGTCCTCCCAGAGGCTTTCCGGGGTTCCCCTGCCCAAATGTCCACCACACTCTCGTACAGGTTCTCGGGGACAGAGGGCTTCCCCAGCTTGTCCCGTTTTGCCGTCTTCTTCCAGTTAATGTCCACGGCCTCATAGTCGGGGTCGGGCCCACGGCCTTGAGCAGTCCATGCTCTGTCGTTGATGGACTCATAACAGGGGTCAGGGGGGCCTGGGGCTGCTGGGGCTCCCTCCTGCTGGCGGGGGGGCAGCCACCCAGAACCTGCCTCCTTCGCGGCCCTTTGGCTGGATGCAGGGACTTGGGATTTCTTTTTAGTGGCTTTGCACACTGTTGAGTACATCTCTTCCAGCTGCAAAAAGAATTTTTTGGGGGGTGGGAGTTTAGGGGCAATCCCTGCCCACTGCAGGTATCCTCATGATTTTGTCCCCCCCATCTTCCGACAGCCCCCAGGAGGATCCTGGCAATGGATCCTGATTTATACCTTTCTCCAAACATAGGCACTACAAGGAGACAGGGAATTAAATGACCTCCCAATATGCCCCATCCCTGCTGCTCCCCAGAGTCGTACCTTGGCCTGGGGGGCATTGCCTGCACCATCCCAGCAGTGCTGTGCTCCAGGGGGTCCTGCCACAGCCCCATCCTGCACCTCCACCGACACCCTCTTCTTCACCTTATGGACACAGGCATAATCGGCTGCCCCATGCACAGCCCGTGGAGGGGACACCTGGGTGCCAGCCGGCGTGGGGGGCACTGGGGCGTCCTCGCCCCCCATGGCCAGGCACTCGTAGACAGTGTCTGGCGCTGGTTTCAGCAGAGGGGTGAAGAGCAGGTTGGAGTAGGTCTGGTCGGGGGCTGGGGAGGCGGCCGGGGGCTCAGGGACGGGGATCTGGGGCAGCTCACGGTGCAGGAGGCCGGTGCTGGGCAGGGATTCGCCTCCAGGGGCCGCGGGACAAGCGAGATCCAGGCTGGCCGGACGCTGGACTGCGGGAGAGGAGAGGAAATGAGGGGATGCAACAGGCACTAACCCCTGTGCCAGCACAGTGCCACGTCTGTCCATGACACAATGTACTCTCTGGGCAGCATGGGGACTTCAGGCAGTTGCCAAGAGCCGCTTGGGCTCCCCCAGCGCCACGGCCACTCACCGTCGTCTCTGACCTTCACCCGGTACAGCTCGTGTAGCTTCGTGTCCGACTTGCTGAGTGACCGCAGCTGCGTCTGGCGGAGCAGCGCCTGCCGTGGGGGAACACACCCCCTCAGGCTGGCCTGAGAGCCCAAACCACCCCCCGGGGCCGATCCTGCCCCCCAGATGTGCTCTTACCTCATCCACGAGCTTCACCCCGTCCGGAGCCACCTTCTTCCTGCCCTTCCTGCAGGGAGAGGTGGGGCTGAGCCCAAGGAGGATGGCAAAGCCGAGGGTGAGCAGCAGGTGCCCCGGGCCCCCCCCAAAACCCACATCCCTGCTCCTTCCCCAGCCCCACAGCAGGGTCTGTGCTGTCTGGGGACATCACGATTGCATCCTGCACCCCTCCGAGCTGTGCAGGGCACCACTGGCACCACCCTCGGCATTGCCCCTGTTATTGTCCGTCCCGCTCACAGCTCAGCCCTCTCTGGCTGCTCCTCCGAGTTTTTGGGTGTAGGGCGTGTCCTAGGGGGCTGCAACACATAGGGATGCAGGATCAAGCCAGGTAGAGCTGCACTGGGGCACAGGTGGGGGTTTGGGGTGAGCAGATCCCAGCGGTCCCAGCTCAGGATGGGCTCACACAGAATCTCCAGGTGCAGCCACCAAATGTCACCGAGGGATCCCCAGCCCCGGGATGGAGAGGGGACGAGCCGTGGGCAGCACGTACCGTTTACAGGCAGCGCACAGGGCGCCCAGGTAGACCAGGCCACCGAGCAGGGCCAGGGCAGCGCCAGCCGGCAGGAGCCGGGTCCCTGCAGTCCCCTCGCCGCCGGCTGCAGCCATAGGGGAGCCGCTTCCGACACCACGGCAGGGCCGAGCTCTGGGGAGAGAGAACACGAGCTGAGGTTCAGCCGGGAGCTGCTGGGCTCACCACGGCATGAAATGGTGCTCAATGACCCCTAGGGCTTGAGGGACCCCTGCCACACTGTCGCCCCGCAGGGGGTCTCTCTGGATGCTCTGGACGGGGACATTTCACTGGGTGTCCCATTTTCTGGCCAGTGATTGCTCTCCCCAGGGTCACCATAACACCTCCAGTGCCCAGCCCAGTGTGGACACTCGGCAGTGGGTACTCTGCCACCAATAGGGAAAACTTCAGATTGTGGTCCCTTTTGAAAAACCAATCACACAAAACCAGCAGGATTCAACCTCACTAGTTGCCACTGAAATGGTGAAAAGGAGATGCCCTGGGGGCCCTGGAAAACCCTCTGGAGACACTCTAAAAATGACAGAATGCTTTCTGGGGGCACTGGAATACTATCCCGGGCTGTGAGACACTGTCCCTAAACATAGGGGAGGCCACAAAGGACAGGCAGGATGACTCAACTTCCTGGAAACAGGGTGAGCTTCAGCCTCTCCTTCCTCTCCCTCCTCGTGCCCCGGGCTCAGCAGAATGCATCAGGACATGCTCCTCCTGCAGCAGATTCACACAAACCCCACATTCCCTGTCCCACCACAACCCCAGGTCTGCAGCTGCTCTCTGCTGTGACACCAGGGCAGAAAAGACCCTATCTTCCCATCCCTTTCATCTGCCTAAATCTGTGCCTTGCCCAAATCCAGCCCCTGTCCCTGTGCCTTCCTCAAGGCAAAAGTCATCCCCTGCAAACTGCAGCAGCGGCAGAGCCAGAGCAAGAGGTGCAGAGGCAGGAGGGTGCTGGGGAGCCCAACACAAAGCACGGATGCTCCCCAGCCTGTCAGGATCACCACCTTCCCCAGGAGGCTTTTGGTGACTCCCTTGTCACCAATCCCATGCCACCATCCCGGTCCCTACCCCGCTGCCAGGGCACTGCAAACCCAGAGCAAAAGCTGACATCCCTTCACCTGCACCGGCGTCGACAGCGGCTGCGGCTTCCAGCTCTGCACAGCTCAGCTCTGTGCACCTCGCTCTACAAAAAAAGGCTGGCCTGACACCGGCACACAGGAAATGCCTGATCCGAAAGGAGATGGAGGCAGCTCCTGGAGTAAAGCACAACTCCAAGAAGCCACGGTAGCTGATCCAGATGGGCCCAGCAGCAGGGGCCCTGGGCAGAGCTGGGCAGGACAGCTTCCACCAGCACAGAAGGGGACCCGGAGATCCAGTGGGACATGCTGAGCACCCCTTACTCACCCTCTTGCATATCTTCATCCGGATGGCAAAGCCCAGATGAGCTCTGGTGAGAAGCCACCCTGCCTTGTGTAAATCTCGGAAGCTACTGCAGACCCACAGGATCTCCCCTCTCTGCTGCACCCCAGGTCACACAGCAACATCTTTGGCACATTTTTACCCCACTAACCAGCAGGTCTCTGCCCATTTGCAGCACCCTTTTATCTGAAAGTACCCTTTTATCTAAGAACTTCCCATGCCTTTGGAAACTGCCCTGACTGAAGCATGAACCCTGGAGAGCAATTATTTCAAGGTAGAAAGTGAGACAGAGAGGTTTTAAGGACTAACCAGGCTGGACAGACTGGCTTAGATCAGAGCTGGGAAGGGGAAGCTGCTCCCTTTCCAACAACATTTTAATTAGACAACACAGCTTTTTTGTCTGAGCATACATTAATTATATGGATTACCTGCAAAAGGACCGGTGTGTTAGACAGAGCCTGAAGCTCCTCGCTGGACTCGTTCACCTCATTAGAGTGATGGAATCATGGGCTGCAGGAGCTGGGCAGAGCTGAGCAGGCTCTGGAGTTGAGCCGACAAAGTTCTAACAAGGTTCGACAGCTGGAGCTGGTGTGATGTTGGAATCGAGGTGGAAGCTTTCAGCATGCTGAGGCAGGCACACACGGGGCAGCTTATCCCACAGCAGGGGGATTTTCCATCCCTGAATTTTGAAGATTGAAGGGAGAGAGTTTCTTGAGTAGAAATGAACGCAGAGAAATTCTTCTGGCCTATTTTCTGTAGGGCAGGTCGGTGGTCACTGCAGGGTTTCTGACCAGTGAAACTGCCCAGTGCATGCTCCTCAGTGTTCAGGCTCAGCAGCCACAGGGAGAAGCCTTGGGACAACACACTGGATCTTCCAAAATCACAGATTTGCCAGCAGAACCCAGTGCCTGACTGAAGGTGCTCAGGTAGGACTGAACAGGCTTGCAAGGAGAAGTCTCAGCCAGACCTTCTGAAACCTACCCCCGAATTTCCTGCCAATAAAGTTATCGATCGATCTCCCAAGCCTGGGGCTGCTCCCCGGGGCAGGAGACTCAGCAGACGGCGTTTCGTAACGCGCCGGCTCTGCCAGCCCAGGTGGCTTTGAAGACGAGGGCGGTCACAGCCCTTGCGTACGTGTGACAACAGCCACAGCCCTCCGAGGAGGGATCACCCCCCTCTGTGTGTGACACCCGAGCACAGGCACCCTAAGGGCAGAGGGTTTGCTACTCCCGGGTGTGGGGGGGTTTTGTGAGTCCTATAAAAGGTGCAATTTCCTCACCTCGTTTTCATGAAAGCAAGATTAAATTCACTGCAAAACCAAGGGCTGATGATGATGATTCTGCCCAACCTCTGATTCATCTCCTCTGATAAAACTACACAGTGTTCAGTGCAGGGTTGCAAGAAAAAAGTCTGTGAAGCTTCTCAAAGCCTATTTGCACGAAATCAGGAGGAACATTTTGAGCTGATTTTCATCAGCAACTGTGCACATGGCTGCAGCAAACTCTGCTTGGGTGCCCCAGGGAGTTGTGCTTCAAAAAAGGCACAAGAAGCAGAAGTAGATGGATTTTTTTCTTTTCAATTACAAAAAGCGAAAGCCCTGTTTATAATTAGTCACAACACTGAATCTGCCCTAGACCATGGGGTGCAATTTGTGAATTTTAAGACTATTTCAAAAAAGCAGGCACAAGATCTCACCCACTTCGCTCATCTCTGTAATGAGATTTCATAGTCAAACACCTCCTGAGGCTTTTAGTTTAGAAAGTGCCAACCATACTTCTAAATGCCAGATCCAAATGTCTGAAAACTTGGATGCACACTTCTAGCTGCGGTTCTGATTGCTGCTCACCTGCTGGAGTGGCTTTTGAGAAAATATGACTTTAAAACCTTTGGATGAGTGACTGTCTACCCACACCACAAGGCTTTGCTCAAGGCTGACACCATTTCAGCACTTTTCTTTCTTCCCAGCCTTCCCTGGTTGCTGAACATTCACTTGGGCAGAAAAGTGCTCCTCTAAGGCAAGAATCTTCTCAAGAGGTTTTCTGCAGAGCTGAGCCAAAGCAAGAGACCAGTGGAGAGCTTGGAGCTGCTGTTATGGGAACCAGATTCCACATTACAGGATGGATGTATTAAGGAGATCTGTCCTCTTGAGAATCATCTGCCTACCACAGTGGTTTTCCTTGCCACAAATGCTGTATTTGTACATCATCTTAGGTTTACAGAAGACAGCATTTCAGTGACCACATTCTCAAGCCTCCTCACCCATAACCAGGAGCTCAGCACTTCCCCATTGCACACACCAGCAACACTCCTGTCCCCCCACTCACAATACAATTGGAAATTTCCACAATGCCACACACTTCTGAACTGAATTCAGTCATCTCAAAAACAATCAGCTCCCACTCAGCCTCCAGACTTCAGCCGTGGGATCCCAGCAGTGCTGCCAAGATCACTACCTCTTCTTCCCTTTCAAGCCCTGCTGCAGAGCACAAAGCATGGAGTGACACAGCTCGGAGCCCAGCTCATAAAGTTGAACCCAGCTGAGGCTTCCCAGAGCAGAGCAGGAATCCTGCCTGTCCAGTCTATCCTGCCCCAACAGCATCTCCAACAACGCTGCAACTTCTGTATACATTGTGGGGTTTAAAGTATCCCCCCACCTTCCCCCCGGTTTAGCTGCAGATTCCCCGTTTCCCAGGCAGGAAAGCCACCACCACTTACTTGCAGGAACTCAAAATCCAGTGAGTGTGGAGCACACGGATCTGATCGCGCTGTCCTTGCCAGCCAACCTGGAGAACATTTCTTTTATCCCACTCCCAAGTCCCAATCAGGGGCTCCTGCACATTTCCAACATCCCGATGTGAGCTCTCTCTGAGGAGCAGCCGGCTGCGAGCAGACACGGGGCACACACGGCACAGCTTCCTGGCCTCGGAGGTGGTGGCTTCACCCCGGGGTAGGCTGGGTCTGTGCTCGCAGCCGGGGCGGGAAGCGCCGCGGCTCCCGGGCTCCGCAGGCTCCCGGCACACTCGAGCACCCTCTGCCGCGCCCGCTCCCCGCCCGGCTCCTCCCGGAGCTCAGGGAAATAAATAGAAGGAAAGAATGGGGCGCCCCAGATCATCATTACCTTGCAAATGAACAACGCCTTACAAGGAGAGAGGGGGAAAATAAACACCAACTTTATTCATCAGGGACGTGAACTGCGCTGGGTGGGAGGTGGCAGCTGCTGGATTAGGAGCCTGACAAGTCAGGCTGTGGAGACCACAAGGAAGGGTCAAAATATGACTTAGCCAAGACACAGGGCTAATACACCCAGTTCCTAAAGATATGATGATGTTAAACAGTCTCAGAGCACAAAATAAACCCGCACATTTTCTCTGCCCAGCTCAGCCCTCCAGCCATGGGCCACTTCAGTGAGCATCCATGCTAACTAAGCTGGGAACATTAATCTTTGTCACCACTCAAGTGTAAGAAACAAACAGTCATTTGTGAAGGAAGGGCAATTGTTAAACCCGTGTGTGGAGAACACAAATTCAGAACAATGAGGACAGTACAACCAATCCCAATAGGAACCAATGGATGTGGAAGTGCCCAAGGCAGCCCATGCCACCTCCCACATCCATGCAGATCACAGCATGATCTGGGTGCTCTTTAGGAGCACAGGCTCACTCCCACAGGTTTCCCGAAGATGCTCATCTTGTTAGGTTTTGCTGTCTCACTAGGTTTCTGAGGTGTGTCTGCAGCAATGTGAAATCCCACACGACCTGAACAGCTCTGATCGTATCTTCTTCAGTCTCAGATTTTCTGGTTCCTTTGGCAGCCTGACCCGGCAGGCAAGGCACAGCCCTGCCCAGGCTGACAGCTTGTTTTTTAATCTGTTCTTATGGATAGATAAAAAAGGAGGTACTAAAGGAACCTTTTCATTAGAAAAATGACTCACAGAATAAAAGGAAAATAGCTCCTTAAATTTAGGAAAAAAAAGGTGTCCTTAAGATAATGGCATGAATTGCAAACTTTTTTTTTTAAAAAAAGCATTTACAATGCAAAAATCCCACCAGATGATGAACCCAGCATCTCCTCTGAGGCAAGGACTGGCCACCACCAGTGCAAAATGTAACCAATAGGAGAGGACATCCTTCTTGTCCAAACACTTTCCACATTGCAGGGAAGGGCATTTGGCTTGCCTGGCCTGCTCCCAGCCCAGCCCCAAGCTCTCCCACTGCAAGGCTGCACATTGGGCACACACAGATCCTGCTCTTTGTGCTGATCCAGGGCCCAGTCCAACTTGGATCTGGGTCCTGAGGATTTTTAGTAAAAGGACCTGTGTTGAGTGAGCCACCTCAGACAAAAAAACCCAACTAATGGTGGCAAAAGTCACAAGGCTGCCTGCGGAGCTGTTCCTGGCTAGGAGGTTTGGGAATCCTGTTATGCTGCTGGCTTATTCCCCCAGCTGTAGCACTCTGCTTGTGAAACCAGGCAGCTTTCCATGCCAAGCCAGTGAGCTTGGCTACAGCATGTCCTGGGGTACTCTTACAGTCCAACTGCTGGAATCTGATGCTTCAGGCTGGTTCCCACCTCTGAGCTGTCAGTTTTTCTTCTCTTCCGTACACTAGGCCTACAAAGAACTGCTCCCCCAAAAAAAAACAGAAGACAGAGAGCAGCTCAAGCACTTGACCTTTGATGTTTTCACCCAACCATGCTCGGGACCCTGCCTGCACCTGTGCTTGGCAGGTGGCCGCAGACAGAGGCCACAGTTGATGGCAGGATGTGGGGCTGCCCAAGCCCCCTCAGCTGGTTTGAAGCCAGCAGTGTTGTCACCCGAGCACCCACAGACTCTGGATGGAGCTGCTACTGCAGGGAAAATGAAGGAAAGAAGTGTGCAAGAGAGCAGAGAATTGTACTCCTTGTAGCCAGGCCTCATTCAAGGCCCAACTCACTGAATGCTTTCGGGGCTGGACGGATGTGCACTCCTCCCTCTCCCAGAAGAGCTCAGAAATATCCAGAAACTGCAGCTTTTTTGCCCAGTTTTTGGCTGGGCAGCCTGAGGCCCAGCAGAACAGGACAGCTCACCCAGGCTCTGAGGCCAGGAGCACCAGAAGGACAATCCCTGCAATCCAACACCTTCCTCAGCACCTAGAACTCAGTCATCTTCTTGTGGGTGTCTGCTTTCTTCTGCTCCCGCTGCAGCCTGGCTTCCTGGGCCTGCAGCTGCCCCAGCTGCTTGTGAGCATCAGCCAGCTTCTCCTCCAGCTGAGCTGCAGCAATGCTGTGCCTGAAAGCAAAAAGCACAGTGGCAACATCATCCTGCATGGTAAGATCAAACGCTTGTTACATCCCAGGAGGGTTTGTCCTTTCCTGTAGGATCAGCCCAAGGGACCTGCTGAAAGCCAGGAATAACCTGATGCTCAGCACCATCTGGGCTAGAGAATGTCCTCCTCGGATGCTCAACAGCAGTGCTGCAGAGGTGGGCACAAGAAGGACTCCAGCACCTTTCCTCAGAGAGCTCCTCCCTTTGCCACAGCCCCAATTCCAGTCAAAGGATCCCAGACACATCTGCCAGTGTCCACACTGATCTGGAGCACACACTAAACTCTCTCCTCCACTTCCCCTTATCCATCCAGATACATTTCACTTGTTCCTCCCACACCTCATTTCAAGCCCACCCCTCCCCAGAAGCACCAGGAACTCGATCCCAAAGATAACATCTTCCTACCGCCCGATGTTGCGCGCCAGGGCCTGCTGGATTCCCCTGATATCCCTCTGTGTTTGTTCAATCTTCTCCGTGGTCTGGAAGAGGCTGACACTCAGGGCCTTCTTGGTGCTCTTGCTGGCATGGTAGATCTCTTTGCTGTTCCTCTGGGGCAGTGCCACCCCCCCAGCCTTGTCCCCGGCGTTCTTCCCGCGCAGTTTCTCGTTCAGAAAGTCAAACACGTTGCGCGGGGCCTTACGGCCACCCGGCTGTCCAGAGCTGCTTCCCTTTGCTCGGCATTTCCTCGATTTACCTGGCTCCAGCTTCCCCTGCTTCTTCTTCTGAAGCACCTCAGCACACTGGTCCAGGGACTTCCCTCGAGGAAGCACCACAGCCTGCACTGGCTCCACTCTGCCCTCACAATTCTTCCCTAAGCCTGAGGACAGACACCGAGTGATTAGAGCATCCCCTCTCCGAGTCACCTCCCACCACAAGCTCACGCTGACAGAACAAGCAAAGAGGCTTTTGAGGTACCAAAAGTTAGAATTACTGTCCAAGCCAAGGGGAGCAGCAAAGGCCAGGCCAGGAGCCTTCCACAGCAGGAGATTTGTGATTCCAAGCCCGAGGCCATCCATCAAGCCAGTTTCTGTGAAACCAGGTTCAGCCTCACATCCTCAGCTTCTCAAGCCAGGTTCTACTTAAAACTGGTTTGGTTCCTCTGGGAGAACTGGAGACACAGAGGCCCTCCCAGAGCCCCCAAGGCTCGATGCAATTTGGGTGGGAGCAGCGAGTTCAGCAGGCTTTGAAGTTTGTGTCCAGGCCAGGAGATGCATTAACACAGACATCAGAAGCATTGCAGATCAGCTCCCTTCCACCTCCAGCCTTTGAACGCTCCACAACGTTCTCATGGCTTTGATCATGAACCTGACTGTGCTTCCAAGTGCCTCCAAAGTTTGCCATTACCATACAGGGGTTGGTGCCCCACAAGCCTGTTCTTCCATGAAGAAAGTCCTCCCTCTTCCCTCCAACACTGCTGTGATCTATCACACTGCTCGAGCCTCAGCCAACAGGCCCTTCAGCACAGCACAACTCTGTCTTCATCCAAAATACTGTGTTTTTCTTAACAGCCCCAGGACCACCCTCTCCCCTTACCTTTTCCAAACTCATACCCCATCCGAACAAGCAGTTTGGAACCAATGCCACGAGTATGGGCCTCCCAGCCACCAAAAGAGGAGCTGCACGCAGGGGTCCATTCCCCATTCTCTGGAACTCCTGAATCTATCACTGTGGCACAGAAGGGGAGAATCAGTGAAACAGGAATCACAAAGCTGCTGTGTGGGGCACCCACACAGTACAAAAAACCCTCACAGGTCAGTACAAGTCACTTCTCCAACCTTAAAAACATTCGGTCCCTCCTCTAGCCTTACTTAGTTCCTATTAATTGTCACCTTCCATGAACACTGCACAGGGAGTGACTGAAATGACAGATTTCACTTGATTTAATGCACACACCACCTCCTAGTTCCAGGCAGAATCACACAGGCATTTTATGATCCTTTTCCTTCCTTCCAGGATGGTGATACAGACTAATGTACACATCTGAGTAGAATTTGGCACAGTGGCACCTAATACTTCTCCTGTGCCTCCAGCTCCTGTCTCTGGTATGAGGCACCTCCAGGCCACAGCATTAATTTTGTGTTATTAGGATCCAATAATCTCTGTCAGGTTAAATGTAAAGAGCTCTAGGAGATGACTTTGTACCTGTGATGCAGCTGTGGCACCAGCAGAGGGACAGTGCTGCATGTGCAGCTTCCAAGATGTCACTTGGGCACTCTAAGCAGTAAAATAGGGCATGGCTGTTCCTGCAGCCCCATCAAGGCATTGGAAGGACCCAACACTCTCATTTCTTTGGGTCTCACATTCCTGAGTCATGCACCTCCTAGGGATGAGGAAATGATTCACTTATTAACTCAGCTCAGCCAGACATGTAAGAAACAGGCTCAGAGCTTGTAACTCTAAAATATGACACCCTCTTCTTCCACGTGTGGGAAGTTCCCATGGAAACCTCCAGCCTTCATTAGCCCAGGGATTTGCATAAAACAAAGATTTTAGTTTGCTGTTGCAGCATGACAACCAATTACTGTTCTCAACCTTTCAGGAACACATAAAGAGATCAACTACTCTTTCATCAGAGGTGAGACACTTATGGTGAGAGCTGTAGGACAGTCAGCCAGTCCCAGAAAAAGGCAGAACAAAATTTTAAGTCACTCTTGCTCACACCCTCCCCACTCCCTTACCTTTGGCATAACCAGAATCATCCACACTGTCCCTATCAGATTCGTCAGATTCAGCAGCATCTTCACTTCTCAGGGGAGGAATGACACTGTCCCCTTCCACCACGGCCTCCTTGAGGAGCAGGGAGTCAAATTTCACCGTGTAGTAACCACTGTCCACATCTAGAGGGAACAGCAAGGACAGGAGCTCCAGTCAGTGCCCAGCACAGGGAGATAAACCAGAATCAGCTCCAGCAGAACATGGGACAGGGGGGAGGCACAAGGAACAGGTTCTAAAAGATTCTGGGTTTAATTTGTGATTTTTATTTCTGTCTGGGAGAGAGAAGCACCCACTGCAATGAAATGCTATTTCCACAATGCCTGTGTTGATACCCAAAGGTTTATCTCTACAAATCAAGAGAGATGGGCTGTTAAGAAATGGAATTAAAAAGAAGTTAGACTCGCTCCCTTCTGACTTAATAACAGTTAAAAGAAATATGGAAAGAGGAAATAAATCCTCCCTCTTCCCAGGACATAAGGAAGCCTGTATCAGCAGCTGCTGGGCAGGGCCAGCTCCCATGCTTTTTGTTTAAGCAGAGGAGATTATTGCAATTCTCACCTAATATACATGTAAATTCCTGCAGTACCTCCCTCTTCCCAGGAGCATTTAATGACCTCGTAGTCATTTCCTTTCCACATGTCTGTTCTTTATATCTCCTGTTTCCCAGCCAATTCCCTCCTCTAGACTGACAAAACTCAGCCTATTACCTCAGCGATTTCAAGATTTTGAGTTCAGGGCCACAGTCACACAGTTTTGCTGTCACTAACCACAACAGCCAAGTTTTAGATCCATACAACCCTCAGCCTCCACCTTCCCCCTGTCCCCCCTCACCAGTGATTTTGGCCGTGTACCAGATCCCGTCACTGTGCTTGGCCAGGCAGGCTGAGCCCACCCCCAGACTGCTCAGGTCGGGCTCCTGGAATGGCTGGAGCTCCTCCACGGACACCACCTGACCATGGGAAAACCTGCAGGGAAGGAGGAACAGGAGTGTTCAAAAGAAAATCCCTTCCCTCCTCAAAGGAAACGCACACGAGTGTCAGTGGTGATGAACCTTCACCATTACTGGGGAAGTTTGACCACGTGGTGTTGTAATTATAAAGCTGTTCATGTTTCACCTTAATCATGTTATTTATGTCATGGAACAAGGAATGCTTCCCACCCCAGAGACTTTAACTTCCTTCCCAGGGACACATACAATTAAAAAGTTCATGGCTTTGGGGATAAACAGGATCAGAGACAGGCAGGGCTCCAGCCCAGCACCTTCACAGACCACTCAGGCTGATCCTGCTGAAGATCCTCAAAAAAGGATCTATGCAACCTCCCTGTGCAACTGGAATGTGTGCACTATCCACAGACTTGGTTGTTTTATTTTAAAACACATCATCAGTTAGGTTAATTTATCCACTCAGTTATGTAACACCTCTGCAACTTTCCCATGGGATGTTCCTCCACTTCATCTGTGCAGCAGCTAAAGAAAACAGCCAAACTGATGCCACTGCTCACCACAGTGCACTTTAAAAACATTAAGGCACAATCTCTCTGGGTGAGAAAGCCACACAGAGCACTTTAGGAAGAGGTTTATCGCTCTGAAACAAGGCCTCTCCCACCCCTCTCTCTTTACCGACAGTTCTCCTTAAATCTGCACTTGTCATCCAGGAAGAACGGGCACGGCTTCAGGGACTTGTGGGTCGGGTACAGATAGAGCACCCTGACCCCGGCACTGCCATCCTCCAGCTCCTCTGTCCCCACAATCATGGCATTGTGGTACTCCAGGGTCCCCCAGGAACTGTAGTAGGGGGCTTTAACCTTCATCCCACTCAATTCCTCCTCCTCCTCCTCTCTCTCAGACTCCTCCTCCTCTTCACTGCACTTTGATTTGGTTTTATCCCCAGTTTCTCTCTCTGTCTCTGAGGAGATCTCGGTATCAGCTTGAGGCTCATCTGTTCCAAGCCCAGCAATGGCTTCCTTAAAAGCAGCGTATTCCTCATCTTGGGCAGAGCTCTCCAGATGGGAATCCTGCTCCGGCAGACCTGCTGGGGAGGAGGAGGCATCTGTGTCCAAAGTGGCCAGAAGTTTGCTCTTTTTCACAGCCACCAGGCTGGACTCGGTCAGTTCTATCAACTGCTTCAAATCCTCCTGCAGCTGGATCAGGTCCGATTGCTGCGATGGATCCTGGCCCGCCCCCAGCGCCAGCTCCACCTGCTCCAGTTGGGCGTTGTAGGTCTGGATCGCTGCTTCCAGACTCTCTTCATCCATTATCAGCACAAGGAAGGCGCTTTTGCCCGCGTCCTCTCCACGAACTCAAAACACATTCAGAGTTTACTCAAGCACTTTCGGATAATAAATCCTTGCCCGCAAAAGAGACATCTACCCGCCGTCCCGCTCTTTTCCCTCGGAAATCACCAGGGTGATGCTGGAAACAGGCGGCAAGACGCGACGGGAGAGTCCGAGGAGAGGCCGGGCCTGGCCCTGCCCTCCCCCGCCACAGAGTCCACTCTAGCCCACCGGGCCCGCGCACGGCACCGTTCCTCCCGCAGCCTGGGCTGCAACACCTCCCTGAGCCGCCACTGCCCCGCTGCACCCTCAGCCGCCCCGGCCCCTCCGAGCCGCCTCCATGACACCCGCCATGACACTCCCTCTTCCGGCCGCAGCGCCCCCGCTTCCGGCTGCGCTCGCCAACGCGTCACCCGCTCACACCAGGGGTCCCCGGCGGGCCGGCGGCGCTGGACATTCTGGGAGTTGTAGTCCACAGGCTACCCATGCGCGGCTATCGCGGCGGCAATGGGACTACATTTCCCAGAGCTCCAAGCGCAAAAATGGCGGAGGTTGGTGGCGCTGGGGAGTCGTAAGAGGCGGCTCGGGCTCCAACACTGACACCGGCACCAGGAGCAGGTGAGGGGCCGTGGGCCTCGGGCTCGGGGCTCTTTTCCTCACCCACAGCGCTCGGGAGCTTGGGGCGGGCCTGCTGGGCCGGGACGTGGCGCTGGGCCGTCAGGGAGAAATGGCGGTAGGGCCGGTGTTCCCCTTCATCCGTCACTGGCTGTGGCAGGGAAGGAAAGGGCCGGATCTTCTGGATCTGGAGGGATTTCCCGTGTCCGGGAGGATCGCCCGGTCGAGGAGGAAGAGGAGGCCGGCGGTCGGGCGCGGGCAGGATCCGTCGCTGTCCCGAAAGGGGAGCGGGCCGGGGCTCCCCCCAGCCAGTGGCCGGGCTGCTCCCCCGGGCATGGCAGGAGCCCCCCGCTCTCGCACAGCTGGAGGCAAAGGGTCGCCTCGGTACCTGTGGGATTGAAGCCCCTACCCTTAGGTGCCCTGTCCTCCCTTACCCTGAAACCCCCGATTCCTGCTTTGGAACACTTTTATTTCCCTTTAGGTAATGGTGTTTGACTTCAAAGTGGTTATTTAAGCACGCTTAAGGCAGCTGCCTCTCAAAGGTTCTGCCTTGAGGTTCCCTTTATCTGTGTTTGAACAGAAGAGTTGTTGCAATGGCATGTGAGTCAGCTGCAGCACTTGGTGCCAGTGCTTCTTGCATCCCAGCAAAGCTAATCTGCTTTGTGTGTGCAAATCCAGCACCAAAAAACCCAGGTGTGAGCTTCTGTAGATTCCTGCTCAAAATACCTATTCTTTGTATTTGTATGAAGTTCACTTCACTTTCTGTGGGTCTTTCATGTACTGCAAGATGTGTTCAAGCCCTTCCTCAGCTCCCCTTTATACCCCAGATTTGATCTTGAGCTATTTTCATGATCTTTCTTAGGTCTCTGATTTTTCCTGGGATTGCCTAAATATGAGAGCTCCTGATAAAAGAGTAATAACATTTATTTGTCTGACATTGGGAAAAACTTGCTCTGTGGCATGAGAGGCTTTTGGGAATGACCTGTTTGTTAATGATTTCCTGGCATTTGTTGCAGGAACAGGATGTATACGCTGCTGTCAGGGCTCTATAAATACATATTCCAGAGGGATGAGTACTGTGTCCTGATCCTGGGTTTGGACAATGCTGGTAAAACTGTAAGTGCTGTTTATCACCTCATGCAGGGCGCACGCAATCCTAAACATTCTCCAGAGATAAATCTTCCAACAAGGGTCAATCTTTCTTCATCTCTGTCCTGAGTTATTTTAGTGATGTCACACCAAACAATCAACTTTTCCCCATTACTTAAATTTAGCACAAGTTTTCAGGGATGTGGCTGAGGCTTTGGTAATCCCATAATCACCTGGGATCCCTTCTTTCCTTGCTAAAATAGGGAGCAGGAAGAGGGATTTGTCCAAAATTAGGTAGGGCAGTATCTGCTCTAGCAGGATTGTGCAGAAATGAGAAGGCAGGTTTGGGGTAGGATTACCCCAGCCAGTAAAATGTTTGACAGTAAATACTTTGTCTTATTCCTTTTCAGACCTTCCTTGAACAAACTAAAACTCGATTTAACAAGAACTACAAAGGGATGAGTTTGTCCAAAATCACAACCACTGTAGGCTTAAACAGTAAGTCCACGTGGAATTTTTTCAGCTTTCCTGTGCAGTTAGACAACAGCTGTCTTTTGTTTGAAGTATTTAGGAATTCAGAAGGGCAGAATAGTTCCTTGAAGCAGAGATTGTGTCTCCCAACGGCCCAGGTCTTTTTGTTGATAATAAAACAGGCTTTCTTATCTTAGGAGGAGAAACTCTTGAAGTATTAGAACTCCAGGTATCCTATTTCAGTGCTGTCCTCAAACTATATTTCCTTGGAGTTCATTCCTTGTCCCAGTTCTGGAATTATTTGCACTGATAGTGCTCTAGATTTGTGATCACTCTGTGCAGGTTTTGCTCTGTTGTTGCAAGTAGTCACTGCCTGTGATTTGTTCCTCTACAAGCTCATCCCACCCCAGATTTCTGAGTGGGGTGTGCAGGTGTCTGTGCTTTACAGCACCTCTAGTTTTCACTGGATGTCTTTCCTTCTTCCCTCTAGTTGGAACTATTGATGTTGGCAAAACTCGACTGATGTTCTGGGATCTTGGCGGGCAGGAGGAACTGCAATCACTTTGGGACAAGGTTAGAGATGTGGTTTTGTTTTGTTTGATTTGTACAATTTGCCTGGAGAAGCTGTGGCTGCCCCATTCCTGGAAGTGTTCAAAGCCAGGGTGGATGGAGCTCTGATCAGCCTGATGTAGTGGAAGGTGTCCCTGCTCATGGCAGGGGGTTGGAATGAGATGATTGACCCTTTCCAGCACAAACCATTCTGTGATTCCATGATTTCTGTTAGAAGTGGTTTTGTCTCTTAGAACTGAACAACTGCGATGATTTGGTAATCACACAGGCTTATTGATAAGCCCAGTAGCTAGCATTAACAATTTTCCAGAGATTCCACTATTTCTGTGCTTAATATTTGCATTATTGATTACAGACAGCAATTACAGATCTGGGGTTGTGCCATAGAGATAAGCTTTGGGGAGACACAGGTGAGGTTTTTCATCTGGTGTGTTGATCAGGCCTGCAAACAGAACACACCATGCTGTGTGCCTCCATTCTCTCCAGGCACACTGTGTGCTGGCTCTAACTGGTTGATCTCCTCCACACTTACCAAAAATGTACCAAATTAAGATAAAATCATGAGGAGGAACAAGTAATCCTGGTGGATTGACACCACTATCTGGGTTCTCCTTCCAGTACTATGCTGAATCTCACGGGGTGATCTATGTTATTGACTCCACTGATGAGGAGAGGCTCTCTGAGTCCAAAAGAGCTTTTGGTAAGTACAGTGTGAACAAAATAGACCTGAAAGGTTGTATCAAATGAAACTGTGATGCAAGAAGGAGCCTCTGGCTTCATCCCTGTGTCCAGATAATTTGTGCCAGGCATTTGTGCATCTTCCAGAACTGGCTAAACCTGGTTTTGTTTCTGTCCTTTGTAGAGAAGATGATTACCAGCGAAGCTCTGGAAGGGGTTCCAATTCTGGTGTTGGCCAACAAGCAGGATGTAGAGGTAAAATATGGCAGATTTACATATATGAGCAAATAAGCCTTGGAAAGGTGAACTTTGCATTCATGTTAAATTTGTTCCACATTCCTGAGCTGATCCTGTGGCACTGTCTTATCACTGGAAGTAGTTGCTTTGAATTTAGTTGTTTTTTTCCTTTCTTTTCCAACCCTTTCCCAGTGCCACGAATGAGCTTCCTACAGGCACATAGTTTTGAACTCTTTATGTAAACAGAGCAAACTGCACAGCTATGGTGGGTCTTTCTTGTACCGTGACTGGGTATATTGATACTGTTTTTTCCTGTTTATTCAGAAAAAAAAATGTTTAGTGCACTTTGTTTATGCTGCTCTTTTAAAACCCAGGAATAGCACAACAGATGTATGTGAAGCAAATCATTCTTTCCCCATAACTGGATAAGATCTGTTCAATAAAACACTTGTTTGTAGTAGAGCATTCCATCAGTGACAGCAGTGAATAGCAAGGAATTCTCTTTTCTGATAATATAATTTGAATTTTTTCCAGCATATTCAGAACTATAAAGCTCTTGGTTTCGGTTTGACAGTTTGTGGGTGGTGCAGTGTTTAGGTGACACATCCTGAGCCATCCTTATCTGCCCCAGCATGGAAAAAAAAAAGAAGAGAGTGCCTAAGGTGGTCGTGGTGTTTTTCTCCTTTCCCCTGCAATTTACCTGGAATTCCAGGACTGCAGCTCCAGTGATCGTCTCTAGATGGAGCCAGAGGCTTCCAGTAGGATTTGGGGCACCAGCCCCGGTGGCTGGGCTCGGTGTCTGTTCCAAAGTATGCAAATACTTCTCAGGGTCTTTCTCTGGACTTTACACTTGTCCAAGTGATTGCACTTGTGGGAAGTACTTGAGAGTTCCATAGAAATCACTTGGCTCTCAAGGAGGATTTCGTTACATCTCATGAGTACAACGCAGATTGGTTGTTGGATGATTTAGATTATCTAGTCTTAGAAAGAAGAGAAATGTAGTTCCGTGTAAAAGCATGGAATCAAGACTGAACTCCTGGTTTATGGTCCTGACTTTGCTGTGGTCTCTGGAATGTGGGGAAGTGGTCTGTCTTTTTTTCTGTGGAAACCAGAATACTGACTCTCATATTCCATGCAACACCACAGCTCTTCTGCACGGAGCAGCCTGCACTCTTGCCTTGACCTGTTGAGAATGTTCCAAGCAGTGACCTGGAAAGCTGTTCCAGTTTCCCTTGTGGCTGTATATACATATTTTATTCCAGGCTACAGGTACTGGCTCTTCTGACACTCTAGCCAGACTACAGACAAATAATTGAACAGGTGGACTTCTTTAAATGGCCAGAAAGAGGTATTTGGAACAGGTTTTCAAAAGAAAATTTGACTTCTTGCCCCCTTTGGATGTTCTGAGACCAGCCCACAGACTTTGTGCCTTCATGCAGTTGCAGAGCTGCAAGAAGAGATTAGCAAAGCCCAACCCACTTTCTATTTGTAAGAAATACCTAAATTGTATATTAAGTGGTCCACTCCTGCAGAATGATCTTCGTTATGGACCCAGCAAAGAGCCATCAGTGCTGTTAACAAATCACTAAGGGGATTATAGCTGATTTTTCCATAATTACTGAGGTTCACTTAAGGCTGAGAAAACTCAGTAGCCTGTTTCTCTTCCTCTGATTTAGCAGAATAGAAGTTCTCTGGAATAAAACTGATAATTAGCATTGACAGATATTTTTCTGCTCTGGATCTCCAGATATAAAACTGTAGTAGGGAATTCTCACCAGCATCCCTCTGTCCTGAGCCATGATAAGGGAGGGTAAGTGGTATCTTAACCTTGCTGGTATTTGGAGATGAAGAGTAATTCCTGATGATGATGTCTATAGAGGCCAGCAGAAGACTTGTGATTAAGTACACCAGAAATAGAATATCTGGCATAGTTTCGTTGGGTTTTGAGTTTACATTCTGTTCTTAAGATAAGAAAAGTGCTGATGCAACCTGAAATTACACAAAGTGTTAAGAATTCTGCGGTGAGCTCCAAGGTGTGCTGTGTCCTCTCAGCACTGCCAAGCATGAGTGGTATTTGGTCATTCCAGGGGATGAAGTACAGTCACTGACTGCAAAACACCAATTCTAATATTCTCACAATACTGAATGTGATATTTTATGGTATCAGGAGAATGCTCTTTGTTCAGCAGGGCCTTCAAAACTGGATTATTTTATAATTAATTTAAAATCCGAGTCAAATGTGTGTTGGAGGAGGGAGTTTGTTTGGGTTTTTAAAGGAACTATTGCTTTGAAGGTGAAATAAAATACCTAATATCTACTAATTCCTGTGAACTCCTTTTCAACTCAGAATGCCACTTTTGAAAACATAGCTTATTGCAGAAAAAAACTGCAAAATAAGAATTGATATTTGCTGGTTTGATGTGAATGCAGCTGTTGGAAGGTTCACACAAGGTAGATATTTCTAAGCTTTACAATGAGCTGTCACAATTTGAGCATAGAATAGTTCATTATGCAACACTATTCAAAATACTGGAAAAACATGACCTGTCAAAAAAGGCATCTGAAATTTAACAATCTGAAAATTACTGGGTGCTGAATGATGTCCCATGTCTGGGAGGAAGTTTTGCCATCCTCATCTAAGGACAAATTTTGGAAATTTTATTTGAAATCTCCAAAATGTTGAAAAGCCTCCTTGTTCCTTTGGAAAATGCAAGGAGTCTTGGTGAGTAGCACAATACTCATTTCCACACAGTTGTTAGAAAACAGACCTTCTTCATTAAAGCCATTCCAATTTCCAACTGAAGACCTACCACAGCTTACCTGTAAAATTAGTTTTAATTTAAATAAGATGGTTTAAATTGAGGCTGTACTATTCCTTGTTTGAATTTAAACCAGCTTAAGTTTTCATTTAAAACAAACTCATAGAAAGGGTAGCCCGCAGTGTAGGTCGAGTCAGACGTTTTGTGAAATAGTTTTATTTAGGCAATCCACCTTGCTGTTGTTTCTCTTTTAGTTCCATTCTGATGGTTGATTACTCTTGAGATGGCTGAAGAGCCCCTACTTGAGGTTTTATCCATGTTTCCAGTTTTATCCTGACAGGAGACCACGCAGCAACATTGTCTGCAGCAGTGGATTTGGTGAATGGATAAAAACTCCACCATTCAACCTTTTTTTGGCTAAAGCTCGTCTTGCTGATTGATAGATTTTTAGGTGTGCCACTGCTGAGTCTTCCTTTGGGTAATGCTATTCTGAATCCTTCATAGGAGGAGTTTGGTTCAGTCTTGTCTGGATTATGCCTGGAGGAGCCTTCGTCAAAAGATGTTTTACAGTGTGTTATTTTGGGGAAGCTGAGATGGAAATCTGGTTCGTCATGTGTTGTGTGTGAGGTTCCTGTGAACTGGCTGAGAGATACCATCATTCCTGAAAGGTCACTGTGGATTGCGTTGTTGTAATGGAGCACGGTTGATGTGATCACAGATCCAGCTTCCCTTCTTTGCCCTTGGGTTATGTGTTTGCAGCTGAGAAACAAAACACATCTGTAAACAAATATTTTGTAATGTGGCTGGGGAGAAGGGGAACTTGGAAGCCACAGCTGACATTTTGCCTGAGCATGAGGAGCTTAGATACCCCTTGCTGAAGTGGTGGATAATCTGCCTCATCCTCTGCTGTCACATGAGATTCTTGTTTGGGCCTTTCCCTGGAACACTAAATCAAAGCATTGACAAGTTTGGTGTTACCCCCTCTGCTGTGCTGCTCTACTTCATCCCAAGGGGAAAATGATTTTCCTCAAAACAGGATTGGTGATGCAGTGGCATCCTGCTGTGACAATGTGAAAGGTGCAAAGTCTCCTCAGAAGCAAAACTCTTTCTGATGCAGATTTCCATGAGCCAATACTGGGCAGCTCTGTGGAAGGTGGAGCAGGCCACAGCTCTACCAGAACGGGGGAAAGGGAAATCATGACAATGGTTTATATTAGGAGATAAAAATGGCTGTAATTGTAAGCTTGGGAATTGGGAAAAGTGGACTCTTAAAGGGTTCAGGGATGGGCAAGGTGAAGGATGTGAGTTCTCTGTGCTGCTGGGTATGTGCAGGTGTCCTGGTCTGCTGGTGGTGTTGGGAAGTTCATTGCCTGATTGCTTTGCTACCTGTGCAAGTAGAAGTTAAGGAATCACAGACAGCGTGACTGTGCTCTCTGTGGTTATTTTGTATCTTGAACACTTTATCTGGTTTGTTTTAAAATATTTTAAAATGTATCATCATTCAGAAAAGGAGAAGGAAAGGGTAGACTCAAGAGGAAGAAGAAATGGATCTACTCAGAGGTGTATCGTTATACAATGATATTAAACTATAAGAGGCTTAAAGTATATTTCAATTTGCTCATTATCAGCTGCCTTGAGATTTAACCAACTTGCTGCCAAGTCTCATTGACTGAAAAGAACAAAGACATGAAAAATAGCTCATATTACTGACATGCAGCTTTCTCCTTCCCAGTTGTTGGGTAATTGACTTGTCCAGAGCTTTGGGTTAAACCAGGAAGCATTTGCCTTTCTTACTGGGCATGGACACCATACCAGGCTAAGGGAGCAGCCTTTACAAACTTGTAGAGAATGGCTGGTTGGTTGTAATCTCTTGCCTATCTTCCAGACCTACAGGTCTCAAGTCCAGCTCTCAAGTCCAGTCTGACTCCCTCTGAAGTTAGTAATTGTTGTTGGTTTTTTTTAAATTAACTATTTATCCTGTGGCTGACAGCTCATCTGTATGAACTGCATGTTTGTCAAAAATCCTGAACTAAATTGTTGAGGCTTTGGTGGAATGATGTCAGTAACATTTTTGGATACGGTCTCCAGGTCATTGATTGAAAGGGCAAGTTTAAAATGCAGCTTAGGTCATCAGAAAGTACAGTCATCAAAAGTTGCACAGTTAATAGAGTCAAGGGCACTGGGTGAATTGGGTGTTGTTAAACACTTCGCAAGCCATTTCTAAAGATCCTTTCCTATTTTTAAGCAATGAAACTTGCTTACTTCTGTTGTCCACAAAAATTTCCTATATTTAATTTCTCCAGAATCTGTGTTTTGCAAATGGATGGCTGGTAACATTAATTTTCATAGTTCTGTCACTCAGAGTTTGCGTCCAAATGTCCAGTCCTCAGGAATCACAAGGGTCCAGTTTGGCATTTGTGTAAACATTTGTCCAAAACACTTACATGGGCCTCACTGAAGGTTCAAAACATTTAATTGAGCATTGTTGAAGGTCCAAAATGTATTTGCAGAGAGGAGGAAGGGTGGGCTTGTGGCCAGCTGAAGTGCTTAAATGGCTTGTCCAAGGCTTCTTAGGAAAAAGTGAGCACTGAGTGCTCAGAGAGGTGCAAGTCAAGACTATATTTGGGCAGGTTTGCTTTTGTTGTAGCTTTAAAAGTTAGATTTTTATGATGACACCATGATTTGCGTCAGGAAATTAATCCATTGGTTTATTGGGGGGTTTTGATTTGTGGTGTTGTTCCCAGCAGCCTCCTGGCAGCTTCACAGAAGTTCAAGACCTGCTGGGGGTCAAGAGCACAGTGACATCAGGCATCAGGAAACATGCTGCATTCAGTGTTTTCTCTGAATGCAAACAGATGAGTGCCGGTGGGGCATGGCTGTAATGCCAAGGCATATGCTGAGAACTGAGGAAAAATTACAAGCTGTTTTGTGAGAGTGCCCAGGGTGCTGGCAAAGTGTCAGCTGGGCTTGTGGCAGGCACTCTTTCAAAAAGCTTTGTCAATAGTAAAGCTCTTGTAGTGTCCTGGTAAATACAAGCTGTTTGTGACAGTTGAGCAGCTTGGAAGGGATATCCTTAGAGGGGGCAGGTTGTGCTTATTTTCAGGTCTGTTTGCTTAGAAGTGTACAAATCAAGGCTCAGGGTGGTGAGGCAGTGTGTGTGTACTGTCAGCAAACAGCACTCTCTTTGGAGAAAAAATAATATGTTCGTTTCTTTGGAATGCAAAAAGGTGAATTTGCTGTGTTGGTGGGTGAGGGGGTTTAACCTCACGGCGTTGCCATCCTGACTGAAGCAGGACTGCAGACATGGTAGGATTCATTGTGAAGAAGGTCACCATGTCTTGTAGCACAAACAAGCTCTTCTTTGGTTCCCTTTGCAGACCTGTCTGTCAATTCCTGACATCAAGACAGCATTTAGTGACTGCATTAACAAAATTGGGAAGAGAGACTGCCTGACACAAGCCTGCTCGGCCCTTACTGGGTGAGTATGAGACAGGGTAGACTGAGAATGAATTGACTGAGCAGCTGTGGGGTGTCACACACAGAGCAGCACTACAGGATTTATTAAGTCTTGAAAGGGAGCTGTGCTTCCTTCCAGCACTGACAGACACTTGTTTGAGAACCTTGGACTTGCCCCAGCTCAATAACTTCATCTGTAAATCCTGCCTGTGAAACACAGTGGAAATGTACTGCTGGCTGAGAGCAGCTGGACTTGGAGGCATATTTATTGTCCTGTATCATCCCTTCTCCTTGCACAATAATCCTTGAAGATGTAGGTTTGCTGCAGCTCCTGGCATTTAGGGTAGAATGCAGTTGAAAATGCAGCTGTGATGCCTCTGCCAGAGAAATGGGTGGTGCTTCACTGCTGCTGCTGTAATTATGCTTCTACTTTCGTACTCTTTGGCGTGCAGATGAGCTTTGTGATGGGGATGATATAACAGTCCCCAAGAGCCCTCTTGCATGGGGATGCCTGTGGTTTCAAATTTGATGACTAAAACAGACCCTAATTTGGGCTTACGCAGCTGCGTGCCACAGCCTTGACCAACCCACCGGATTCTTGATATCTCAGCATCGTTAGTGCGTATCGAGTCTTGCAGTACTTTGCTTCTTTGTACTTTCAGTTCTTTAAGTGAAAAGTGATACTTGATATAAGTCAAAAGTTTTGTTCCAGGTGATGGAAACACTCCTGGCTGAATTATTGCCTGGGTTGAATCCTGAACTTTGAATTTTTTTCTTTTATAAATTTAGCAAGAAATCTGTGTTACCATACAAGCTACCACAAAGGATAACAAAAACTACTTGAACTGTGAAAAAAATCTGTTGTCTGCATTGCTACAAATCACATACCATTAAGCAGATGAATGACCACAAGAACAATGTTCAAGCACTGATTGGAAGAGAAGTATTAGATAATAACCTTAGGAAAAACAACCTTTTCAGTTGTGTTTTTTTGTACAAACATTTCTAGTTTTGATCTGTGTGGAATTTCCTTTCGAAATTTTAATTTGAGCTTGCACTAAAAGAATAAATAACTCCTGGAAGTCACGGCTGGGGAGCTGGTGGTGACTTGCTTGGCAGCCCCAGCACAGATGGTTACAGAAAGCTGGAACCAGGATTGCAAGATCTTATACAACTAGTGTGAGGTTTGTGGCAAAATAACTTAAAGCCAGCTGTCAGGTGTGTTTGATGCTTGTTCATCCCAAGATTTCCACAGAGTTGGTGACTAAGTTGGGTGTAAACTTTTACACACACCAGAAAAACAAAAGATGGAAGTATATATTGCTGAGCTAAAAGAAACCAGATCCTTGTTGTTTGCCTGCATGAGAAATATCACAGAAGTGCCAGCAAATAACTGGGGTGGGTAGAGCCCTTACCTTCCTCATGCAAGGACTCAGTTAAGGCCTGTTTGATCCATATTTCTGTTCTTGGTTGCTTCTTGTTGTTGGTTTATTTTAAAACCTTTTCTGCTTATCTTACTTCCTCAGCAAAGGGGTGAACGAAGGAATTGAGTGGATGGTGAAGTGCGTGGTGAGGAACATCCACCGTCCCCCAAGGAAGAAGGACATCACGTAGAAATTCCAAGCCAGTCAAGGAATGGACAGTCTCTTTCCACACACTTTTGTGTTCCTTTTAAAGAAGGTGATCCACTGGATTCCTATTACACCTAATTCTTTCCTAAGTTTGGAGACAAATACTCTCTTTCTTTGTCTAAAAAACACTTGAGCCAAGGATTCCAACTGGGTGGGGGGTGGGAATCTCTTACATTAAGTATTGTCATTGGCCTGAGAGCATCCTATGTAGCAAACTACACATTGTTGCTGATGCAAAGGACTTAATTTTCTACTATCTTACTTTGTGATTCCTGATTTGTTAGTCTAACAGGCTGGAGGTTGGTGACATGAAGGAACACCTGAAGGAAATGTGAATGTGGAAGGGTAGGACCAGCCTGGGGAATGGCTGTCCCTCCTAACTGAGAAGATCCCTTGCTGCTCCAGCCCTGTGTTCCTGCAGGGTGTTGCTGGCCCTGCTGTGCTGCTGTTTGTGTAGTGGGGAGAGACAGCATTGATTAGAACTTGATTTTCAGTTGGGTTGTTAATTCGTAGCTTTGACCTGTGGTAAAAGCAGATGTGGAAGCCAGCAACCGCACAGTGGTTATAGGGTCATGGAATCATTAAGGTTGGAAAAGACCTCATCAAATCTAATTGTGCTGGTTGAAATGGTTATTCCTATCAGAACATGGATTCCAGAAGCACTGCCTTGTCCTGACTGCCAGTTTCTGTGCATTCTCTTTAATCCTAAGAGTGATTGGGATCTTCTGTAACTGGAGTGAATCAAGGCCCTCTCTGTGATCTTTCTAAGCTGAAAACAACCTCTAGGCAGGGAGAAATCAGTATGCAATAAAGCTTCCTACTTATTTGAACTTCCCTGGCTGAAACAAGTGGTATTTGGGAACAGCAGTACTTAGCCCGTAGGTTTTCTTTGAGATGTAAGAAAAACCAGAAAGGTAACACTCAAAAGACAAACAGTGCTCAGTTCTTACATCACCTACTCAGCTAGAAGTGCTGATATATCACTCTCATTTCCCTGAATATGAGTTTTTACGTGAATTTCGTGGTGATTTGGCAATGGGTATTGCTCCTCCTCTGTTTTATTTACTTCTGGCACTGGTGAACGTTCTGTGCTGTTTGCTGACATCATTAAGAGGCCGTTAATGTCGCTGTACTTGAGCCAGTCAGTAGTATTTGTTTAAAGGCTGTTGGGATCTGTCAAAGAACTTTGTGCCAGATTTTGTGTGTGCAACTCACTGCAGATGTTTTTTGAGAGAGCACATCGTTCATTCACTCACTCATATTTGGGTAAAAGCACAAGGGCAGCTGGGCTGTGTCATTAAGCTCATGAAATCAGTGGAAATAATTGCAAACTGAAGAGCAGAATCTTGCTTCTCAATAAGAGAAGTAAAGTCCTTCAGACCTAGTGACCCAGTCATTTTTCTTGTGTGCTCTGTGAATGTGGAGGATCCCTTGGAAATCACTCACCCACTGTAGGAAGTGGCACTTCTTCTGTGTGCTGCATGTGATGTAGGGCTGAGATTTTCAAGAGTATTAAAGTTTTGGAGAACCAATGGCCATTGATTATCAGGAGCATTTAACACTTGGAAAGCCTGAATGTTTTTGAGGTGACTTTGTGGCCCTGGCTGTTTTGGTTGGCAGAGTTAAACTGCAGATTTAAAACAGTAACTAATGAAAAAAAGTACCTTGCTGAGAGTCAAAACACTTTAGTCAAGTAGCTTGAAATGTCTGTTCTTTGGGACACAAGGGGTTTTCCAAGATTTTCACATACTATTCTCAGATCTCTTGCTGTCTCTTTGCCCTGGGAGACCAGAAAAGAAAAAATAGCTTCTAGACACAAAGAAAAGCTTCTAGGCTGCTTTGTGGCCCATATCAGCAGGGGCTCTTAAAGCAAATATTTTGACCTCAGCATTCCAAGTTCTCAGGCGTGGGAGAGTCCTTCTCCCAGATGCATGCCCAAGCTGAGATAGGTATGTATGAGCATGCATACAACAAATCAGGGAGGATTTCTCTGAAACCAGCAGTGTAAAGTTCACTCTAATTCAGAGTGAGCTACCAGAGGAGTATCCCAGCAGATGGGACAATTTTTTATATTTTGATCAGAAATTTAATAGTTTACCACATTTTATACTTACAGAAAGCACAGACTTACTTGAAATGCTTTTTTTTTGTTTCAAGTGACCCTCCTGCCAGATCTCTAACAAAGCAAGAATGTTTCTGAATAGTTCCAATTTAGTCAGTTTTCCAGATTTTTTATACACTTGCGTTGCACCTGTTTTGCCCATGCCTGTTCACAGCAATGTGACTGCTTGAAGAGCTGCTTTATCTTCCCAAGGAGAAAATGTCTGATCATCTGCATTTCACAATCCCTGTTTTCTTTGGCTTGCTGTCCACGAGATAAAGGTAAGTGTCTAATAACCTCAGCAGTGATCCCACTTGCCTTATTTGAGCACTGGCAGATGATCACATTTCTCTCACCTGTCTGGAATTTCGTATGCAAGCTTTCATCAGCTGGTAGCAGTAGGAGACACAGCTAAAAAAACACTTCTAAAGCATTTAGAATCCTAGTGAATCTTTGAGTCCCAGTGCTGTCTGTGTGCTACCAATTCCATCTTTGTTTGGAAGTCTGTAAGGATACAGAGTAACTGAATTACAGCACTTCTGGCTGGTCCAACCTCATCCTGTCCCATCCTTGTGCAAGGCAGCAGTGACGTCTGCACTGAGGGTCTGCATTGCAGTGGTGTGGGTGTCAGAGTTCATCCCACTTCCCAGGATATCCCGTCCCACAGAACCACAGAAAATGCCAAGACAAATCAGACCCAGCTTCAAAGTCCAGCATCTTAGTCCAGTCTCTGGCCACTACCATCTGTCTCAGAAAGTGGAGCAAACAGATGCTCTGTGCTCCCGGCCATCCCTACTTGGCTAAACTGAAATCAAACCATCACAAAGAAGTGGACTTAATATCCAGTGCTTTAGGTGGTTTTAATGGTTAACTGAGCTAATTTTAGTCTCTTCTTCCTTATCATCCTGCGTGTGTACTGCTGACACATCCAGCATATCCAGCAGTTTGTTTAGGCAAAGAATCTGCTGTCATAATACAGATCACAATCTTGAATGAGTCTCATCAGCAATGATATTTTAGCTGTGTATGAGATTATTGGATTAGTCATGATTTCCAGGAATGTTCTTGATTAACTGACTGACCTATTAGTGCAGGTTTGAAAATGCAAGGCTCAGCTAAAAACCTGCAGTAAACTACTTTCAGAGGGTGCTGAATTGATCTAGTCATTTCACTGGATTTTTAACAGTATCCTGGGATGTCTCTCCTGGCAAATGGTGTTAGTTCAAGGAGAGAACTTCTAGAGAAAGGCAAGGAGTGGTAGTGTCACTACACTTGACAAATACTCCTTTACATCAAAAAATCTCGTTAATGTAGATGATAATTCCTGGTAGCCACAGCCAGCAGTGTCTGTACATGAAGGACAGTGGATTCTGCCTCCATGTCCAGCTCTGCTGCTGCTCCTCAGCTTTTACCCAAAGCAGCACCACATGCTGAGTTTGTCTTCAGCTTTGGGGCTGTTTTCAGGCTCCTGAGTATTTGTCATAGATTTCTCCAAAGCAATTTGGACAATTGGTGAAGACAGGCTGAACTTCCCCTGCCATGCAGACAGGTTCTAGGCTGGGTGACCTCTCAAAATTCCCTCCTGGCACAGTTTTCTACTAAAACTTGTCACAAATTTCTCTCCTGAGAGATAAGGAGCAGTGGTGAGGTGCCAAGAGCCTTTCCCCTTTGCTGAGCTCTTAGGATGGATGCTAGAGAAAGGGAGCAGGTACTTTTTACACTGGGATTTTATACCACTTGGAAATCCCATGTGAAGTATTCCTGGTGGATTACACAGTTATTGTTTACTTGACCTCGGGCATTTCCTGCAACTTTACCCTTGGGGTTTGTTTTTTGTGCTTCTACAATCCCTAAGGGAGTTGTTTTTCTGCTCCTCTTGTAAAACCAGCTCCCATGACAACTCCTGGGGGCCTTTCCATTCATTTCTTTACTCACACTCAAGCTTTTTTTGTTCCTAAACTTCATGAGGATCTAGTCCCAGCTCTCAGCAGTGTCTGCTCTTGTATAACTTCATCTGCACAACTTAATGTCTGATCACAAGCTTTCACCCATTGCGTGAGAAGAGAGTGATGCTTAAAATTCCTGGTAAATCAGCAAAATGATACTAAAAAGCATCAGACCTTATGGAAAATGGCAGAGATCTGGTGCAGAAAAAATGGACAGCACAATATGCAACAGCACTGGAGAAAAAATTAGCCAAACATTTCCCATAACCTGGTGCTCATGAACTGGAAACAAGAAGAGGAGGAACGTCAGTAGTTAACTACACAGGGCTGGAATTCTGCCTGATGTTCTTTATAAACACAAAGTCAGGAGGTAGGAATCTCCTCATTCCTTCTTGGTTTCACTTTTTCATTTAAGCTGCTGATGCTTAATGAGTTTCAAAATTTCCATGTTGTTATGAGTGTCCTCTTGAGTACTGCATTCCTCACATCTTTTCTTGAGGATGTCTGTGCAGTCTCACTTTTCCCATGAGTTACCCAGGGTAGCTATGAAGGTGAGGCAGTGGATACATTTGCTTGGGAACACAGAGGATCCCTTCTTTGAGACAAAACCTTTGCTAGACCAATATGTAGTATTCTCACTAACACTGCTACCTCAGGAGTAGTAACTTCTTATAGTGCTTGGGCCATCTTGTCTAGGCTGTGCTTTTGCCAAGAAAGGTTGGACTAGATGGTCCTTGAGGTCCCTTCCAACCTGGAATTCTGGGGTTCTATGATTCTCCATAATTTGAATATATATCCTTCAGCTGAATGCATTTCATGTTAAACATTTGGAGGAACTAACCCACTCTGCCCCTGTGTAGCCTTAAGCCATCTGTATTCAGCATATACCAGAAGCACTTCTCTGAGGGCAAACTAAATTCACTGCAAAACTAAGTGTATCCTTATGTGCTTTCCTGAAACAGGAGCGTCTGGAATTGTTCCTGTTGTGTTGCAGATCAGTTCACAGCCAGGAACTCCTCTGCCAGTTCTCAGAAGTCAAAGAACCTGATAGCATTTCATTGGAGATTTTCATTAGAATTTTTTCTTTTTTGAGTCAGACTCACACAAAGAAGAAAAACATTCTGTAAGGCAGTCAGAAGGAGGAACAAGGAATTTGCTGTTCCCAGAAGCTGGGACAGCGCCTCCTCACTGCCTGTAACAATAACAGGCAAAGGAGTTTATGGGCAATTCAGTATTTCAGAGAATCATTAAATATCCTCAGTTGGGAGGGACCAACAAGGATCATTGAGTTCAACTCCATGCTGTGCTTTTCCTGGTTTTTGTGACCAAAGGCTTTCGGATGGGCTCTTCTGCCAGGGGAACAAGAGCACCTGGGGGATACTGAGGCATATCCTGCCCCGTTGGAAGATTTTGCTCCTCTGACACAAACACATCTTATTTTTAACTGAGGTATTGGCAGTTACACATGAAACTCCCAGTACTGACCAGCAGAGCTGGTGGTGCCTGCAGCACCACCCTGCAGGCACAGCAATGAGGGCAAAGGCAGCTGTAGCCCCCTGAGAAAGAACAACTTGAACCATAACCAACCAATCCCACCCAGCAAGGATTAAGCTCTCCCAGGGATTAAGCTCTACCCACATCCTCAATGTGGTGGAAATTTTGACAGCTCATTTCCATGCCACGGGAAGAGGCAGGATCATGGGACAGCCCACATCACAAACTGTGAAAGACTAGTAACTCCCCTGTGAGTACATGTGGTGTATCAAAGGGCAGGGGATCTCTGCAGCCAAGAGATGCTGAATCACAGGCGAGGTTGTTCCTCAGCACTCAACACATGAAACTGGGTGAAAGAAGAACTTGGGGTTGATATTCTCAGAGTTGATTTGTCCTTTCACGTTCAGAGTCATGGAGTGGGGAATGTACACTCCTGTTTTTATCTCCCAAGTTTCCCAGCTAAAGAACTCTAATCTTAGCTTCTGGGAAGACCAAAAGAAGTCCAATAAACCACCTGCCAAGCTGCAGTATCACAGAAGGAAGTAGAGAGAGACAGGAATAGAAACCAGCAGCAGGGAATCTGTGTGATCTGACCGAGGCTGAGCAAGCACATTGGATCAAATCTCTGAAGCCAGTCTGGACTCTTTATCTGGTGCCTTACACTTTCCACTCAAAAACACCCTGAAATCCACATGCCTGAGGCTCAGCAGCACTGACCACCCAACACCCATCCTCGCTGAGCTCATGTTCTCACAGCCATAGCTGGGAAGTAAGTCATCATTCCTTGTGTTTCCATAGGAAAACAGTGCAGTTTCCTGGCTCCACTCCCGTGTTACAGCTAAGTCACCGCACTGCTGGAGCTCCTCCATGTTCAGACCAAGCACAGGATCTTGGTACATTGGATGGCCCAGGGTGATGCTTGGATGAGCAGTGACAAAGGACACCACAACAGGGACCTAGATTCTCCCCACATCCACGTGGCACTGAGATCTGGGATCCCAATACTGCTTGGTCACTTAGACACAGCAGATTTTCTGCTGTCTTTCCCTAAACATTGTGTAACTATAGTTGTTTTTCAAGGGCAAAGAAAGAGTTGCTAAGAGAAGACTCCTGTTGACTTAGCCATTAACATGTGAAGGGCTCGTGGTTCTAAACAGGGAGAGTGTTGTGTGTAGATACTGTAGTTGTGGCCATGGCTCTGTTACTGAAAAAATTCTTTTGAGTTAAAGGGCACCAGAAGGTTTACTAATATATTCTAATTTTATTCACACTGGGAGGAGGCAGTGCCCAGACCTGATCATCAGAGCTCAAGTACCTTGGGAGCAAGACCAGGGGAACCAATGTCTGACCAAACAGCATCACAGAACATCCTGAGTTGGAAGGGACCCGCAAGGATCATCAAGTCCAACTCCTGGCCCCACACAGACCACGCCAAAATCCCACCATGTGCCAAAGAGCATTGTCCAAATGCTCTTTGATCTCTGGTTCAGGTTTGGGGCTGTGACCACTGTCCTGAGGAGCCTGTTCTAATGCCCAACCACCCTCTGGGAGAAGGATCTTTTCCTAACATCCAACATAAACCTCCCCTGACAGCTCCAGCCATTCCCTTGGATCCTGTCACTGGTCACTAGAGAGCAAAGGTCAGTGCTGCCCCTGTAAATGACCCTTTAAACCTCTCAAGGCAGAACCAATCTGTCCTGTGAAGGACACATGGTCTCTCAACACTTGCTTGGAAGCAAACACTAGGAAGAAGTGAGAACTACAGCACTGCGCTCTGTAACTACCACAAGAAACCAAGTTTTTGTTTTAAAAAGACAATTTCATGCTGGTATTTCTTTAGCTGCCTTTTAAATGGTTGACTCAATGCTACAGTATTGTCTGAACAAGTCTCTTGAGCACTAAATATTCTTGAATAATTGAATTTACTCCAGAAGATGGTGAGAAAAGGTATCATCATCTGTTCTCAACTTACTCAGCAGCAGGCAGCAATAACTTACTTTTTTGGAACATGATTACTCCAAAGATATCCCTAACACTTTTGGAATGTGGAACCTGGAAAGATCATCCTGTTTCATAGGGTCACAGAGGAGTTTGTGCTGGAAGGGACCTTAAAGACCATCTAGTTTCAGCTCTGCCATTTTACAAGGGGGACATTTTGAGGACCAACACAGGCAGCTGGACAGTGAGGTGAGGGGTGGGGAGTGACCCCCAGCCCCTGCTGCACCCCAAGGCCAGACATGGCTTTGAACTGGGGACCCTTCAGCAGCATTTGTAGGGTCATCAGGATGGCAAAATATGTTTGAGCTTCTTTAATAGGAATGTATTGACAAACCAAACCGTTTCTTTTTATCAGTGTTTTTTAAAAGTGGAGGTTTTCATAGTTGCATTGAAAGGATTTATCAGTCAGATTCTGGTTTTGATGAACATGAGACAAAAATGCTCATTTCTTTAAAAAATACATGAGAATTGCTCAGGAGGCAGAGTTTCACCCAGCTCTGGATGCAGAGCAGTGATATGAGCCCCACTCAACCCAAGAGCACCTGATCCATCTCCTCACCTGGCCAAAGTGACACCAACTCATCATGGGGCTCCCTGGTCCTCACCACTCAGTTCCCCTGTATCCCCCTGGCCCCATCTGGGACAGGTCACCTGCTGTGCCTCTCCTTGCTCACCTTTGGAGACTTCACACTGTTAGAAAACTCCTTGAACACAGAAAGGAACAGAAAATATAAATTGAGGAGGGGTGGAAATGAGGGCAGGGGATGAGGTGAGACCCAGTGGGAAAAAAGGACCTCCTGGTGTCCACATTCTGTCCCACAGGCTGGGCTGCCCCTCTCAGCTCTCTCTGCTCCTGCTCTAGGACAGGATTGACTTCCTCAGGCTCACCTCTGCTTCTCCAACACGGCTGGCACTGTTCCACTCCAGCCCTGGCACCAGGAGGTTTGGTCCCATTGCTGGGTCACTGCCGTGAGGGATGAGTCTCAGCAGGCACAGCCTGGACACACCACACAGGAGTACAGCCAGAAGGGAAAATGCTGCCATCGGAAGGAAAATAGAAGTGTGCTTCAAAATAAGATCAAATTGGTGCCTCTGGAATGGTGATGGATGAATGCAAACAAGTTTGGTGTGTGTTAGCACTCCCTGAGTGCTCTCCCCCAGTGTGTGGAGGGCTCAGCCTGCTGTCAGCTGCTGAGCAATGGAGAGGGTGGGAAAATCTGCAGGCAGGAGAGTGAATTTATCTGTCTTACATATGACAAGGTGGCCGTCTCAGGGCCAAGAGAGCTGCAGGCTGTTTTGACAAGATAGATTATGCATTTGCACTGGTTTCATCCCCTCTGCATCTCTCTGCACACCTCAAAAATTCCCCCCCCCTTGGTTTCCTCTTATCAATCCTGGTTCTCCCTGCTTGGAGGTCAAGGCGTGAGCCAGCTGTGTGTGTCCTCATTAGAAAAACTCCCTCTGACTCCTTCTGCTCACGTTAGTCATTCCCTGATCCCATCCAAGGTTTGCATCTGTGCCAGCAGCCACAGTGCTCTCCTTGGATGGAGAGGGACATGTCTGAACTGCTCCTGCAGAGAGCAGCTTGGGCGCACGTCAGCTCCTGCCACCAGCGCTCCGGGGTCTGAGCTATCACCACCAGCCTGAGTCATTGCCACACCTGGCTGTGGTAACAGGTGGCCAAGGAGCCCATGGCACCTACCTAACCCACCTCAGCACTTCAAACCAACTGGTGGTTGTGTGGGAGTTTATCTGGATTTAGGCATTTAACAGCAGGGGGAAGCCTGACGTGGGGAACAGCATGGGCGTGGCTTTTTGGTAGTGCTTGTGGCATTTGGAAAATTGTCTTCTGTGTACTAAATATCTGAGTCATCCTGGGATAGCACTGCATCAACTTTTAGATGTTACCATGTGCTCTCCTCTGCCACAGCTTGTGAGGAAAGAGTCTTTTAAACCATCAGGGGAAAGCTCATGCTGCCAACTCTTCTTTCTCTGGGCATTGGAAACTACAGTGGAAAACAAAAGGGGTTTTTATCCTCTTAACTTCAATTAACTGAAAAGGTGAAATATCTCATGATCAACCCACGGGTGGTTTGGGAGTGCTCCCTGTGATCTGGGTGCCAGACAATGGAAGCAGAAGTGGAAAATGCTGGGGCTGGCACCATGTGGTGCTTATCCCAGCCTTTCCAGCAAAGCACATTTCCTGGAATCCCAGCAGGACTCACGTGCCAGGCTGTTTGGCCACCCTTATAAAGGGTAATATTTACCAGAAAGATCCTCCTCGGTCACCCTGCCTGCAAGCCCACGTGAGGACAAAATTTCCTGTGCAGAAGTCCCAGCTAACGTGGCAATGAGAGGACCTGGGTCAGGGTGGGAGGGACCTGAGGAGAGGCTCCAAACCCCCTGAGCAGAGCACAATAACAACATGTGGGTGCTCGGGAGACACCTTGTCAGAGCAAGTCACTGGTGGCACTGAGCTGGGGAGCTGCTGGTGGCACAGGGCATCATCCTCTGCCAGCCCCTCAGTGCTGCAGTGGCTGCTGGCAGGGGAATCCTGGCAGCGAGTGCAGAGCTCTCTGATGCAGTCTGGGCCATCCCATTATTTAATCACCTTCTCCTTCACTGAGCTGAGCTCTGTGGTCCCCACTGTAACCTGCCAAGGCACAAGAGTGCCGGGAGTCAGACATGCTGGACCCTCACCCGGTGCTGGCAGGGCCACAGGGCTCTGCAAGGCATCACTCCTAGACAGGATGGGGAGGAGCTGGCAGCTCTCCTCCCCCTCCACACCTGCACGTGGGTAGTGACCCTCAGAGGCACAGGGGTGGGACATAAACTCTGGCAAACCTCTGGGTGAGAGCAAGCCTATCAAAGCATCTGCTGCATCCAGTCTGTCTGAAGGGACAAAGAATCTGTGCTGACTGGTGTCCAGGTGGGATGGAGCACTCAGGATATTAAGTAAAACCTCCCAGATAATAAAATGGACTTCAAACTTCCCTCCTCTGTTCCAGCATTCAGCAGAAAAACTGTTTCCTGGGCTCTCCTCCAGGCCAGGGCAGCCCAGGGGGAGGCTGGGTGCTGGGAGAAGTGGGATCACTGCCCAGGCTGTGTTTCTCAGCTGCTGGGCTCTGGTGTTGCTCAGCGGGCACAGGGCTGGGCATGGCTGGACCACAACTGCTCTGCTTCCACCTCTGCCAGCACCTGGTTGGACCCAGATTGTCACTGAGCCCCTGGCCCCAAGAGACCACCAGAGCAGGCACAGCTCACCCAGGAGCCCAGAGACCAGAGCTGACTCCTTGGGACTCCCTGCACAGCTGCTGGAAGCCTCCAGCACACACCCCAGGTTTTTCCTTGCTGGTGAGAAGGGCAGCAAGCTCCAAGGACAACGTGAGCTCAGCCACCAGACCCCACAGGGACTTCCACCTCAGCACTGAAGTCTTCTATCACCAAAGAAATTACACAGAAAAGGCACCTTTTTCTCTGGAAAAGTCACCCAACTAAACAACTAAACCAGCATCCAGCTTCTTGCCAGTAATATTCCTGTTTTCCCTCCCTCTCAACTCCCATGGTAAATATATATTTGAAGAAGCCAGGATGGTGTGGGAGGCAGTTCCTGCACTAACAGCTCTCCATTCCTGTTCCCCTTCAGACCAAGGATACTTAATCCTCTGTGCTGAGTCAGGATAACTGCAATGCAGCACGATGGGAATCCCTCAAGGAGCTGCAGCCAACGCCAGAGGCTCCAGCTGCTCCAGCCTTCAACCCATCAGCACTGAGTGTCCTGCCTTACACTCTGCCTTGGAGCAAAGTGCTGCAGCTGTGCTTCAGTTCTCACAGTGCTCCGATGGAAACCTTCCTCATCTCCTGCCCCAGCTGCTCTCAGACCACACCAGCAGTGCTTGGCTCCTCCAAGGGACTTGGAGTATGTGACACTCAGGGACTGAGCTGCATCCCACAAGCAGCTTGGAAGGGCAGAGATCAGACATGGTAAAAACTGAGAATTGGGAGGGGGAGTTCTGGTCACCTGTGAAGCTCCTTGGCAGGATTTCAAGGCTGGGCTTGACAAAGCTTCAAGGAGATTGCCAGGATTGAGGGGATTCCCAGGATCAGCCCAGGCTCAACACAGAGGGGTGAGTGCTCCCCTCAGCTGCTTTTCAGCCATTTGCTTCTCTTCTTCCCTGGCTGAACTGACCCAGGACGATGGCAGACTCTCTGAGCTGCTTCATCCTCAGAGCCCAAAACTGGGGTGAGATGTTGCAAGTCTGGGATCCCAGGGGCACTTCCACATAGCACTTGCTTCAGAGAACTTTAAACAGCTCTGAGCTGGGGGAAAATATTCCTCTTTTGAACCACAAAGTGTTCCTGGCAACTACTCAGCTAAGAAAGAGCTCTGAAAAGTCAAACTCATTCATGACATAAAATGTAGCTCTGCATCATCATTGCTACAGGCTGGAAAATGCCCACAAGGGTCACTCTTGTTGAAATCCCTAAGCAACATCTGCTAAAAAAAAACTCCTGCAGTCGGCATAACTGCTCCAAGCCCAGTTCTTGGCTGACTGAGCATGCAGTCAGGTTTGGGGACAGCTCTGGGGCTCAGGGGGTCATGGCTGGGTTGACCCAAGAGACACGAGCTTCACCCTTGCCATAAATCCCAGCACAGTCTGCATCCTGCTGGCACACAGCCTCACCATGGCTCAGAGGGGCAGGAGAGTGGCTGGGGATCACAGAATCACAGAAAGCTTTGGGTTGGAAGGGATCTTAAAGATCACCTTGTTCCAATGCCTTCCCATGGCCAGGGATGCCAACATGTGGAAAAGCACATGGGAAAAACAAGCAAGGGTCATACGATGATCTGGGACTCCCAACACCACCTCGAAGTGAGATTAGGAAAGGACTCCAGTGACAGAGAGTTGTACAATAAAATAACTTTGATTTCTTTCTTTAGAAAACATCTTTCACACATGGTATGAAAACAGGTAGTTAAGAAATAAATTTCAAGCCAGCTGCACCAGTGTGTTTGGGACATCCTCTCCCTCTCTGTGGAGCAACTCCCTTCTCAAACAGAAGCATGACAAAAAAAAGCAAGCAAATCCTCTGTGGGAAATACTGTTAAATAGGACTAAACCCCCCAACAAACCACAACTCACACAGTTCAAAACAAAGCCAACAGTTTTCTATAAATGTGACCAGGTTCTTCCCCAGAAATAATGACCCTGGATGCAGGTTTTTCTTCTCATAAAATATTGACCCTTCCTGAGGGATGGAAAATCAGTGAACTCCCAGGAGCTGCCCTGGCTGCTGGCACAGGGGTGCTGCTGCTCACACATTCTATCCCATCCCATCCCATCCCATCCCATCCCATCCCGTCCCATCCCATCCCGTCCCATCCCGTCCCGTCCCATCCCGTCAGCAGTGACACAGGTGCCATGGCACAGTGCCACTCCATTGCTCATCTCTCATGCTGCTTTTCAAGTTACGTTTGGAAAGATGAATAAATTAATGAAGCCTCAGAAAATGAAAACCAAAACAAAGAGCACCCAAAATGTCCCGTTTGTGCTCTCAGGGCAGCCGGAAGCGCTCACGGACCTTCTCCTCGATGGAGTGGAGCTTGACCAGGCGCAGCGCGACCAGCAGCTCCTTGGTCACTTCAGAGTGCTCCTCCTTCTTGTGAGTGAGGAAAGCCCGGAATTTCTCCTGGATGGCTGCCCTGGTCCATGGTGCCTGCTTCTTTGGTGAGCGCTCCAGGATCTGCTGCAGACGCTTCAGCTTCTTGATGGGGATGTTCTGATACACCACAAAGTCTATCATGGCTTGTTCGCAGTCATCGTCTTCTGCAGCTGCTGGGGGAAAACAGCCCGGAGGTTAAAGGGACACAGGAGAGCAGGGCACAGCCCTGCCAAGGCTCCCTGTGGGATATCTGCCCAGGGAGGTGATGAATGTCCTGGGCCTGGAAGTGTTCAAGGCCAGGTTGGATGGGCCTTGGAACAACCTGGTTGTTGGAAGGGCAAACTTCCCATCAGTGACACACCCTATGTGGGTCAGTTGGAAAACAACATGTAAAAGTTCTGAAGAAAGTCAATATACCTATTCCATGCTCCTCCCCATCAGGGAGTAGAGGAAAACCCCAGACAAATCTGAAGTAGTTGCAGTAAGTATTTATACGTTATTTTTCCTGAAAGCTTCTGTTTTCCCATGCAGATTTGTAAATCTTGTAACAGGACCAGCCCTAAGCACAGCCCCAATCAGGGCGCTGGGATGGGACAGATCCAGCCCCAGCTGGTGGAAGCTGCTGGAGTCCATCCAGCAGAAGGAATGAAAACAGAAAGAATTTTAAAGAGGCCAAGGTCAGAGGATTACTCAATCAGGGAGAGATTAGCCCAGTTTCATGCCACTGCAAACTGGGAATGGTTTCACTGGTTATGATGGGGTGGGTTGGGCTCCACTGCTCAGGCTCTGCCTTTCTGGCAGAGAGCAGAGCTTGATGATAAGCAGGTCCCCATGTGCCTCCTGAGAGGAATTATGATGAACTGGAGTTAAAAAAACCCTTCAGCTCTCACTGCTGGGGCCTCATCTCTCTATAAATATCTGCAAAGGGCTGGTCTGGCCGCGGGGGCTGGTGCCTGACGCACGTGCTGCTGACACTGCTCTGACCTGACCGTCCCCCCTCCCCAGGACCACACCCCACTGGTGACGGAGTTTTCCATTCTTTCTGTGGGGATCATGCTCCTGGCAGGGAACTGGTGGTGTGAGTCAGGCTTTGTAAGGAGAAGTGTCTGGGCTGGTGGTGCCAGGAGATGAAAAGGCGAGAGTTGCTGGCGGGGAAGCCTCCACGTTCCCTCACCACAGAGGAGAATCTTTTAGAGTCTTGGGATGTCCTGAGTTGGAAGGGACCCACAAGCTGCATTGAGTCCAAGTCCTGGCCCTGCACAGACCACTCAAAAACCCTACAACATGCCTGAGAGCTTTGGCCAGCTCTGTCAGGCTTGGTGCCATGACCACTTCCCTGGGGAGTGGGTTCCCGTGACTGACCACACAGAGGGGGAGTTTTATTGAAGCTGTTCTACCAAGCTTCATCCTGATGGAAAAATGACATTTTCTCACACCAGAATAACCTCCCCTGGAAGTGGTGAGGTCCCCATCACTGGAGATTTTCAGGACATAACACTGAATAATCTCATCCAGGCTCATTTTCCCATGAAAGTTTGGACCAGATGAATTATCAAAGTCCACCCCAGCTTGGGCTGTTCTACGGCTTTATGACTGATTACATTTTTGGAAGTTAAGGGTGCAAGTTCACTGCCACCTAGATCAGTCACATGGAATTTGTTTCTCTTGTCTGGATCCTCAGGGTAGAACAGGTGGTTCCAAACAGCTTCCAGACTCACCTCAGCTGGCATCAGGCCCTTGGGATGGGTTTGGAGGCCCTTGAGATATTTTTTCAGTCCCTTTCTCACCCCCTAACTTGGGGAGGAAGTGTGTGACAAAGCACCCTTGAAACAGCCTTTTTCTCTGCCCTGCACCTTTCCCCTGTTCTTTTGACAAGAAAGGTTGAACCAGATGGTCCTTGAGGCCCCTTCCACCCTGGGATTCTGAGATTCTCTGATCTGTGCCCACTGGCTGTTCCAGCCCAACCATCTGCCACGGCTCAGCACTATGTCTGCACCATCACAGTGACGTGGTTGACACCACGTCTCCACTTTTACACCTGAAAGGTCAAAATCCACCCTACACTCAGCTCCCATGAACCTTGGGCTCTGCTCCACTCAACCTGCACGAGACCGGGTTGTGGCTGCAATAAAAGCTTCTGGAAAACAGGTGAAGTCAGGAAAAGGGAGCTCAGGAGCCGTGCCAGCAGCTAAGCTGGCTACCTAAGCTGCCAAAACTATCCCTTGTCCTGGCACTCCCAGTTGTCCCTGCTAAGATCCAGCAGCATTTCACTGTCAGCTCTTTGTTCTCACTGAGCAGTGGCTGTTGCTGGAGCCCAGCACCCTGTCCTTGTTCTATGAGAGTGACACTGGAAGAAGATGAAGTGAGACAGACTATTTTATCCATAATTATTATTAATTATGGACCACTCCATGCTTCTACAAGCCATTTCACCTAATTTTGCATCTAAGTAGGAGAAATTCACCAGGAAGTTTTCCCTCACCCTAGCAGCATCAGGGTCCTGGCCCGCTGTGCCCATGGCTCACCTGGTCCCTGTGTGGTGTTGCCTCTCTCCAGTCTGCAGGACGTGCAGAGAGTGTCGTGGTACTTGTTGCCCTGCACGTTGGTGATCTTCCCCTGCTGCTCACAGTCCTGGTGTGGCTGGCATGGATTGGTGCTGGAGTTGGAGGAGAAGAAGCCAGGGGGGCAGTCATGGCACTGTGTGTCCTCAAAGGGGGTACCTGTGCACGGGGACACAATAGGACCATCAGGTGACAAGCTGGCACAGGGCCAGAGGCAGGAGCTGGGGATGATGCCAGACACCATTTGAGCATGAGGGTGATGTTTTGGAAATGATCACTGCCTGCAGCTCCCCTGGGAATTGCATGTCCTCATGTAGGGCAAACAGCAGTGTTTCCCTCAGCCTTCTCCCAAGCCTGTGCTGGTAAATTGTCAGCAGTCCCCAGACACGAAAGGACAAGAGGACATCTCATCTGCTATGAAAAAGCCACCACCTGAGTAGAATTCACCTCCCAGGCTCGTGACTGAGCTGCCAAACCAGCCCTTCACTTCCCAGAGCCCTTCTTCCCAGAGGCTCCCGAGCAATTGAAAGTAAAAGTTTCTGTGGCAGTGAAAGCTCAGCCGTCCTCAGCTGCACTGTCACTGCTCCCCCTGGCTCCAGGCCACCACTTTCATGGTGTCACAGGCATGATGCCACACAGGCAGGATTGCACCAAGTATCCTGCACCTTCCCTGGGAGCAGAGGGAAGGGCTCTGGGGGCAGATTTCCCACCCCTTTCACCTCCTCTTCACAAACCAAATTACAAGCAGTTTCTACCTTGTTGCACCCCACTTTAGGTGGTTGCTTTGGCTTTCCCAAAAGTGTGATCTTTCAGGTCCTTCCCAACCCAACCCATTCTATGATTCTGAGGCCCAGCCATAACCCCAGCATCTGAACCACTGTCTGCAAATGGGAAATCCCAAAGAAGCTGGTTTGGCTGGGGGGACCACACATGGATCAAGGCCCTCATCCAACCCAAACACCAGCAAGCTCTGCCCACATCCCCTAGGCCACACCTTCCCCATCCAGACACCAGCATTGGCAGCCCCAGGGCTCTGCCCACCACCCTGGACACTCAGTCCCTGCTGTGGTGTTCAGGAGGCTGGGCTGGGGCACAATCCTCCCCACACAAGACGACATTTACAAAAAGTAAATAATAATAACAAAAAAACAGCTTCTCCTCAAATACCCAGCTTGCTTACATGGCTCCTCTGTCCTAAAGCCAGCCCTCCAGACAAACTTCATGTTTAATTTCAAAGCACTTTCCTGTAATGGTTGGAGATCTTGTTCTCCCTTTGCCATGTTACTGCATTTTGTCATGTTCTACAGAAAATTAAACCCCAAACCTCAATCATAAACATCAGCTGAAGACAACAGGTATTTTCCCTCTGGCTGGTAGGCCCAGAGCTCTTCCACGCCAGACGTGGAAGGACTTCAAAAGCCTCCATATTTCAAAAGACTCTGCTCTTCAAAGCATGAAGCAAGTTGCTGATGGGTTTGCTGGTGCTGCCCACGCTGGTTTGCTATCCCCTGCTGTGGTTTCCAGGCAGAGCCTGGTCCTCAGTAACTAAGGAGTTAACACACATTTGGAGCAACTAAAGGACCAGAGAAATCTGTACCGGGGAAACAACGGGAAAATAAATCCCCTAGAATATCTTGGGACTTGGGGCAGAGGGGCCATGCACTACACAAAGGAGATAGAGTCCCAGACTCATGAATCAAAACAAGGCTGGTTTCGTGGATTTGGAACCTGGCTGTGTAGCCATTGTGTGTTTTCAACACAGCCACTCCAAATTGCTCAATGAAAACCCACAAAACCCAGCCCCAGAGCTACACAAATTCACCAGCCCTGCCCTTACATCACCAGCCACCTTTTCCAGTCCAGATTCCCAGCTCCTGGGCTGCCCATGCAAGGAGAAGGGAGCTGATGGAGGACCAGGAGCAGCTTGGACTTCCCCACCTGCCTGTGGAAGAGGGCTAGCAGCTGCTCTAGGGATGGACAAGTCACAGCCTGGCTCTGCCTGTCCAGGTGAGGCAGGTAACTGGGATTGACACATCCCATCTAAGTGCGGTGCTGGGGATTTCAAAAGCTTTCAAAGTGATAGCTGGGGAAAAACCCAACCAAATTCCTCCTTGAATAAGAAGCAGGAGCATGCCAGCAAGGATGGCACTGTGCCAGTGAGCTAAAAGGGAGTAGGTCAGGTTATGAGCAAGCACTGACTGCTGTATTTGGCTGCTGTATTTCTCCTCAATTTCTAGCTCCAGCAGAGACTTTGGGACGTGACAAGAGCCTTGTGAGAATGCACAGTGCCCATCTGGGTACTCACCTGGCTTCACAACACCAGAGCCCGGCGGGCACTCGGAGTGCCTGATGCAGAACTCCATGTTCGAGTAGTAGCCCTGCTGGCACTGGCAGGCACGGTTGTGCGTGGCATTGCACTGCTGCACCTCCACCTGCTTCTCCCCGCAGATGACGTTGCAGTAGCGGCACTTCTCCAGGTAGTTCCAGTACTGAGTGTAGTGCAAATCCGGGCAGGGCTCGCACACCGTGGCTCTGTCCCTGGAGCAGTGCTGTGCCACGAAGGTCCCCGGTGGGCACTGCTGGCACGTGATCCTCTCACTCGTCACAGCATCCTTCCACTGGTACTTGGGTTGGGCATCGCAGGCCAGCTCAGCCAGCAAAAGCAGGAGAGGGGGAAACATCCACTACAGGAAAGACAGCGCAAAGAGCCCTGAGCTCATCCTCTGGCAGAGGCGGGAGCAGCAAACGCGGCTGCTGCTGTTACAGAACTTGTTGTTGGTGGCAGTACAAGAAACTGTTCTCCCTCCCCATGCTGCTCCCAGCCCCAGGAGCCACTGCCCTCCTTTGCCACCCCAGGTGACAGAGCACCCTTCCCAAACCCATTTGTGATGCCTTCACAACCCAGTTTCCCTCATTCAGAACTTGAAGCAGCTCCAGCACACTCTCCTCCTTCATCACCATTTGCACTAAGAGACACCTTTGCAAATCAAGAAGCAGAAGGGAAGTTTTCCAGACTAGCAGATACAGAGCATGCTCCCTAGGATCTTTGACGCTCTTTGGAAAAACAGATGCTCAGCAGAGGACTGAATCCCAGAGCTCGTTTAGCCTCCCTTTCCTTTCCAGAGCATGAGCGCTCAGCCTGACAAGCAGAAGGTTCATTACCTTGGATGGATGCCTCAAACTCGGCACATGGCAGAACGGCATCGCACCGAGGGCTTCCGAGCGCCGCGATCAGGAATCTGGGGAGAGAAAGAGAAAGTTTCTCAGAGGCTGCTGCGGCTGGGCCGGAGTTCCTCTCTGCCAGCAGCAGGTTCAACCCAGCCAGCCAGCGTTAAAACACAGGGAGATGGAGAAGGGCTAACAGGGAAAGGCTGATAGGGCAAGACCGGGTTTCCTCGCCTGCTTTCCTCCGAGGGAGATGCCGGCTCTCCCCAGCGCAGGGTACGGAGCAGAGCCTTATAGCGGCTGCGGGTGGGAGGCTCTGACTGCACTCCAAGCACCCACGCAAATGCCGATACGTGGAATCGCCCGGGGGGAGGGAAGTCACCCCCAGCCCACCGCAAAAGAGAGGGAGCAGGAGCTGGCGGGAAAGCAGCCAAGGTCTCCCTTTCCTCCCCTTCCCATCCCATCCGCCGGGACCGGCTCCGCTCACCGCACCTCTGTCCCGCACCTCCGCACCGCGCCACTCCCCGCGGCCGGCAGCACCTTTATAGACCGGCCCGTTGGAAAGACCCCTCTTGGGCAAGGGGAGGCGACAGCGCTGCTCCATCCCGGCCCCCGAGCCCTTCCCGATCCCCCGCTGTGGCGGCACCGTCTCCGCCTTCCCATCCCGGCGAGCTCACTCACCCGAGCGTCGCTTTCGCTCTCGTTTCTGCGTTTGCCTCTAAAAGTGAAGCTGTCAGAGCAATAAAGTTCATTTACCTGTGTGGAGGAAAGAGGCAGGTGGGATTCGCACAGGTTTTCAAAGCTCTCTAAGTTTTACAAGGGGTTGGTGAGGAATTTTTGTTCTGGCAAGGGGAAAGGGAGGGAAATTCCCCCGGGAATGTTCTGTTCCCCAGCTGTAAAGCCGAATAACTTCCCAGTAACAGCAGTTGCCTCTCGCTGTGAGGGCACAGTTTGCGCCGCCAAAGGCAGCCCAGAGGGCCGATTCTGGCTGTGGCTGGAGGCAGAGAAACCAGCGCTGTGGGGAGCATCCCTCCGGCTTTGCCCAGGGCCTCCGGGACGAGACCCCATCCCACTCCTGCCCCCTCCGAGGGCACTGACCCTGCCAAAATAGTTCCCGATCCTCAGTGTCTGGGCACTACATTCCTAAAGATTTAACTCTCTCAGGAGCACCGAGGATGACACCAGCTCCAACCGTAACACTAAACACCTACCTTTTGTGGGCAACAACATCCTGCAGCTAAGAAGATCAGCACTTAAATCCCTTACAGGTGACAGTGCCATAAGTCTTGAACTCCAAGGACTCGAAACTGAACTCAGCCTTGCAGGTGCAGCCTTGGCAGAGTGCATGTTCCAGTGCCTACTTCAAGGCACAGACCTCCTGCACTTTGTCCTGCCCCGTCTCACCAGATTCCCTCTGAACAGACAGGGGTGAATAGTCGAGCACTTGCTTAAAAAGCAGAGTCTCTGGAAAGATGAGGGAACAACAGCGAGGACCTGAGGGGATGTGGAGGTTTTTCTCCTTGGGAGTCAGCCACCAGCTCGTTTTGCAGACCACTACAGAGAATTAACAATTCTGCATTTGCCTTCTGCCTCTCACCTCCAGCTCTTAACCACTGGGGCTGCTGAAGGAGAATCTTACGGGCTTTATTCTGAATACTCTTAAAGATCAAACCTACAAGAGCTAAACACACCATTCACCAAGAAAATCAAACCCAGTTTGCCACTACCAAGAGGAGAAGGAAACCCCAGTGACCAGGAGGAATCCAAAGCTCTTTCCATTAAAATCAGTTTCTACCCACCTTGGTTAAAGAAAATCCTCTGACTCCAGCAGGAAACAATAGGGGTCAGTACTATAGACCAACAGCAAGGTCTGTGTTTATTTGCACTTTACACAGAACAAGTGATGGGCTGATTTTCACAGGCCACTCTAAAGTGATGTTTCATTTTACTGCTCTTCTCGATGCTCTGTAGCCGTCCAAAGTAATCCTGATGATTTGTAACTCATTTTGACATAATCCCTGAGACAAGGACTGCTGGGATTTTGCTTCGTCACGGTGCATCAGCTCAGAAATTAATCAGCTAACCTCCCAGCACTGCTCTGACACTAGAGACAGCCCTTTGAGGATGTTTTTTTGGCTGATATTCACCACTAGACTGGACCCAGTAGAAAGCCCTGCTCTGGGCTCACCCAGCTGGAGAGTTTCAGTGGGATCCCTCTGCCTGTGGCTTGACCACCCAGGAGCCGCAGAGCGTTTCCTTCTCCAGAGGCAGAAACACAATTTCCGTTTTCCTTCCCTGGATTTCACATGGAACCCACAAGGTGCATGAAATAATAGAAGGTGGTACATCCTGGATGGCACCTGATTGCTGTCCCTGTGTCCCAGCCATGCCCCTGCTGGGATGGACACAACATGCCTGGAAACTCTGAGTCCGCAGCTCCTCGCTGCACTGCGATGCCACATCAATAATTATTTTCGTTGTGAATTTGACAACAACAAAAATGTGTCAGGTGGATACTCTTAGAGAGCAAAACAACATGTAAATGGGAAAGAAAGGGCTTCCCCAGGTAACCTCCACCTTTTAGGGAGTCTCATGGAACAATGACCTTCTATTAATCTTTTTCTGTCTGCCCTGTTGGCCCAACAAACTTCTCCCAATGGGTTTATGGGTCACTGCCTGATCACCAGAAAGCAACAACATGACTCACTACTGACTCTGACTAGTGGAGGTAGCATAGAAAAGGAATTCAGCATCATATTCCCATAGCTCTGATCTCCCTTCCCCATACAGGGCATAGTTTTACACTTCAGGGTGTGCAGCAGCACCACCTTCCGAAACCACTCTTGCAAAATAAGGTTTCTTAACACTCAGAGAAAATTCTGCGAAGCAAAGAAACCCCTCGCTTCCCATCAGCAACCACTTCACCAGCCAAAGACAGGGCTCATCTCTTCCCCGATAAAACATTTTGCTTTGCTGTGTTTGGTCTCTTTTGTGAGTCCTTTCGGCTTTTTCTGGGGGAAAAAAACCAGCAGGAAAGATTTGTCCTATGACACACCACTAAAATTTCAGACAATGTTCCAGGTCTAGTCATAGCATTGCAAGGCAGGAGCAATCAAAAAATTAGTATCTACTTCCTTCACGATCTGTAACCCATGTGTCATTTGCTTCTGAAAATTAACAAGGAGTGTCCAGGATGGGTTTTCGTCCCCCCAGGCATTAAGTAATTTGCATCAGTTCCTCTAAGCACCTAAAGCAATATAGATTTTTCAGAACCAGTTTTTTCACTTTCTATTCTTCATAAGTAGTGAACCATCTTTGTCTTTCATTCTTGTAAATTCAAGAAGTTTCTAGATGATAGGACAGTACTGATTGTTGGACACCATCTTCAAGGTCTCATGGAATCACAGAACGGTTTGGGTTGAGAGGGACCCCAAAGCTCATCCAGCTCTCCCATCTCCAGCACCCATTGGCCTCCATCTGTCCTGCCCGAGCTGCTGACAGCAGGGCTTGATTCCCAGATCCACTGCAATGCAATTCCCACTGCACCAGAAACCAGCACCAAACCCAGCCCAAACCAAATCCTGCACTGGCACATCTGCTGGTGGGACACTGCGGTGTTTCAGAGCTTGTCTGGGGGGGTTCAGCTAGTGAAGGACAGTGACTGTAAATCTCTTCAGCAAGATGACCCCTGGATGAGGGGACAGAAAGCACTCTCAGCAAGTCTCCCCCTCAGTACAAGACAGGGAGCTACTGGGGAGGATCCAGCAGAGGCCACAGAGATGATGAAGGGTCTGGAGCATCTCTGATGAGGAGACACTGCAGGAGCTGAGCCTGGTTAATCCAGAGAAGACTGAGAGGGATCTCATCAATGCACAGAAATATCTCCAAGGGGTGCCAGAGGATGGTGCCAGGCTTTTTTCATTGGTGCCCAGCTACAGGTAAAGGAACAACAGCCATAAACTAACAGACAAGAAGTTTCACTTCAACATGGGGAAGAGCTTTCCATGGAGGGTGGCAGAGGCCTGGAACAGCTGCCCAGGGAGGTTGTGGAGTCTCCCTCTCTGGAGATATCCCAAACCCACCTGGATGCATTCCCATGTCCCCTGCTCCAGGTGACCCTGCCTTGGCAGGGAGGTTGCTCTGGGTGATCTCCCGAGGTCCCTCCAACCCCAATCATTCTGTGAATCTCTTGAAGGCACTGAGATATTCTTAGCATTGCTTCTCTGCCCTGTCTCATAACAGAGCACCACCAGGTTGGAACAGACTTCAGACTAAGACAAGTCCAGGAAAAAGCACAGCTTTAAAACTACTTCAGCTGAGAGGAAAAAACAGCATCACAATACTTATCCCAGTCAATGCCTTTTCAAGTGTGTGGGGTAACTCAATCCCACGATACTTTTCAAGTGTTTCCTTCAGTCTTGCTGGATCTGACAGTATTTTTGCAGCCCACAGCAGATAATTTCCATCAGCAAACCTGACCAGAGCCGTGGCGTCACTGCCCCTGAGGATGCTCATGGCTGTGCTGTGGTTTCCCTCCAGTGGCACGAGCAGTCAGCTGCAGCTTTCCTGGAAGAGACCTTCCCAGCAGAGCAGACCCCGAACCATCCACCAATAAATGACATTTTACTGCTCCCAGCCTCACTCCAAATACTTTTTTGTTCATTTTTACAACACACCTGTATTTATGTACATTTTCCTTTCATTTCCACCACTTATATGTGAGACATCCAGGACTTTATCTGCATTATTTATTCTTGTTTTGCTGCACTGAATAGATACATGGCTAGAAGGTAATGTTCATCCACAGATTTAAACATGACAGAATATATGATAGCACAGAATTACCTCAATTCCTACTTAAGTATTTGTTATTTTAATTGTTAATGAAGTACAAAAGTTCCCATTTCACTGCCAGCAACTCTGAGATTTGAAGGGACACTGGGTTTGAATTCTACAGCCAGGGGAAATAGGAATCTTTGTTAAAATGCAGCTCTCTTTTCAATTTTATTAAAAAATAAAATTTCATTAACATAAAATCTTCCGAATTCCATCAATATGAAAATCCCATAGAGGGAATAACCTTTCCACTTGTTCCTACCAAGGCCATTAGGACTCAATATCCAGTGTTTTTATATCTGGTTTTTTTTTTAATTCCTTTTTTTTTATCAACCCAAATCTAATTTAGACAAAATGGTTTTATTTTCCAGTATAATTTACAGCAGCTATGGAAGATTTAGAATTGATACAATTTTTTAGATTAACCAGTTATACCCACTACTCACAGAGAGTGGAAGTATCAAGGAATTTTTTTAACCCATCTAACTTGACTTATTTTAAAATTTTAAATCATGACCTTTTCTTATTGGAAAGCAAATCAGATAACCCAGGCACATGGAAATACCAGCACTGAGTGAAGAATAAAGCCTCCTTAGAAACATACTCCAAAAACTCCCACCATGATGGATGATGGAATCAGGCTTTGGGGGGCACAGCAGCTGAGAGGGACCTTCTGCTCACCTTCCACCACTGGAATTTGTCTGTAAACAATGATCCTTTCAGTATTTTCTGCTGTTGGAGACAGTGGCTGCTGCCAAACCCCAAACAGTGAATGTGAATCACCTCTTCCAGGAACACCAGTGGGGTAGGGAAGGGTAGTCTGGCCTCCTCAGCCAGCTCAGTTCCATTGCAGTAGCATTCCTGGGGTTTTTCCATGATCTGGTATTACCTGAAGGGCCCACAAATGGCAGCTGCCCCAGGATATAAAATTTCAGCCTAAGAGTGGCCACAGCAGAATTCAGAGGATGAAATAAGTAAAAAAATTAACCTTCTTAGCTCTAACAGAGGACAATGTTCTGCTTTCCCTCCTGCAGCGAGACCTTTCAGACTTGATTGCCTTTGTTGGAAAATGATCTGTGTGGGTGCTCAGCTCGAAATCCAGAGGCCAGGATCACAGGGATTTGAAGGAACCTCCATCCTGCTCCTGCTCAGCAAGAGCCAGAGCACAGCCACTGCCTTCTGCTGGCACAAATGACTTCCTGCCCTTTCTGTGGGTGGGATCATGACCAGAAGAAAACTTGGATTAATCGCTGCCTCTTCACATCACCACGGCACTTGGGGCACTTCTTCCTCACCTGCAGAAATCAATGAACAAAACACACAGAGAATGTATTTATTTTGGAGGAAATGCCAGAAATGGAGGGAATTTTTATGTGGGGAAATAGTGGCAGCATAAGGGGCAATGGTTTTAAACTGAAATAGGTATGGGTAAGATTAAATTTTGGGGAAAAATTCTTTACTCAGAGGGTGCTGAAGCCCTGGCACAGGGTGCCCAGAGAAGCTGTGGCTGCCGCCCCAGAAGTGTTCAAGGCCAGCTTGGACAGGGCTTGGAGCAACCTGAGCTAGTGGAAGGTGCCCCTGCCCAGGGCAGAGGGTGGGACTTTAATGTCCCTTCCAACCCAACCCAGTCCATGACTCTCTGATATCAAATATCTCTACCACATTTTGTCCCATATGAACTACAAGCCATGGCAGCCACGTGTCAGTCCCCGAGATTATATCTGCTGTTTGCAGCCTCACTGTTACCATGCAGTCAATTATTTCTTTGGTAGTAACAAAAAGAGGAGGAAAAAGCCTCCCAGCAAAGTGGCACAAGACTTCACAGCACTTGTCCCAGCTATGACACGTCTGGAGGACTGAAATACAGGAAGGAGGAAATGCAAGAGCTGCAAGAGCTCTTGTGAAGCACAGCTGCACCTGTGAGTAAAATCCTATCAAGTGGCTGATGAGTTCCCTGAATTCCTGCTTCCTCTTGCACAGATGACAAGGAAATGTCTCCTGGGCATACCTGGACATGGATGACACACATGGTCATTACCAAGAGTTTTGTAGGGGAACCAAGTGCATTTATTTCTTCATAGCATCCACACCTTTCTCGTTATCAGCAGGAGACCTGAAGGCACATGAGGCATCACTTCTCCACTCAGGTTTCAGTTTGTTTCTTCACTAATCTACAATTCTAAAGTCATCTGACTTGCAGATGAATCCCAACTGTTCTTTTCACAGCTTGCAAATTACTGGTAAAACAAAACTGGTCTGTTTATTTCAAAAGGGAGATAGTAAATTGCTCTTAAAAAAAAATTCATCTTTGGAAGAAGATTGCCAGTTCAAGAGGCCTAAAAAGATGGTCAGCTACATCAGTGGCACTGCACAGCCTTCTTTGCAGTGTGGAAGTCCATCATCAGAATCACAGAGTGGTTTGGACTGAAAGGGACCTTAAAGCTCATCCCATTCCAAACCCCTGCCATGGGCAGGGACACCTTCCACTATCCCAGGTTGCTCCAAGCCCCATCCAGCCTGGCCTTGGACACTTCCAGGGATGGGGCAGCCACAGCTTCTCTGGGGCAATTCTGGCCTCATCACCCTCAAAGGGAAGAATTCCTTCACAATATCCCATCTAACCTCTGGCAGTGGGAAGCCACTGAAAGAAAAGGTGCAGACTGCAAAGTAGGCTCAGGCAGTAGGATTTTGGTTCTGGAGACATTAACTGAAATATCATAAATGGAAGGGGAGAGGAAAAGTCAACAGACAGTGCTTTGCCAAAGGCAATTTTAACTGTAACATTTAATTGTGAAATCTTCAATTATTTGCCCATATTACAGGTAGTCCAAATGAGAATAAATCAGTTTTCCTGGAAAACCTGCATGAATAAATGATGCATTTAAACATTGGGAAGCAGCAACAGAACATCTGGAGAGAAAACTACACCCCAAAGCAGCATATCCTGGGCCCAGTCTCTGCGAGGCTTCCCCTAACACATTGAATCACCCAACATGCTCCAGCACTAATTCCCCTAATCCCCCTCTAGCTGCAGGGAATTCCATCTGCTCTGCTCCTCCAAAATCTTCTAAAAGCTTCCAAAATTATTCACCGCCTCTCCCTGGCACTCTTTTGCTCAAATAACAAATTAGACAAGATCACAATTTGCAAACCCCACGCTGCAAATGATGCTCTGAGTCACTTCCTTGGGGGACAATATGCACCAAAGAGCTTTTGAGCTGAAAAAACAGTGAGTAAGTTATTAGGAAAGAAAACCAGGAGTTTTAAGTGCAGCCCTGTCAGAGGTGACAAAGCCCAATCCCATCTGATAAGAATTCAGAGCTTGGATATAGTTGCTCATTTCCTGCTGGTAAAGGTACCTCTCTCCCAAACACAAGGATGGGGCTGACTGTCCAACCTCCCAGGGCATGAGTGGGAATGTGGATGGATGTGCCAGGAGATGGCTCCTCTGGGACTGGTTTCAGAGAAACCCAGGATAATCTTCCTGTTAGCAATCCTGTGCTTCCCTCTCAGTTGCATGACCAGCACAGCTCTGCCTCATCACTGGAGAATGATCTCTGCATCAGCCCAAGTCATACCCTAAACTACAAGGGGGTAGGGGAGGTTTGGACATCAGGGAAAAACTTCTCCATGGAAAGGGTAGTAAAGCATTGCAACAGACTGCCCAGGGAAGTGATGGAGTCACCATCCCTGGAAGTGCTCAGGAAAGGTGTGGATGTGACACCTCAGGACGTGGTTCAGTGCTGGGTTGATGGTTGGACTTGATGGTCTTTAAGGTCTCTTCCAACATTAATGATTCTATATTTCACTTCTCATTAACCAAACAACATCTGAATCACATAATGAGCCACTTAACACTCCTGTACACAGAGAACATTAAGCACTACGCAGGTCTTTTATAAGTAAGATAAGGGAAGTGGCAAATATGGAAATCAATAATAACAAATGACTCGTGACTCATTTCCTCAAACATGATTTGCATGGGATATCTAATTAGAAGAGAAAGAACACTTCCAGTTGGAAGGACCTACAGTGATCCCATAGTCCAAGTGCCTGATCACTTCCGGGCTGAACAGAAGTTCTGGCATTATAATATTAAAGGGCTTTGGGGCCTCTCTAGGAAACCTCTTCCAGTGCTTGATCACCCTCTTGGTATAGAAATGTCTCCTAACATCCAGTCTGAACCTCACTGATAAAAGCTTTGGACCACTCCCATGAATCCTGACATTAAATCCCAGGGAGAAGAGCCCAGCACCTTGCTCAGGAAGCTGCAGAGATCCACAAGCTCACCCCTCAGCCTCCTTTCTCTGAACCAGACAAGCCCAGAGTTCTCAGCCACCCCTCCCAGGAGGTGCTTCCAGCCCTTCCCCTCCTCTGGACACTCTCAAGTACCTGAATCTGAAACACAATCCAATCTGGCAGGTCAGACTATTTTAATCTCTGGTCTGAGAAATGTACAATCAGATAGAGGAGTGATTAATAAAAAAATAGGCTGAGCAAGTTGATTATCCATGAGCTATGAAAACACACATTAATTTGAGGATTAAGAAGAAATCCAGACTGCAAAATGACCAATTTAAAGAACAGGGCAGTGCAATTGCTCAATTTACAACAGTTCTAATTTTGTGGACTCTTTAAACTGATGAAACAAGTTCCATCTTACTGGCAAAAGGAGTGAGTTTTTTCCCCCTTATAAGGTCAAGCATTTATTAGCTGAGATAACATAACCATGCTGTGGGATGCTAAAATGCTTGTCTAACCAAAAAAACTCCCCAGGGATCTCATTCTCTCCTAAATCAACTTAAGTCTCAAGTGACAAAGATTATGAACACACACTTGTAACATTCTTGTCATGAATGAAAGGGCTTTGGTTGGAGCCCTTTCTGCAGTGGAGGATGCTGCCTGTTAGATGTTCATCCCCTTTACACTTTGGCACAAAAGGAAAAATTACACATTCAGCACTAAATCTGACTGTCCCATCTGCAGCAAACATGAGATGCCTTTCTTTGACTTTTTTTTACTTTCTTACGTATGTTCCTTATAATCCAACACTTTTGGATTTTAACATTTTTAAAGAAATACGACAGCAGACTGAGAAGAAGAAAATTTAGTTGAACAGCTATTTTGAATTCCCTCTAGGAGATGTGTCTGAGACATCAATCTGGACAATATGGAATGAGTCCAGAGGAGGCTACTGAGTTTGGGCTGGAGCAGCTCTGCTCTGGAGCCAGGTTGAAAGAGCTGGGCCTGTTTAGCCTGGAAGAGAGAAGGCTCTGGGGAGACCTTAGACCTCCTTCCAGTGCCTAAAGGGACTGAGAGAGATGGAGAGGGGCTTTGGACAGGGGTTTGGAGTGACAGAACAAGGGGGAGTAGCCTTAAGATAAAGGAGAGCAGGTTCAGATGGGGTATTGGGAAGAAATTCTTCCCTTTGAAAGTGGTGAGGCCCTGGCACAGGGTGCCCAGAGAAGCTGTGGCTGCTCCATCTCTGGAAGTGTCCAGGGCCACGTTGGATGGGGCTCGGAGCAACCTGGGATACTGGAAGGTGTGCCTGTTCATGGCAGGAGGTTGGTATGAGATGAGCTTTAGAGTCCCTTCCAAGCCAAACCACCCTGATCCTATCCTGATTTTATATTCCTCTCAGACCAAGTCTGTCTTGGCTGTTATATTTGATTTGGATGTCAGTACAATGTTTTCTGTGTTTAGCTAACAATTCAGTGTCTTCTTCCTGAGAAAAAGACCTTTCTGTGGAACTTGGAATAACTGATTATTTTGTACTTGCTTATAGACTGACAAGTTGAAGAAGCTTCTTTTCCTTCTGTATTGTTTTTGGATATTCCTGAATTCCATTGATCAGCAGCCTTCTCATCACATATGACTGTTTAGAAACCCCTCAGCTCTTGCATTAATCTGGTTTTGAAAGTCCTTTAACACCTGGCTGCTGAATCAAATGTTGGGTAAGATGCTCCCAAACCCAGGCACCCTGGGACCAGCTACATCTTCTTACTTAAAGAATTTCAACCACCAATTTACTCAGCTGGGAAAACCAACAGAAAGGATGACACAGGAGATCTTTGAGCAGGAATTCAGAATCACAGATTCACAGAATCATTGGTTGGGAAAGACCCTAAAGGTCACAGAGTCTAATGGCTGACCAAGTACTGCCAAGTCCACCTCTCAACCATGTCTTTAAATGCCACATCTACACATGCTAAATCCCTCCAGGAATGGTGACTCAACCACGTCCCTGGGCAGCCTGCTCCTTATTTGCCTCATTCTCATGACAGAGCTTTACAGTAGGATTTTGAGGGTGAAAATTATGAAACTAAGCAAGAAAAAAAATTAAAATAAAGACTACAATGTTAAAAAAACAAGACAGTTTTTCAAGTTGACTCCATGGCTTGTTGCCTTTGTAGTTTTAGACCGGAAAACATATGGAGGCAGCTCAGAAAGATGCAAAGGTGTAAAAAACCCAGATTAGGACAGATCTGCCTCCAATCACATTGCAAACCATGGGAAATAATGGAACAAGTGGTAAATCTTCCATCAGCATTTGGCTGTTCTTTCTGGAAACAGAAGAATTCTGATTCCAGGCTTGTTCACATCATTCTCCTGAAAAGCACAAAACTCCCCGTCAGTTTTGGAAAAAAACAAACCAATGAACAGGAGAACCTGTAAGAACTGCTCCCAGCATGTTTTGCAGCAAGTGAAGTCACATAATGGGCACTTAAAAGGCACATCATCCTCAGATTTGCAGTTAGAGCAGCGGAATCTTCCTAGAACAGAGGGGAGGGTGGGGACAGGGGAAGAGAGAAAGAGAGGGAGGAAATGACTAAATTCCTGTAATCACCTAGAAAATCCTCAAGTATCCACACTTCCAGTGCAGTCCACAAAACAATGACCACGAGTGTAATGAACAACCTCAACAGTGCCCTGCCACATCATTTCTTTCAAGTGACCTCACAGACTTTTGGTGCTTCAGATCCTGGTAGGAACTCAGGTTACATCCTTCCTTTACAAGGAAGTTGTCAAGAAAAAATCCCTAAGTTCTCAGGAAACTATTACAGCATTGTGACGAAGACAATGAAGCACTTTGAGAGCACATGCAAGGTACAGAAAGTACAGATTCTACTCAGCAAACCACACTAACAACACTGCACCTGAGCAAATACAAGCACGACCTGTGGTTTCATACACCATCAGTCTTGGTCTCATTTCTGTAATTTGTCTTTATTCCCAAGTATTAGAAAATTACATCCCAAACCTCCCATTACCTACCACACTCTGGTTCCATCTCTAGAGGAAAGATGGGCACAACTCCAGAGTCTGTGGGTGCTCTCACGTTACTGATTTCTTTGGACACCTCAGTCTTTGGTAACTCAAGTTCACTTTTCTGGCAAAAGCAGAAGGAGGAAATCTTACTCTGAATTTTCTCTGGTACCCCACTCTTACAAGGGGCTGCATCTGAGGAGAAAGAGAAAAAAACAGTGCATAAACCTGCATCATGCAGAACACTACACACAGACTCTGCAAAAGACAGTCAGCAGTAAATTCACTCAGTTGTCATTGTGTAAGAAGAAAAACAAATTTGAAGAACTACTTTTTATGTCACACTGCTTGGCAACAGAGGTTTCTGATAGATATTAACAAATTCAATAGTACTGAAAGAGACCTTTATATTGAAATAGTTCTATTGAAATTCTTCCTACAGACTGAACCCTGATCCACGTCCGCTCCCACCCCACTTTTAGATATAAAAATTCTGCCTTCATCCTTAACACACTTTGCAGCTTAAACATGGCAGAACTATAACTGATTTCTTCCTTGTTTCCTTCTACTTCCCTATCTCATGTTACCTTTTATCTTGCTCCTGTTTGAGTTGGATTTTTTTTAACCCATTTTAGAGATAACCAATGGCTTTGATTCTCCTTGACAGGCCTCAGGCAGGGAGGCTCTAGCCCAGGTGAGGGACCTTTCACAGGGGTGGGGAGTGATAGGACAAGGGCAAATGGCCTTAAACCAAAGGAGAACAGGTTTAAATTAGAGATTAGGGAGAAATTCTTCCCAGTGAGGGTGGGGAGGCCCTGGCACAGATTGCCCAGAGAAACTGTGGCTGCCAAGTGTTCAAGGCCAGGTTGGATGGGGCTTGGAGCAACCTGGTCTAAGGAAGGTGCCCCTGCCCATGGCAGAGGGTGGAACTGGATGAGCTTTAACGTCCCTCCCAACTTGAGCCAGTCTGATTCTAAGGCTGTTGTGCACTACTCATCATAATAATACATAAGATTCTAAATTCAGACAGCTGTTCATTCTCTACCTTGTACGTGGCTGATTCCTTTTGTGCAGCTCTTCAAGCTCTGGGGTTTCCCTTCACTTTGCTCCAGCTGTTGTGGTTGCTTCTCTCCATCACCACAGACAATTCCGGTCAAATCCTTACACAGCTCTCTGAACTGCTGTTTGTGGTGAGGACGCACAAACATGTAAAACCCTGGCCAAAAGAAAATAGTCAAATGCATGGGAAAATCAATGCCTGACCATGGAAGACTCCTTACTTTGGAGGGGAGAAATTCTTTGGAAGTTGAATAATATCAGCCAGATTCCTCAGAGTATCTTCGGCTTAGTGGAACACTTGACGATTTTGTGATTTTTATAATTACAGGGTTTTCCCTGCCAGAAGGCAGATGAGTATTTAGTATTGAAAATAATCTCAATTTATCTTGAAATTCTTCCACTCTCTACAGCTTAGAATAAACACCCACCCCAGCTCTTCACCTGACAAGTGATTTAAGAAGATAAGGTATACACACAATATCCAGAAAGACTCTTGGGAAGGAAAGTTTCTTGTTACTATTTGGTTGGCAAGGATTCACAACACACATATAGAAATTTTAAAAAACCCCAATTATGACTTACTACCAAGCACAGACAATTCTACCACGAAGTTGTCTGAGGTCAAAACATTTGCTCAGTAGAGACAGTGACTGAAAGAGTGCTCAGGGGGAGGTTATGACTCAGTGCCACACAGCTCATTTCCCTCCCACTCTCCACTTTGCCAAGACTAATCTAACTAGTTAATGCACCAGAAAAAGGGTATTCTCTCACAATTGGCAGACTCTGGTATCTGTTCAAGGTCATTGGAATATTTGTTGTTATATGCTAAAGATAACAAACAAAATTCCATTGGCATTCCCCAGGATACATCAAATGCATCATTTCCGGCAGCAAAGTCACCCCAGAGACACAGGAGAAGGTGGAACTGAGGTGTCACATCACACAAGTTAACACCATTGATGCAATCAGGACCAGCATATAATGCCTCTTCTTCTTGTTTTAAACAATTAAGGCCAATTTCAAATTTTAAAAACCTGTATCTCCCTAAATCCTTCCATCACTAAACCCATGAAAGGAAAACCAAACAAAACAAAGCACTTCTGAGAAAATGAATTATGACACAGTTCCATAACTATTTCCAGGTGAAGCTCTGTAGAAGAATAGTGAATCAAAAGTCTGATTGTTTATCCTGAGACCTGGAAGTGATCTAAGAACTTATCACCAATATAGCAATCGCTGGTCATAGGAATAAAATTAAGTCAGTTCAATAGTCAGCATTGTCCTTTCTAAAGAGCAATTGCAGTAATTGAGGAGAAAAAACAGTCATGGAAGCATCTGATTGAAGTTAGACAGGATGAAGGTTAGGACTGGAATTACTGAGGTCTTGTGTAATGTTTTTAATGGACAATTTCTAACTGAGCAGACAGAGAGAACACTTCATAACTGACACTTTTTGCTCTCTGAACGGCATTCAGTGAACACATTGCTCCTGCTGCTCCATTGATCTGGATTGCTAAACCAAAAGGTGAGACCTCACATGAGATCACAGCACCCACACTTTCCTTTCAAATAAATGAGTGATTTTTTAAAAAAAACCCTTACTCTGTAGGAGATGGAAGTCCTGTGGCCTCTCCGTGGTGAGGGCTGCTATCACCGACACCATGGCATCGTAATTATCCGTCTTCTTGTAAGCCAGCAGAGCCTCATAGAACTGGCTGTAGGTGCTTTTGTCCAAAGCCCTCTGCACATCGCTGAGATAGGCAGTCCTGAGGGCCTGGTGATGCTCTCTCCTGGAACATGGAGCCTTTTCAGCCCCTATCCTTGGAGCTGCACTGGCATTCTGCTCTGAGAGACAAAACACATGAGCAGGGCTCGATGAGGACCAGAGACAAGCAGGTCACTCCATCATATCCACTTCTCATCTCATTTGAAGGGAATTCCTGAATTATAAAGTGGTAAAGCCAACCCCACCTGCCCAGCCCTGCACGTCCCTCTGGCATGGCCAGACCTGCTCAGGGAAATGGCAACAGAGCAAAATAATTCTGGAGTTCCCTGATCGTTTTAAACGGAGAAATGTGTCAGAAGGTCACTAGGGATTGAGCAAAAGGGGCATGGAGGTCACCAATAAATCAGGTTTTGTGCTCCGCTGAAGGAGTAAAAGCATCTTAAACACATGGGTTAACTAACTCTGCTGGCCTGAAATAGGCAATTTTATAGTACAGATTTCTCACCCCTTAACAGTAAGAGCAGACAAGGGGGGAAGGGGTGCTTCCCAACAGGAAAACAATGTCCAGATATCCTATCTAACCTGAAATAACACTCAAGAGAGCACAAGAGCAATGTAGGAGGCCAGCAAAAGGTAGGAGCAGCTTGGAACATCCTGCTAAATGCCAAGTGAACTTTATTTACAATGTATTTCTCTGATTTCTGTTATGTTTGAGAGAAAAAAGGTCTAGTTTGCATATTACAGGCACACAAATATGGAGGAAGGATATGATAAGAAACTGATTTATATTAACCTGCCATATCTTTTGGTACCTGTATCTTTAAAAGTTCTTTATTGGATGATAATGATAAATAAGTTTTAAAACATAGGCTCCATTCAATTTCCTGCAAGGGGAAAAACTTGGGTGTGAATTTTATAATCAATATCTCTTATTGCATACCCTACAGCTTTCTCATATTTCCAAAGAAGCATTTTTTTCTTAATAAGTGAGCCACGGAAATAAAATATCCATTTACTCCTTTTCTCAATTACTTTTAGTAGAAACAAGTTTCTGTGAAACCATTCCAATGGTTTCGGGACAAGATAATTAATAAAGATTCCACTTTATTCAAATATTCTTAAAATACAAAAGAAAATGGGAAAACAAATCAAAAGAAGTAATATGGCTTCACACATGAAAAGCATTTAAAGCCTTCCAGGAAACTGGCTTGTTTTTCTAAAGAGAGGATTAGCCTTTGACTATTCTTTGTCCTCTAAAGAAAGACTTCTAAGCTGTCCAATGATCCTACTCATTTCCTTGTGAGAAACACAAAAATTCCCAGCTGTTCTCTGGAAAACCCATAATTAAATAATAAATGAGCACATGAGTTTGAAGATAAATACTGGACAGAGTGAGATTAGAGGGATGCACACAGAGATTACGTTTACTACTCTGTTTCTGCAGAAAAAACAGGCTGTCCACAGAGGGAGTGTACACATTACACCAAGAACAAAATGAAACAGTTTCTTCATACGTGAATTCACACTGACGTAATCTTAACTCACACTCCTTAACCGGCTCCCTTTCATGGACCCTGGGCAAACAGGAAGCCCAACAGACCTGTGCTCAATCCCCACCTTTCCCAGCTCAATCTCTAGTACAAATGTCTGGCTTCAGCTGGTTTCTTTCACGTACACCTTGATTTCATGTATTGACTTTTGTGTTTTGTTTTGCACAGTCCTTGCTGAAAATTCAGAATTACCACCACTCCCACCCAGAGAGTGAGCCACTGTGCGAGGTGAGCACAAATAACATTGGTTTGCCCCAGGAGAACTTACAGTGATGAAATAAAACAGGGGGTTTTATTAAACATGGAGGGTACCTGCACTATTCAGTCCTGTTGCCAAGTGGGATCCTCCTTGGTTCAGGTGGAGCCCGGGGTTCAGCTGAGCACACGAGGCCTTGGATAATGTACTTTTCTGATGACTCTCTTTTTCTTCTGTTAAATCAAACCAGTCCATTAACAGTGAATTTAGGGAAGAATGAACATGGAATGGTGCATTTCAAATATGACATCCTGTGCTGAAAACACCTGAGCAACCCAGAGAAGCTGTGGCTGCCCCATCCCTGGCAGTGCCCAAGGCCACGTTGGAGGGGGCTTGGAGCAATCTGGGATAGTGGAAGGTGTCCCTGCCCATGGCAGAGGGTTGGATCTGGATGAGTTTTAAGGACCCTTTCAACCCAAACCAGTCTGGGATTCCACACAGATTTGTTTCTCTGATGATGAGCTCACACCCCACATTTTATAACTTTACTGCTCCAGATTTCACAAGCTCTGTGAGGACACAATCACCCTCTATTCACAATTCTGGTGGCACTACGTGGGCAGCAAAGAAGACAAACACAAAGATGTTTAATTCCCCAGACTAAATGATTTAAACAGATCAGTAAAATCCCCTTTTGAAACAAAATGAAATAATTATTAACTCTGCAGTAACCAATGCTCAAGCATCTGCACAGCTCAAGGGAAGGCAAGAGGATCATGGAGAGCAGAGACTTAGCTCAGTATTGATTAAATGGAATTTCCCTGCATTTCTACATGTCAGACACATCCTGCTCTTTGGGTGAACAAGGACATTTGTCCTTCAAATGATACAACTGAACCAAGCTCCTCACCCGCTCTCTTGGCCAGGATCTCCCTCTCCTCCCGTGGGAGGCTGTGCTCAGGTTTGTAACCACAGCCCACTCCAGTCAGATTGCAGCATGCTTCATCAAACTGCTTCTTATGCTGGGGTCGAACAAACTGGTAAAAATCTTGTATCAGAGAGAGGGAAAAGGGGGGGGGAAAAAGAAAAAAAAAAAAAATCAATCCACAACAGGCAGTAAATGCTACCAAAATCTGCAACAGCAGAACTTCAAGGTTAGATAAAAAGGTGCAACTAAATCAATTAAAATCTAAATCTTTTTATCTAATGCTTACACAATAAGCACACTTACAAATCACACAAAGATCCACTATCATGCAAACACTGAGCATTAATATCACCAGTAGGTAAAAAATTGTCATTTTTTCACTTTAAATATAAAGTAACTCACGTCTCAATGAAGCTGGCCTTGAGATGCCTCATAAATCATGAGATCCAACTAACTGCAAGGCTGATACTTTAAATAACTGATAAACTTTACACCTCATGTTACTCACTTACCACAAAATGCTGGCCAACCAGAAGCTTAAGCATCAAATCAACTTTAGGTTTCAGGTGCCTGACAGTTTTCAAAACTCGACTTAGACCTTGATTTGATGAGCAAATATTTTCTTATTTATGTAGATCGTTGAAAACTGGGAAACAAACGGACTGAGCTTCCCATTCTTTAACCTCAGAATTTACCCGAAGCAATTTACAAGATGCATAACTAGGCTTTTATTATTTCAGTCAATGAAAAAGTCACAGAAAAATCTGTCCATTTGTTCACAAGTTGTGAGAGAAATGAAAAATCACACAGAAAATATGGTTAAACTAGAAAAAATCTTGGTGGGTATTCAGTTCCTGTCAGTACCATTGTTAAAAGCCAATAAGAAACCAGCTAGCGCAGTAACTATCCATGTTTGCCCAGATCCTTTTATACTCACAATTATTTAAACAGAAAATTTCTCTGCATATTCTATTTATTTACTGCTCTAGCTTTGAACCATTACAAAGGCATCTGTCCTACTCACACAACCATGCTCTTGATCTCTTAAATTACCAGGAATAAGTCACTGTAATTTTAGACTAAGTTTAAAATAACACAAACTTCCATGGAATATGATTTTGTGCAAATCAAGATGTGAGGTAACACATGATAATTAGACTGAGGAGATTCTTCTGTTATCTGGGGATGTAGTGATGAATCATCCTAATTGAGCTGCACTTCACATCTAAAACACTTCTGAAGTACCCAAGTCTGTTTAAAAGATGAAAGCCACGTACACAAATATACCAGGGACACACAGATACTCTGAATGTACCTCGCAGCAAGACGTGCTTCTTTTCATCCTCTATGAAGAGGGAGCTCATTTGGGACAGCATGGCATGGAAGTCATCTGTCTTCTTGTACTGCTGCAGAGCCTTAGAGAAGAGCTCGTAGTTCTGCTGGCTCAGAGTGTCCTTCACTGTGGCGATGTAAAACGTGGCCCGGGCCTTCTTCGGCTCTGCCGGCTCCGCTCTGCGGTCCTGCTGCAAGGCAGGAAAGGCTCCTCAGTGAAAAGCAACACTTGAGGAGTGACTTTCACATGATTTCAGCTGGGAGCAATATGTTTGCAATTCTAGCAGCACACAGGATAATGAAAGGAATTATAGAACCGCTGAGGTTGGAAGTCCTCTAACGTCATCAAGTCCGATAGCCCAGCCAGCAACACCACTGTGCTCACCACTAAAGCATCAATGTTTTCACCTAACAAATTACAATTATGGCAGTCACCCCCATAATCCATGTATTATTCACCTTCCCCACTGATAAAACAGGCAGCTTCAGGGAAAAATTCCTAGAGAAGAAAGTCAAGCACCATTACACAATTCTGCTCTGAGGAGAAGGGTTAACAAAGTGACATTTACTCCAAAGCTGGAGGCTGAGTTGACTCATCATGACATCAGATAGCAACAAACTGCAAACACAGCCATCTGCATGAACCTGTTCTCTTCCTTCTCTCCTCTCTCTGGTATTATATCTCAGCTTCAGGATCAGTTTCGTTTGCCAGGTGCTTAGCAGACTGACAGACAGGGAACAGCAGCTAGGACAGCACCTTGGACAACTACTGGTACACACATGATCCAGGGAATTCTCCTGAATTTACTGTGATTCTTAAGCAATTAGCTGCATAATGAGTTAACTGGGTTTGGAGACAGGGCAAAACAATAATGCACAGCTGCAGAGCTAACACACAACCATGACCCACCTCAGGAGGGGTAGGATGTGATTCCTTACCCAAAACCAGTCAGTTAAACTATCTGAGGCTCTCCCAGAGCAGCTGGACCTGCTGATCATTGCAGGCCCCTCCCCACTGAACTATTCCATTCTAATCAAAAAGAAGGAAACCACCCAACTGCACCTGATCAAGTTGTTCACAAAGCAATCAGTGCCAGAACACAATTCTTTTCACCTACCAGCCCTACGCAGACCTGTGCTTGATTTAGTCTGGGACATCTGGATTTGGGAAAGAGCATGACAAATAGACTTCAGATGTGCACTGATGAATATTTACAAATTGGAGAAAAAACATGCTTGTTCTGGCATCAGTCATCTGTCTGCCTGGAAACTTCCAATTCAAATGAAAGCAATCTACAGATCTACAGGGATGGCACAGACACAGGGAAACACATACTGTATTGCTGACTAGCTTTATTTTCTTCCTTCCTCCTTTCTGCTCATCTGTTAATCTCTTCTCATACTGAAGGGAAAGTGTGGACAGACGATGTGCCTGTGAAGATGAAAATAAAGTGAGCAAGGTATAAAAAATGCTTTTCAAAGTTATTGTCCATTTAATTTAGGCATTTCCAGCAGTAAAACGTGGTAATCCAGTTTGTGATACCATTCAAGAAAGTGAAACAAGTCAATCTAAATTATTGTCAGAGAGCCTGGGCACATACCTGTTTCTAGAGGGTAGAAATTTACTGGACAACTCAGAGAGACCAAACCAGAATAAATTAAAGACAAAGTTGGTCTTGAGGGTTCAAATTCCTGACTAAGCAAAGCTGGACTCACAGCAGACTGTTCCAGGGCAGCCTGAGACTGTACACACACCTGTATGTAACTCGTGGCTCACACTCTCCTTCACTTTCCTGCCTGGAACTCCTTGTTTGTAAGGGAATGAAGAATTGGAACATAAGCAGCAAGTCAATTATCTATGATACATGCAGGAAGCCAGAAAAATGATCAAACCATCTTCTTAGTCCTGTGCTATGAAAAGGCACTACTTTGAAAAGCATTATTCAGCAGAAATAAGGCTTCCTAGACAAGATTTCAAGAGGCGTAACTCACAAGGAAATCTAATTATGGGGAACTATTAAGTCATTTAATTGGACTGAAAAATTATTTCTTGTACTGTGACTTTTTGAGGTGACAAAGCAAATTCTTTCAGAATGAGAGCAGCTAAACTTCCACTATTTACAGAACAAGGGTACAGTGTAACTTTGATTAATGGAAAAATGATAACAGACACTACGCTGGATGGTGCAGACAGAAAATAACATCAACGCCATCCTCAGTCCAAATCCAGTGCTCACTGCTGGACTCAGAGTGAGTCTAGCACTCTCAGGCAGCTCTCAGGCAGCCTGACAGCCACTGCCTGTCCCAGCAATACACCCACCAGACTGCTGGGACCAGGTCACCAATTTTGGAGCAGCACAGGGTGACCCCAGAGCCCCCCACAAACCTCAGACAAGCAACATTGAATATTCAAATAGAAATTGGACATGAGCGACTGCCAAGCCATTGGGTCCCTCAGCTTATCTGACTCCAGGAAATGCTGAGCTCTGCCAAAAGCACTGCAGCTGTGTTAGGAATATCCTGTAGCTGAGTTACCAAGTCCCTGGAATTGTGCCAAGCTTTCCAAAGAAAAGGCTTCGGTGTCTACGTCATGGCAGCCCAATGGGTGATAGAGCCCATTTCTCACTTGGCTGAACACAAGTTAAATATTTGCTGCCCTTTGTACATTCCCTCTGTTTTGGACATGTCTCCATTCATGTCCTTGGGCCTACTCAGATATTCCCCAGATACTCCTACACTTCCACCTTTTTCCTCAGGCACTCTTTTCCTAAGGGAAGTACTTAAGAATGCTGCAACAGGCATTCCTGAAATTCATGCACAAGTCTGCAAGCCAGAAGTAAAATACTCCAGGCACGTAAGGGAGCCACCCCTCCAACAACTGCAAACAGAGACTTTGGGAAAGCAAGAACACAGCCCAATCACTGATGTATTAAAAATACCAGTCCAAGAGGAAAGAAAATAAACATCACAGAAGCAGCTTTGTTGATCTTAATGTGATAGTGGAATTTTGATTCAGATAAAATATTCCACAAGTCAGCAACATCCCTTCTCTGGAGCAAATCAGAAACTTTCATCTAGAAGTGCAATTTCTAATCCATAAACCCTCCCCCACCCTTTTTCAAATTCAATAGCTGGTCTCACACCAAGTGCTGACACAGACTCCACCCAGGACAAATTGTGTTTTACCAATCTCGTCTCTGAGAGCTCCTTGCTGCTCAGAAAGCATGGTTAACTTCCAGGAATCCTCCCGGTCAGCAGCCTTGGAGCACAGAAGAAGCACATACCTGTTGCTCATCTACTTGAACGTGGTAAGGAAACCCTTTGATCAATTTAATTATGACAACTTGCAGTTAACTGGTGCTGATTACAGTGAGCTTTTCTCAAAAGAGGGTTGAGCAATTTCTCCTGATGCCAGAATCATTTTGCTTTAGAGCCTGCAATTTTTACTTACAAGGAAGTATTTCACCATTACCTTTTCCTCTCCTGGCAAATCAGTTTCCTCCTCTGCACCTTCATTGCTCTTCTCACTGCGCTCCAAGGCATCCAAGAGCCCAACACATTTTCTTCGGGGTGAGACAAACTCTTGCTCATATTCCACACACAGGCTGGGTGCTCCATCTCCATTTGCTGCCACCATAGCAGAACACACAGACAACAAATTAATATTCCACATTCTCTCCTGCATTTTCTTTGATTTAGTGATAGCTCTCAGTCTTACGAAGCAATCCACAAATGTGTTGGTGAATTAAATAATCTTCCACCTCTTGCAAAAATGCAGTATATAATTTCATAAGAAGACTGCTTTTACAAATTTCTTCTAAAATTGCACAAGCATTTGTTACCACAACCTGGCAGATTGCTCTCAAACTTTTCCTTAAGTGATGGTCACATTTAACCTCAAAATGGCTTAGGCTCAATGGGAAAAAGTCTTACCACAGCAGCTGTCTCTGTTCAATTATTTTAGATTTATGGATTTTCCCAAAACTGAGTTCCTGAGTTTCCGAGAGATTTTGGTACAAAACATCATTTATTATTTTTAAACAGAACAAGTTTTTTTAAAGCCTACAATTCTCACAGTATGAATACCCACAAGACAAAATCACCAAGGTCCCAAATTACATATTCTCACTAGTCAAGAATCAGGTTTTAAATACAAGAATTTTGAGCTGTAAGTAGGGTTAACTTAGTAACTCAGTTTGGTATTTCTGTAAGGCATTACCTTCAAAATGTATTTCCACTGCTTTGTGAAATTACTTTAACAGTCAGTTACTAAGGAAAGTCACTATTTTCAGAAGAATGGGAGGGTATTATGATCACTGTGACTACAGGTGAATTTGATGCTATGTCTGATGCAATGCAACTGAAAATCTCTATTAAAGAGGAAATGCAGCTTCCTCCCTTCACCTCCAGTCACACATTCCAGCCCATCCTTTGAGATGGAGATATCAGGCAAGAGGATGGAAGGTCAACTGGTTCAGCCAAGCTCAGCTGCTCACTCTGCAGCTGCACAGAAGATGGAACAGAAGATGGACTCAAATCAAAGGAAGGAGCAAAAAGTGCAGTTGGAAATCGAGAGGGAGAAAAACATGGTGGCCAAAGGAATCCATTTCAGTGACAATCAGCAATCACACCAGCTTAAATGTAGTGTGAACTCACCCTCACACTCACTCATAACTGCTTAGGAACCACAACTTTAACCAAACTTCACTGTTCTGCTCCAAACCAGCAAACAGTCTAGAGTGTTGAAATAATATCTGACATGAGAAATGCTTTATTCTTTGGCATTAGCTACCCACAAAATTTTAAATATTGTTTTGTTCCCATGTCCTTTCTGTTTTCTTAGATTACTGAGTAAGAGTCATCTATACAACAGGATGGAAGAAGAACATATTGTGCTAGGCAGAAAGAGACTTCCAGTTCTTATTTTCAAAACTATCTGTGATACTCCACCAAAAACTCTTCCTGTTCTGTGGGGCACTTTTACCAGCCCCATCTGCCTCTTTTCTCTGTAACTGCAACTGTTCTCCCCCATTTTCTAATGCTTAACTATGTCCCTTCTGACCAGACTTTTACATCAGTCTTTGAGCTATCCTTGCTTTCTGTCCCATTTCAGTTTCTAGCCTTCTGATTCTCCTTTTCGTGGTTCAACTTAAAACAAGGAAGTGTATTTGTGAGGACCCAAACATACCTTCCCTTTTCCTCTTCAAACTGGGAACATGGTCATCCAGGTTTTTAGCTTTTTTTAAGGAGAGGATCTGCTCAGATGAAGTAGATGGTGCTGCATTGCTTTCACTTAGGGAACCAGTATGTCCAGGAGGGCACTGAGCCTGGGGTGGAGGCATCTGCAAGCAGTTTACAAAGAATTACAACAGGCAAAGGCCACTTTTCCACTCCATCTGTGACCAAGAATCTCTGCAACAATCCAAAGACATCTCTTTTTCCCCAAATAACCTTTGGTAGAAAGATTGTTGCACACTCTGGGTTTATGTGATTTTTGAAGAAAGGATTAACAGCTCAGGAGTGACACAGCTGAAGTGCAGTAAGCAGGCTTAACTCTAAGTGACCTGACAGCAGAAAAAGGATCATGACCTGCTAAAGAACAATCACCTCCTAATGCTATCCCTGCAACAACAGCTCCTGCTGACAAAGCACACTGGGTTGTGGTTTTGGATTACTACGAACTCTCACTCATGATCAGAAAAGATCATCAAGTCCTGCAGCATCATCCATCTGTAACTAATTAGTCTGAACAACTTGTATTTGGCTACACCACCTTCCAGGAAGTCATCCAAGTCTGTATATTAAATTTTAAGTGCTTATTTAAGTTTTAACCTCCATTTTAGGAGCAAAGAATTTCCCATTCTGGCTTCCAGCCCATTTCTTGCTATGACTTTCTCCAGTGAATTAGGAAGCCTTTTTACAATATTAGTTTTTAAATCAAGGAACTATTACAGAGAACATCAGCTTCTTAATGCTAATAAAGAAGCTGTATTAGTAAAGATGACCCAGACATGAACTGCAATAATAACTGATGGTTTGTATTTCTCCTTATTACTTTATTTACTCTTTATTTAGTAAGCTTCAATTTAAATTTTAGGGTATTATCCTTCCCCACACATAACCTTTCCCTGAACTAGAAAGCTTCTGGATGTCAATATCAGTTCCAGGATTTGCATACCAGCCAATAAATATGGTTTTTTTAGGAGGAACTGGAAGAGGAAGTTATTTTTGTGATGTAACCTAATGAGCATAAGAACAACATCCTGTCCCAGATCACTCTTGGAGAAAGATGAGGCACATCTCCTTTCCAGTAAATCTTCCAGTGTTTAGAAGTGGCAAGTGACTCCAGCAGGCTTGTGAGGAGCAGGGAGCTGGACTCTGATCCTTATGCATCCCTTCCAATTTGAGATCATCTGTGATTCTCTCACACCTCTCACCTATCTCAGCATTCCCAGTTTCCAACAGTATTCAGGAAAGTTGTTTATTTAGTGGGGTTTTTTTTAAAGACACTTACAATTTCTTGAGCAACACGGAAGAAGAGTGAGACACTTCTGACTGCATGCCCAAAGTTGTCATAAACGTTCACGTAGGGACGGACCCATGAAGGCAGTTTGCCTCTGACATCACCAGCTGTGAACCTGTGCAGGATGGGAAAACCTGAGAATTATTTGCCAGGTTGGGCTAAATTAATTAAACAAACCCTAGATCAGTATCCAAAAGGAAAAGGGAGGAGCAGCAACACAAAGACAGACAGTGGAGTAAATATAATGGGGTGATGCCTTCACTCAGGAGAAAAGGGCTTTGCTGATACCATGTTCTCTCAATTCAACTCCTGTTGCCTATAATGTACATATTATACTAATGAGCACTACAGAAATGCATATTAATGCAGTATAATGTTAATATAAAATATTAATAGTATGTTTCAGTAATATAATCTGTCCTCATTTCTATCTTCCTTCTCTCAAAACTCTCCAGTGCTGCTGACTGTCATCTCAAATGAAAGATGGAGAAAATGCAAGATCGTAAGTTGTTGTCACATAATTGCCTGTGGTATTACAAACATTAATTCAAAAAATTAGTTTATTTTCTGTTAAAACCATTAATCTCCTTCTGCAGCTCCAAGCCTATATAGCTAAGGAGCAGAAGATAACAATCTAGTTACTTTTTTGAAGTTGTGCAATATTTATATAACCTGTTACAGAAATTGATTTCATTATTACAAACTGTAGCCTTTTCCAAACAGCAACACCAGTACATTTATGTTCCAAATACCAACACCTATGTTGGCATATAAAGCTGTTGATGTTGTTGACACCCCATCCCTGGAAATGCTCAAGGCCATGTTGGATGGGGCTTGGGGCAACCTGGTCTGGTGGAAGGTGACTCTGGCCTTGGCAGGGGGTTGGAACGAGATGAGCTTTAAGGTTCCTTCCAAGCCAAAATATTCTGGGATTTGGTGAGGTGAGGCTTACCTGTGGTCACACAGGAAGATGGCCCCATAGTCCTGGCGGTGCCGGATGACCCGGCCGATGGCCTGGTTGACAGCCCGGGACGCTTGCTGACTGTACCACTCACGCCCAGACAGGTACTGCAAGAGGTGGGATGCACAATTAATGTTATTTACCAGGTAAAATGTATTCTCTGTGCTGTACAGTCACCATTTTTCCCTCTAAAGAAATAAAAACCAATATGAGCGTTGTTGAACACAACAGCTGTTGGACAGTATCAACCAGATGTACTGACAAATCTCAAAGAGCTGAGGAAAACCAAACACAGGTGGACTCAAAAGTCACACCTGGTTTATAGAGCACAGAAAACTCAAGTAGCAATGCCCAGCTAGAGAGGCTATTTCCTATATGGTGCACTCAGAGCCTTGGCAGTACAGCAGACTCACCATATTCTTTAAGACGTGCAGAACAGACTAAATTGTAACATCATTCATGTTTGTGCCTGAAGCAATAGAAAACCAAACCCAAACACCCCAACACACACCCCCACACTTGCAAAAGAGTAATTCCCAAACCAGCCAGCACAGGCCATTCTTCCTGCCCATGCTGTCTCTGGATGAAATACAACCCTCAGAACGAGAGAGGGATTAACACACATACAAAGATTTTGACGTAAACTTTAATTACATTGTTTTTTGGGACTATATTTAAGACTGTGCCAGAATTTGGAACCCTCAACACTATTAAAAAAAGGTGGCTGTATTTGTGACAGATACCCAAGGCTCTTTGAATTTTTGATATTTATGGTCCTACAAAACTGAGAGGATAACAAAACTCAAAACCCACTAGGACAAGAGGGAAAACCACTGACACAAACATGCAAACAGCCAGGAGTGAGAAGCTACCCAGCCTTACCTGTGCACCTGCACCACTTCTCCTCATCTCATCCAGGAATTGCATCTTTAAAATTACTCTGGGCTCCATACGAGGGGGAAATGGAAGCCCAGTAATGATGACTCCTCGTCCATTTACGTCTGCAAAGTCCAACCCTTCACTGGCCTGCAGGGGGACAGAGTTTTCCATCATTAACAGGGTTTGAAGTGACATTTCAGAGTGATGCAGTTGTTGGGCCTTTTTCTCCATTCAATTAATTCCCTGGCAAAGTGTAGTTTGTCAATAGTTTCAATGAATAGTTTCAACCAGATTTTTTTTCTTTTATTACCAGGAGTTTAAACTTGGCTTTTTCCTCTGCCAAAGCACAGCTCAGCCAACCCTGTTAATGGCTGTCTTGTTCCTGGATAAGCAGAACAGCTGTACTGAGAACATGTCAACACCCTTGTTTAAACCTTCCACACCCTGAGCTGTCAACAAGACATAAGAACACAGCAAGTCCTCTCTGACAGTAAAAGTTAACAGAATCATTTCAAAGCAATAACAGAAAGCCATCAGATTCACCAGACTAGAGTGCCATGTCCAGCAGCTGTGCTGTTGACATCCCATCAAGTATTTGTCACTCATGTTCCCTGTAAATGCTCACTGTGCTGGCAAATCACTTTGTGAAATCAACAGAGTTGAACTGACTGAAAAATAATTAAGGAAAAAAAAAAAAAAAAAGCTGTTTTGTTTTTCAGCTGAATCAGTTGTCCAAATCTCAGCAACAAGACTTGAGAGAGCTATGTCTTTTCTTCACTCCAACAGCTTCTTTGGAGACTGGGACAAAAGGTTCAAAAGAAGTTGGATCTTCTCCTGGTACACAGTAAACAGCAGCAAAAAGGCTCTGAGAGTAATTTCACAAATATTTCCACTGATAAACATAAGTCAATTTATCAGCACTGGAAGATGCAAAGGAAAGGCCACCACATGTGTCCAGAGAACATGAAGTTAATGAAGCAAGTGTTTTAAAGGTAAGCATTATGTTTGGTTTGCAGCAGTGTTGTTTTAACTTGTTCTCCAGCTGTTCTCATCTAATGGGTTATGTTTTCAGTCAGCAGCCAATATGAAAGTATGATGCTCATTCATTTCAGAGAAATCAAAATGTGTCCCTTTAATAAAAACAGGAGTGAATTACACAGAAATGTGACCTAATTTTGAAAAAGCTTTAGAGCATTTGTTTTTTTTCCCACATATAATTACAATCAAACAGAAATGTATTGAAATCCAGAATGAAGGGAGTTTTTCTATCAATTATATAATCTCATCTCAGATTTAACAAACTCTCAGTTACCTTACCTTGCCCCGACACACTGCCAAAAATGCAGCTCCATTGGACTTAGGACAGGTGACTTTATCATAGTAAGCATCAATAACCTAAAATATAAACAACTTTAAGCAAGAGGAGCAATGGTATTACCCTGTACTAGCTAAATTTGACTTGTACGTTAAGATCTAAACTGTGATTAATTCGGCTTTGTATAATTGTCTTTAACTACTTCCAAATGTGAGAAGTTGTTTTCCCAGCAAAATCTTTATATCACTGTGAAATGCAGAACACATCTTGGTTAGCATAAAAAACTAATGTCAGATACTTCTCAAGAGAAGATGGACCATCCTGTGTTTCTGCAGATCCTTAAGTAAAATAGACAAAACAGGAAAGCAATTCTCAGATATTATTTATTCTAAGAAGCAAATAGAATGGCTATAAATAAACAGGATGACACTGCATAATTCTTTAACATCCAAAGCAGGATGAGCTGGGAGGAAAAGTCCTGCAGAACATTCACAAATGCTGACTACTTGAAGTGACAGCTTTCCACCAGCCCAATTACTCAGCACTTGTGTATGTTATCTGCTCTTACATCACCAGATTCAAATGAAGACTGAACCCTGCATGGCAAGATGAGAGGAAAGGAAGGATGCACAGAAAAACTACACTTTCAAAAAGCACTCAGAGTTTTACTTCCACCTTAGGCCAAAAACTTGGGTGTCTCATACCCAAACACCTTAGAGAAGGTCATTAAACATAAAAACAGTTTCTGAAAATCACAGAAGTATGTAATGCAAATAATCAACCTCTGAAAAGCTTCCTTTGTTCCTGGGTTCCACAAACATCGGCTTCACTTCTTCTATTCTTTTGGCAAAATCATGCTCCTGTTAAACAGAGAAGGAACAGGACAGAAGTGAACACACACTACAAGAACAGAAACTCTCAGAAATGGTCACTACACTTCCCCAGCGTGTTCCTCTCTTGCCAAACACAGGAAGAGATGGAAGCAGAAACGTGTAATCCTAAGAGCACTAACAGTGATTCCTTGCAGCTGGTGCACCTTGGACATCAGGCAGATGGGGGAGTTCCTGCACTCACCTCCCAGTCCCACTCCACAGCATGGCACCTCCGCCCCTGCCTTTGCAAGGAGCATTTAAACCAGAACTGTTCTGGCAAATCTCACTAGGGACATTCAGCTCATGAGCACAGAAGCACCAAAAATTACAGCTGCAATGGTTACAAAACAAAAATAAAGGAGGAATGCTCATATTGTGGTTTTTCCCCCCTGAGGTCTGAAACAGAGACCAATTCTAATTCAGAGGTTTAATAAGGAAAAGTCTGGTGAACTAAATAAAACATGAGACCACATGGAATAGTACATTAAGATTTTTTTGGGTTTGGTTTCTATAGCACTGCACTTCAATATATTGTGATCAAAATAAAAGAAGCCTGAGCTGGGATTTTACTTTCCAGATTTTGTAATTTACTTATTAACAAAGAATTTTTCATAGAATCCCAGAATGTTTTGGGTTGGAAGGGACTTTAATAATAATCTACTTCCAACCCCCTGCCATAAGCAGGGACATCTTCTACTAGAAGGTTTTTAATTAACATGGTTAATAACTACAAGCTGTCTGATACATGTACCCAAAGCACCTAATAAAGGCAGAGCAATGAACATACTCTCCAGTATTCCAGGCTCTTATCCATGACAGGATACGATGGGAAGAACACCAGCAGCCCATGTGGCACAACTCGCACAAGGTTACCTGCGGTGAGATAAGACAAGGGTGTAGCTGAGGGCATCTTCATCCTGGGAGGAAAAACAACAGCGTGGCCTCCTGCCAAAGTATTTTCTACTTTCTTGCCATGGATGTTTGTGTATTACAAGTTGTTTCATTTCTTAAAGTAATTTATAATCTTGTCAAGGTGTTAGCTTTAATACAGAAGCCTAACAAGCTCTCTAAGGGGTAGTGCTAAAAGAATAAAAGACATTATCAGCCACACCAAACCCCGTCGATGAAAGGGATAAAACACCCTCTACCATGTTTCCCAGCGGGATCTAGTTTTAGATCATTTTCTCCACTCCTTGTCCACTGCAGTCCACACATCCAAAGCAATGGATGAGGCATCACCATACTATTTTTGGGTTTTCTAGTCAAATAGTAAACAATTTACTGAAAAAACCCCACTACTCGGGGAAAGCATTTTCTTAATTTCACCTTTTAGGCCAAGTTAAACACCTCAGAGCATTGCTTTCATTTCTCCTCCATGTCCTTCTAACATTTCTAGATTTAACAGATTCTTTTCAATCATGTTAGCCAAGCTACACAAGTGGTCTTCTATTATTCTGTCCTTATGTGTTACAACTTTGTAATTCTATTATATCTATATAACATTACCAAAACAATAAATGCTGACTTGAGGCAGGCTTGACACAGTTTAAAATATCACAAGAAATTGCACTGATTTCCTGTGATCCTCAATTGCTCTGCAAATCATCCTTGGCTGTATCATCTCTGGCTATTGATTTCCTAGTTTCATTTTCTCACTGTGCTTAGAAATCCCATTTTTGACCCAAAACCAAACTCCTGACAATAAAAATGGAGTCCTGAACTGGAAATATTAAGCCAGGGGCTCAATTTCGTGTGTTATTAAAGCAGCCAGCTGCCTTGAGCAAGCAGAAGCAACAAAACCAGATAGCAGTGAGAGATGCACTGCAATTCTTTACCTTTCTCTTATTGCATCTTTTTTAGCATTGCCCTTTCTAGATTTCCAAAAATCCTGAACATCAACCCATTTCTGAAATCCACACACATCACTTACCAATTGTTTTCCCCAGAGAAGATAAATAATCCTCTGAAAACCTGCAGAGAAGGAAAATCAAGCAACACCATTGCATTTCCTTTTCTATTTTTTTTCATACACACTTTGATATCCATCTAAAACAGCATTTCCAGACTCCCAATTGCTCTCCCTCCTGTGACAAGCACCAACAGGAGGGCAGGAATTAGTAATACTTCACAACACCTTATTAATAGTATGAAATATTCTTATTGATAGCACTGAAGGTGATCGAAACTTCAATACTTCAAAGTGCCCAGGTAGAAATGGGCAGCTGTTGCAGTGGACCCCCCTGGGCCCCCCTGGCCAGGTCCCTGCCATGTGACTCTGAGTTGGGTCTGTCTAATGTTCAAACAGCCCAGGCTCTGATCTGGTTGGTTGTCCCAGCTCTGCCCTGGTATCCCCTTTCCCCCACTCTGTGACCAAACCAGCAGGACACAAAGCCCCTCCCTCTCACCTCCCCGACGACTCTGCCCAGGTTGGTGCTCTGTTCCCTCCAGGACAGAGGGAATAAATGACTTAACATCATAAAGGGGGTTTGAGCTGTATTTCTCTTCTCAGCTGCTGCTTCTGGTGAGTAGCTGTCACTAACACTGGCTTAAAGTGGAGCTGCATGGTCAAGGAGTATTTAGGCTGTTTGTAAATGGTTTAAGACATTCCAAGACATAAAGAGGCAAGCTCGCCACAAAATTAAGCAGTGGACAAGCTAATCAACCACCAGAGGCAGCCATATGAGTTTTATTACTAATAGTAACAACATACATGTGAGAGTTCTGCCAGCAAGGTCTGCAGCACTGCCAAGCCTGACTAATGTTACAACCATTTAAAATAATAATTGATGAATTAGGTGTGGTGTTGCTGCAGGCAAAAATGGTGAATTTGGTCACTATGGTAACTATAGTAGTAAATCACTTTTGCTTGGCTGAAGAAGTCCTGCTCTCCAATGAGTCCCATCTATGTTCTTCCAGCCCTGACTGAAAACTTACCTGTTCTGTCATGCCTATATGTTCCTTTCTTTTTAGTGCCATGTAGCTCTGTGTACTGTGTTCCCAGAAAATTTATATATGCAGGGAAAAAACCTAACATATATACCTTTGTAAGACCTACAAATACCAGTATCAACACAACAGTGAACACTGTGAACCCCTTTCCTTCAAAAAACCCCTATGTTCTAAAGCCTCAGAGGGGTGGAATCCTCAACCCTCCTTCTTTAAAAGACATTATGTTCAACAGAAATACACCAAAATGGCATGTTAAACTTCTGAAAATGACAAATCCAGTTGGAGGGTTTTCCAGACTACTACTTCTCTGTAAAAATCCATTACAATTGCTGAGTCCCCTTCCAGTTCTGTGGAACATTTGGCCTTTGCTGGCAGCAGAAGCACTGCCAATTCTGATCAACAGGTAGACAGATGCAGAGTGATGGAGGACCAGAGAAGAGCAAGAAAAATGATGATGAAAAGCTTGACAAATATCTGGATACGTTTTCCTTAAGTAGGCAACCCAGAGGTGAAAGAGAGGCTGGGCATGGTTCCAAGCTTTAAGTACAAAAATAGTTATTGCAAAGGCCAGTCATGTTTCAAGTCAATTAAGCCTTCAGCAAAAAAAATTTTGGATGGGGTTCAGTGCAGCTCCTGGGGGATGGTTGTGGGTATAGGTCCCAGCTAGGGCTGGTCAGGGTCATCAAGGACTACCAGTGCCTAGATATCTGATCCCTTCCAGCCCTCTAGTCCTAAATATTCAGTAGTTGTGGTTAAAGGGTGGTGTTATTCAGCATTTATCCAAGAAAACCACTAGAGATCCCTTGCTTCACTAGCATCCTTCTGTTAGCAGAACCCAAAGTGTTGGAACCCAAAATTTCAAAGCAGGATTCCACATGGAAGTTCGTTACCTTCTTTCATAGGTGGAAGTAAGGACAGTTCCATCAGGTCCCTTGGGAATGATCCCAACCCAGAGCTGGTGTTTATTGATTACATGAGGATTCTCCAGGCAAACAGGAAAAGGGCTGGAGGAAAAAGAGGAAGATCCCAGTCATACCCATTATATGACCCCTTATCAGTTCCAGAACCATAGAATGGTTTGGTTGGAAGGAACCTTAAAGCTCATCTCATTCCACCCCTCTGCCCTTTTCACTGTCCCAGGTTGCTCCAAGCCCCATCCAACCTGGCCTTGGACACTTCCAAGGGAGGGGGCAGCCACAGCTTCTCTGGGCAAACAGAACACTTTAAAACCCTGAGACAATACCTAAATCCACAAAAGCAGCTTGGGCATTTTTCAGGAACTGCACTGCTCCCACATCCAGGTACTCACATCTGCATTTCCATTGTAAATGATGAGAGGGGGGAGAGGGTCCCGCTCGTGAGGATGATTGTCCGGACCCCCTGTCGAACGAGCTCATGCATGCTGTACCCAGGGCTGAAACACCAATAGCTTAAAGTCTTCCCTGCATTAAATAAAAAGAAAACACTAAGAAGCCAGTCAAAGTGGAAAAATTAGACTATGACCAGCATATGGCACATGGCACCTCAACTTCTGAGAGTAAACCAGGCACCATCCAAAGTTAAAATTCCAAGTGTATGGTATGTCCTGCTTTGGTTCTTCCCAGATTTAATGACTTTTAATTAAAACATCATTGCTCCCTCATAACATAATAAGAAAGTATTGCCACCCTTGCATTTGCTTGAAAAATTAACCCCTTTTTAAAGAGTAATTTCCTATATATCTATATAGGCTATAAATCACCTAAACTTCCCACTTTCCCCACCGTCAATTCCTAAACCTTTGAAGTTCTGCTCAAATCTTTTGTGGGATGTGGAGACATATATACACACATATATAATTTAGTGTGTGACTCTGAAAATATGTAAGTTATCAACAGAAAGAATATTAAGAGAAATAAATAAATAAATCACATCAGTCAATTCTTTCATTGCTCAGCTTAAGCTTGCTGAAAACTTTGCATCAGCTTCTCAGAGACACAGGCACAAGGGAATGAAAACAATATCCATGTCAAGAACAAGAGCAGCCAAAGAAAACATCAGCTTTTGTTTCTGATTCTGCTTTGCGTGGTTAGTTTCGGTAAAAAAAAGAAATACCTGCGATCTAAGTATCATGTGCATGTCTTTTAAATTTACACCTTTCAATCAAAGCCCGTATTTCCTAAAGAAAAAGGTGACGTTTTCAGGAAATCCCCATTAATATCTGCCCAGTGAGTCACTTACTGCTTAGAATTACAAATGAACATTTACTCTTAGCTGAAGTTTTACCCTTTCATCTCATTTGGACAAACCCATACAGACAATGTGCAAATTCTAAAAGATTCACATTTCAAAATTTAGCAAATTCTGTATCTTTCTAACTCACACAAACAATTGGTGCAAATTAGTTTGGATCTGTGTATGGACAGGCCAGTAAGTATCTACAGACAAAAACAAAGTCAGGAACCCAAGAAATCCCAGCATAAAAGGAAACTGGGCTGATATGGGATGGCCAGGAAAAGGACTCCAACCCCTCATGTTTGCTCCTCCAGTGCTCAGCTGGAAATACAATTTTGTAACCAAGCATGGCAACTGGAAGGCACCAGTTCCCACTTCCTGGACAAGCTGAGATTGCTGTACATTTTTAGCCTGGTGTGCTGCAATTATGTCTTTAAGCTTAACAACATTAAATCCATTTTCAAGGTCCCATTCACCAGCAGGAAGTGTTGGGCATTAAACAAAACAGATCTCTGCAGCAGCGCTTTCCATTCCTAGTACATGGACAGCTAAAGCAAGGAGAAATGGCTTGCTAATAGTTTACAACATGATGACTTAAAACAAACCATGAATAAGAGCATTTTAACTTAATGCTAAACTGCAACAGTCCAATATTGTTGACATAAACAGCATCTGTTCACAGATGATTCAGGCTCGAATCTCATCAGCTATCCCAAGCTATGCCCCTTCTCCTCATCAATTACAGTTTGTACAGAATGATGTTTGAGTTGATAATTTCCACAAAATCCCTGGGAAACAGCTCTTCTTAAATGCTTGAATTATTTCTATAACATTTACTCTATCACTACAGGAAATGAGACACTTGATCAGGCACGTCTGGCCTCTGCTAGGCTTGCACAAAGCACAAACTTCAACATACTCAGGTGTGTTGCATAGTTTTTATTTGAAAAACAAATATGTCAGAATTCATCTACTAAATCCCAGAATTCTCTCACTGATTTGTATTTTTGTATAAAAATCCTTCAAACTGTGCAAAAAACCTAGAAATGTTTGTATTAGCCTCTTCCTGCATCCATCGTTAGCCCAATCTACTTAGCATTATTCCTGTCTCTTAAAACTCCAACTTAGCAAAATCTCAGGAAAGCAACATTTGCAGATTACCAAACAGCATTAACTTTGTGGAAACATTTAAGGGGATATTATTGCAAACCCAGTAAATTCATTCTTTGAAAGATGTTACTTTCGTCCTTAAAAAAAGGACTTCTGTGAAACAGATACATACCCACGAGCACTTAACTGAGTAATTAAGTAGATAGTTATGAGGTAAAGTATTTACAAAAATCCCTGGAGAGTGCTCTGCTAAGAAGGCTGAAGTAAAGGGATCTGCATCTATCTTGTCTAATCAGAAAATGTTTTGTTTTCAACCTAATTATTAAAAAATCAGAAAGAATGAATGCTGCCATTCATTGGTACTGCTTGGTGCTGCTTTATAGGACCATTAGGATAAGCCTTTGATTCAGAAGCCAAGTTTCTTCTCTTCTAAATATATTGTTTTGAAGAATGACTATACTGAAATAATTCCAGATCCTGGATTCTGCAGAGCATAAGGAACAAAATGGGTGGGAGGAGAGAGACAAGGAGAAAGAGAAATCCCAGTTGAACTGAAAAGTATAGTTGAAGGTGAAACTATCAAGACCTGACAACACACCCTGAAGAATTAGTAAGTTGCTCAAAGTAGGAAGTTTCTCAAAGTAGGTCATCCCAGAAAAGGTACACGTGCCCTACTCCATGGCATTTTCTGCTTAAGAATTCACATGATCTGGACAAGATCTCTGGCACATCACATGAACCTTCCCTACAGGGCTGAGCCAACTGTAACACCTCCACAATGTGAATCATTTCAACAGAGAATAAGAACATTCATGGAATTTACTCTTACACCACCTTTGACACGTATTTTTGGCATAACTGTACCTGAACCTCCTTCTTCCCAAAGGCAGCTACAGCCTTGTTCAACACCAATTTTGTGTTTAAGTCAATAAAGTTGTGCAGAGAAATACAGCTGGTCTGAGAGGAACAGAACATGTCATGAACCTGATGAACATGAGTACAAGAACATGACTATTAACCTGATGGTTGGAGGAGAGTTCCCCATTCTTGGCTGGTCTGAAGATTTTCTCTACATCAATACAAACAACAATTATATAATGGAGATGACCTTCTTTCACTAGAATAACTGCTTTAAAAGAACCCCAGCAGTGCACAAAACACCAATGGTACCAGAAATTTTTATATTGAGAGGGCATGTTGTCACCTCCCCTTCAGAAATAACTACAAAAGTGAAAAGCTTGTCCCCAATTCATCATATCCACAATGGAGCTGCACTTGTTTTCTTTTATTTGATTTAGAAAGGAGCAGTTGAGTTTTCAATCCAGCTTTTGCATGAACCTCTCCCCAGGACCACTCCTGTACCTTGTTTCTTTGACGATGACGAATTCCAGAGATCTGTCCTTTGTTTCTTTTTCTGATTACCATTATCCACATGAATATGCACCTGAAGGTAAGTGACAAACGTTTCTAGCAATGGCTGCAGAAATGAACTTGCACTTCATCCCTCAAAAAAACCTCACCCACACAAAGAGTAATTAACACAATTAGTGTCACTTTTATAGTGTTACTAAGGTTATTTAATTTCCGGTCTCTTTTCTATTTTGCTTCCAATCTTTCATAACTTTCTAAGAAGGAGCAAAAAAGTGTATCACCATTCAACCAGTCATTTTTGAGTCAGATGATGGGAGCAGCTTTTCATGGGCTGACTTCAGCAGAGAGCAAGAACCCAATTATTTGGGTATTTCCACCAGCATAAACAACACAGATTAAATGTAGGACACTATTGTGGTGGAAAGATTTGCTTCATTTGGCAACAAAAATAGTATCAAGTCTTAATGTCATACCTAGAAAAAGATCTGTTCCTAAAATTCATCATAACAATACACCCCCCCATAAATTCCAAACTCTAGACAAATTAAAACAATTTCAGTTGTTCTGTTGGACTTGCTTGGCACTGGGCTAAACTAAAACCAGATTACTGGAAGAACACATCAATTCTTGCTCAATATCCAATATAAAAATTTTCTAAAATTCCCATTTGCTGCACTTTCATAATTTAATTCAGAAGTTCCTTTAAAAATTGTGTTTCGCTTCAGAATCTTAATGAAATACAGTTCCTTTGGTGTTTTTTTTGTTTTGTTTTGGTTTTTTGTTTGTTTGGTTTTTTGGGGTTTTTTTTTTGTTGTGTCTTCTTTTTTTCCCCCTGTAATCAACATCATTTGCTGTACTATCCACATCTTTCCATGTCTTAGATACACTAAGCATAAACATTAAATGCCACGAGGGCAAACACAGCACACAAAGCCTCCTGTACCTTGTAGTATTTAGATATTGCCTGACGTGGCAGGAACCCTGCTGTCACTCCTTCTGGGGGATCGATGCTGAACACTGTCTGGAAAACAGAGGGAAACAGAATCACAGAATTCATTAAGTTGGAAATGACCTCCAAGATCGTTGACTCCAACCTGTGACCGATGCCCACCTTGTCACCCAGCCCAGAGCACAGAGGGCCACCTCCAGTGCTCCTCGAACACCTCCAGGGATGGGAACTCCACCACACCCTGGGCTGTCCCTGCCAATGGCTGGCGACCCTTTCCACGAAGAAATTCTTCCTGATGTCCAACCTGAACCTCCCCTGGCACAACATGAGGTAATTTCCTTTTGACTGGGAGCACGACCCACACCTGGCTGCCCCCTCCTGCTGAGGAGTTGTAGAGAACAAGAAGATCCCCCTTGAGCCGCCTTTTCTCCAGGCTGAGCCCCCCCAGCTCCCTCAGTGGCTCCTGGTGCTCCTTCCCCAGCTCTGTTCCCTTCCCTGGACATGCTCCAGCCCCTCAGGGTCCCTCTTGAAGTGAGGGGCTCAGAACTGGACACAGCATTCGAGGTGAGGCCTCACCATTGCCCAGCACAGAGGGACAATCACCTCCCTGGTCCTGCTGGCCACATTATTTTTGATACATACACACCCTTCTGATTTTTGCTTCCAGTAAAACTCCTAATTTGTCTTTACACTGAGAAGTGTATCCACAAAAATTACTGCTGCAATGACCTTAAATTTATTTCCTTATCCCTGCTATTAGGTACAACAGAGAACCTGGAATAAATATGGTTCTTCTGGGCACTTCCTGCTACCTACATGGTGCTCTCATTGTACCAAAAACTGCAAGCCAGTACCCAAATATACTCAAACTATACAAATGGCAATATTATTATTCACACTGTTCACGACTCTGGCTGTGGATAAACAAACACATCCATGAGATCAGTCATAACCAAGTGGAGAAGAACTTTTTGAACTCTTTCAGTTTAAAACTTCATCTTTGATCCCTCTGCTGATAATACTCTGCTTAGGAAAACAATCAAGTTGTAATCATATCTAATTGTCCATATATTAAAAGCTTCTATCAACAGAGTTATGCTTTTTCCTCCTTTCCTGTGTGTGATGTCTGATGACTACACATGATGCTCTTTCAAACATAAGGATCCCAGTGCAACTTCAGTGAAAACAGCTGTGGTTCTCAAATATTTACAACTCTGTTAATTTTTCTAAACAAAATTTCTCCAGACACTGAAAGGAATTACCCACACTCATAAGAGTATCAGCTAGTTACAACAAGATGTTCTCCAGCAATCTAAAAAAAAAGCACAATTCCTGGAAATATTTACTTCTGAAAAATAGCCAAAGATATGGTGTACAAAAGAGATTGTGTTAAGTGTTCTTCGAAAAGGAAGAAAAAAAATTTACTATTAATTAAAACAAGCTGGTGATAAACTAAGACTCAAAAACAAGGCTCTGCAAGAAGCAAACACTGTGTTCAACCAACAAAAGCTCTGTCCTAGTCCTGCCTATCTCAAGGTAGCAAACTATCACTTGGCAGATCCTTTGCAGTAGCTGTCCATGTGCATGTCCTCAGCAGCAGAAAAGGGATCTGAGGTTTCTCTTCCAAATTCAAATCTCCTTTTATCTACTGGCAGCCCAAAAGAGCACACACAGACAATTATTCCCAGTCTTGGAGAACAGTCCACTGGGATCAGGGGACCTGGCTTCCACTTCTGAATTTTCTCATCTCTCAGCTTTGAAACCCTGAGAAACTAACATAAATAAGGTTCACCTGGCCTTCCCCTCAGAACAGCAACATCTCCCAGTAAAAGCCATTTTGGCACCAGTGTACACAAATTGCTGTACTGGAATACACATGCAGGTTTTGTTTAACCACTGCTAGAAAAATGAAATCCTGTTCATGCCACTGTGAATGCACACTCACACACACTCATTCATTCAGAGTTCAGTGTTGCAAACCTGCCAGGACCATTCAAAATACACCCAGGTAATTTTTCTTTGTCATCCAGCTCTGTAAGGTTTGAATAAATTTCTTCATTTTCAGTTTTAAACAGAGTGTAATTCTCTGGTGCCCTTTTGGACAGACCACTGGCCCAATGCACCTCTGAATTTTATGGGGCTTGGGATTTTCACAATCAAAGTTTTGGAAGTGCACAACAGGGAGACGACTGACAGCATTATGTGGACTTCCACAAGTGTCATATTCAGTTCCTACAGAACTGAGATTTTTGGTTTAGAGATCTAGAAAATTAATAATTAAATTTAAAAAAAATACAGTTAAATTATCTTTTGCTTGCTTTTTTCCTTAGCCTCTCCTGTTATTTCATGAGATGGTCTCATATTCCCAAACACTGCTGCAAACAAGTTCAATGACCTAGCTCCACCTGGTGGATGCTAAGCCCAGCCAAAATTTAAATCCAGCATCTCCAAAAAGGGAGACCAGAACTGCAAAAATAAACGCAGATAAAAATCAAATTAGCCCACCCCATCAGGCAGCAGCTTTCTCCTCAAAAATTACAAACTTGCACCACTGCATAAGTGTACATCCAAACAAGAATAGAACTGATCCAATGTCTTTCCACATCGTTTAAACCAACTCTTCTATCCTTCAGATATTTATAGAAGCAGCAATAATTATTTACCTGGATAATATCTGAGAGCTTATGCAATCCAGATGTATTGATAAATATCCCAGTACCTGGAGAAAGCAACATAAGATTACTCTTAAAACACAAATATCCATCCTCTTGTATATATCCACACCTTATCTGACCAGCTCAACACTCTGAATACGACTTGAAAATATTCTCTGAAACAAATAACTTGTTTCAAGTTTTTCATCATTATTCAAGATGCAAAGAGAAACACAAAACTGGCATTCCATGTCTGACACACTGGGAAGCTGTCACCCAAGAAAATTACATGGACTTCTTAAAGCTCCTCTGCATTAAAAATGGGAAAGGAATTAATTAAAACAGCAATTAGAGGAGCAGCTAAAAAAAGCCACATGAAATACACTGATGATGGGGATTTTGCAGCAGAAATGATCAGCAGATGCACCAGTCAGGCCAGAATGCAAACTGCCCAAATGGGGAAAGGTGCTGGCCGAAGAAAAAAGGAAGGGTGGATGTGTTGTCCAAGGATGGCCTTGCAGAACTGACAGTCTCTCTTCTACTCCCTTCAATGCTTTTTCTGAAGAGTCTGCTGGTAAGAGCTAAATCATTTTCTTAAAACATGTACAAGTTGGAGAATTTTCTTTACAGAAGGACAAATTAACAACAAGATGCTGGCAAACATTAGAACAGAAGCTTGTTAAACCAAAGGAAAAAATCCTCATATGACTCTCTACATCCTTGTTTTTTAACTCCAGAACTCAAGACACTAAAAGTACCAACAGCAAAATGCCAACAAGCTTCACACCACAATCCATCTGGTTTTAGAGAAAAATAGTGTCTGTGCAAAAATCCTCTATGTATGCACATGGATGGACACCTACATGGGTACACACACTTGGGTTTTGACACAAAGTGGTTCTCAAAATTAGTTCAGTTATATGAAGAGACATAAAATATGTTTCCCAGCAGATGACTCTGCAAGTCTTAATAAAAAGACACAAGTCCTTAAGGTCATATTTCAGCTTATAAAGCTTTATCATTTGATTCTCTCCCATAACAACACAAATTTCCAGTTACTTACACTACAGAGGAATGTCTGAGTAAAACAGCTAAAAAGTTCATGCACTTACGGCTTGAAAGAAACTGTAAAATCTGCTCCAGTGACTCCAAGAGGGAGGATTTGGTCTGGAATGTTATTTGGGCCTCTGCAAACAGATCAAAGATGTAGCTGCAATTTACAAAGAAAAAGCAGATATGGGTAAACACTGTAAACAAGCAAATGGTCACAAATAACGTTACTCTTTCATAACAGCAATTTCACCATCAAGTAGCAAAATATGTTTGTGACTCAGTGAGAAAGGAAAATTTACAAGAATAAAAATAAGTACTTGCTTATAAAGACAGTGAACAATACTGATGTGTCAGAAAGCACACTGACCACATCATTCCCTTTTTCCATCGTTCCTCTCCAACATACAATCCATACTAATTTAGAAGCAGATTGGCAGGCAATTTCCACGATTTTTTTTTACAATGTACAGCAGGCACCAGTTTAGAAATGGGCTTCCAGAGCTCGGAGGTACCTCAGACACATCACTGCAGCTTTGGTACCACTGTTTAAATCGTGACACAAAATTGAAAACAGCACAGTGAGGAGCTTCTTCCGGCTCAGAAAACCCAAGCAGAGGATTTTCCACTCTTGAAACACTAAAAACGGGAGTTCCTCCAAAAATAATGATTACTACAGATGGGGAATTTCAGGAAAACCAAAACCTTGAAGAAATACTATTCCCAGAAACTAGCATAGGGCTATAACCCCAACAGCTGACCTTGCTCCAGTTTGCTGTACTTTTTAACATTTAAACACATTAATGAGAAGAAATTTACCTTCCCTCTTTGGTGACTCCACTACCATTTGGTGGCAGCTCCACTGCATCAATAGCACTTTCAAGCTGAAGAAGAATTTCTTCAGGAGAATCAAGAGGAAAAAAAGTTAAGGTGCACAGAACTCGTGCCTGGAAAATATTTAAGTCTCTTTTCAAAATCTACTTTATTACAAAGGCTGTTACCAAAGACAGCAGCCCAGCTGTTCTCTATAAACAAACCAAAACTATCAAAACCAATTTCCTGGATATCAACTTTAAATATCCATATTCAACTCTTAAGAACTTCGATGACCTCAATTCCTAGACAAAACTGAAGTCAGCAGCTAAATGTTAAATTCTTCTTTACAGACAGGGAAAGTTATTCTTGGGAATGCTTTGTATACATGAGCTATCTCAAGCTCTTGCTTCAGGTAGCATCATATTCTGACAGCAGAATGATACAACTGATGCAATTCCAACACATTGACAGGATTACAAACCACGGGGACTTCTAACAAAGAAGGAAACAACACATTTATTTGCCAAATCTCTCTTCTTTGGAAAAAACTAACTAAACATTCCAGAAAGTTCTTGGAAAAAGCCAAACAACTTAAGCCTCTATGAACGTCTCAGTTATAAGTAATGTATATGGCAATGCTACATGAGCTTGATTTATAGCTGCTGACCCTTTGAAACTGTTTCAACAACAATTTTCAACACAAAAAATAAACTTACTCTTGATCTTTGCTATATCTTCCAGTTCCATGTTCAGTCCTGTTGAAAAAAGTAAAGATTTCAAAGAGGTTGTTTCACACCTATTTCACACCCAGTTTCCTTATGACTTTCCAGAAATTATGGCTATGAAGGTAGAATTGTGTGCATGGAAAGACATTTTCTGTGTTCCCCTCACAGTTCTCTTTCGTAACCCCTCATGTCACACTGATTTGATCAAATCTTTCAGTGTCTGGCAACAGTTAATAATTAACAACAATTTATTTACTAACAAGAGTGTAAACTTCCCAGAAACTTTCCCTAAAAGTTATTTTCCAGTTCTTGGTAGCGACACTTTATAATTACAGAGAAACAGTGATTTGTCATTGTCAACACACCTGAACTGGCCAACTCCATGTTGAATTCAGCATTGATTTCATTCTGTTGAACCACTTTGGCTTGCTCTTCCAGGACAACATTTATTGCATCCATTGCTGAAGCCAAATCATAGGGAGTCAAGTCAAAAGAAGAGGACTCCTCACACAACTTCTCCTAAAATATAGGGAATGGAAGAACTATTGTGTGTGCTGTTTGTTCAGGCAGTTTCAGACATGAAGAAGTCCAGATAACCAGGCTTGATTTCATTTTTGATCTCCAGCTCAGGCCAGAGGATATTTTATAAACACCTGAAGATTTTGACTATTTGTAAGCATCATCTTTTCTGAAACATAGAACAGATTTTGCCTCTTCCACATTATCAACATTCTAGAGAGTACAGACAGTAATTGTCTGATGTTCAAGCAGGACATTTTTTTACTTAGAGAATTGGTTAATTCTTCAAAAAAGCTATTTCTATACTTACCATTGAAAAAGTAGGAATGGTTTAAACACTCAGGATTAATAAGTTTGACAAAACTTTCTCTGACTTCAAAAATTAAGTCATATATTGCTTTGCCAGAAATTTTCATTCACAAAAAGAATCATTTTCCCTGAGGAATGACAATAAATAGTAACCTACACAAATATTTGACTGTAATAGCTATGAAGAAATAAGTTATAAAGAAAAAGAAAAAAAGATGAGCGAGCCTCATGTGCAAACAACCTAATCAGAAAGAAATTAATTTTATTTCAGGGTAATCACTAAATTTCCACATATTAACGTGGAACACAGTACCATCAGATAACTATGGCAAAAGGAGAAGCTGTTCTGGCAAATTTCTGCATGCAGGCAACAATTAGTACTTCTTGCACACTACAAAGGGAAAAACAAATCCAAACCCCAAACAACTGTAACAGGATTTCCACACATTTTTCAACAGAAAAAGGGATGTTCTGATGAAAGGAGCAAATCCTGGATGCAACTCTGCAAGTCTCTCAAGCGAAGCAGAGCGGACCCGAGTGGCTGTTTACTGAAAGGACACCAGGCACTCAAGACAACAAACCACAGCTGTTCAGCAGAAATCCCACTGTGAGTCTGTGGCTTTGTGTGACAGAGAAAGGGACATATTTCAAATGTTCCTTTGCATTTCATCATTTAGGCAAAGGGCTGTAGTTTCAAGCCAGCTAAAAGGAAGAACTCATATGGCAGCATTATTTATTTTTTCTTGTTTTCCTCTATGAGTGAGGACTTGGAAATATTACAAGAGTCCTCTTTGCCATCTACTAAACTTGGGAGAGATGATGTAGCTGAGCTTCAAGAATGGATCTTTCATAATTTCTTACACAATGTTTTCTTGCAAGTCTCCAAGAAAAAAAGCACCTCATAAATCTGGAGTTATACCCTTTAGAAAAGAAACTGTCACCTTGTAAAAAATCAGCAGTGTCAAAGGACTGTTAATTAAACTACAAAGATTTAACTGTCACAGAAAAAAGAAATGTTCATGATAATGAATATTAACAACATACATCTGAGTGCAGATTTTACAGCTGTTTGTAAAAAGACAGGGGTCTTTATTCTTAGGATGAAGACTGAAAAATGGTAACAGACCAGAACAACTCACCACATTGTGAGCTTCATCAAGTATCACCACAGTCCCCTTCAAGTCCAAGCTGTGTGATTTCCTGCTCTAAAGACAAAAAACAGAACAAGGAAATGGACAAAAAGGACACTGAGATATATGGATTTGATTGACTGAGAAGTTGGATGATGAGATACTTTTGAATTTTCACGTATTTTGAAGCTGGATTGTTTTTTTTCTTTGAGAAAACAGCAAGTAATGGCTGTGGCTGCCCATTACAGAAACCACAGAATCATTTTCTCTGGAACCAAAGGTGCTAAAATGTATCATGGAATTGTTTACAGAGGTTACAATTTGTAATAAAGAAAAAAAAAACAAAACACAAACAGATGTGTCATATTGGGATGCACAAGTTTAAGTATTAATTTGAGTCACTCTGAGTCATTTTTGGCAACAGAGATCTGGGAGAAGTGGGGTGTAAAGCAGAGGATTTGCCTTGTATTTACAAATTCATGCTGTGTTGTCTTTGCAAGCAGATATTCTGGAAACACCCACTCCAGCATCCCATCACTTCATTTCACACTGCTTCTCTGCTTATGGGACTTGAAGAATTTTTTAAATTTATTTTTTTAATTTATTAAACTTTTGGTCTTCCTGCAGCAGTGGAGTGTAATCTGGCCATTACTATAATTCATTAATTACTCTAAGTTGCATGAAGATGTCAGCACACTTGTTTCCTTAACAGAGTTTTCAAAGGTTTCATTTTCTATCCAGGAAATATGGACAATTTATTACAACTGTTTGTACATAAAGCCAGAAATTATTTCCAAGGGATATGTCCAATCTCTGCTGAAAGCTTCCTTATTCTAAAAATCATGCAGCAGCTGCAGAAACAAAAATGCCTCAGAATGCATGCAAGGACACTGCACAGTGTGTGACTGAAGGTCTGTGAAGGAGGTGAACATCACCTAAAAAAGGCACCACATTCTGCAAAGCTAATTCTAGAATTATAAAAAATCTCAGACAACTCTTTTTTTTTTTTTAACCATGGGAAAGAATTTACAGAGAAAACCCCCAAATGGCATTCTCTATGGTCCTGAACTTGAACTGGGGTTTGATCAGTTTTGAAGCATACAAAATGCATCCACTTGCTAGGCATCACTCTTCACTGTTTATCCACTAAAAGCCAACATAAGACAAGCAGAGGAACAATTGTACTTAAAAGCAAAGTTACATGTTACCTTTGAGTCTAGTAAATAGTTGTAAGGCATAAAAATGATGTCTGCTTGCTGCTTCAAGCTTCGAGAGAGATAATAAGGACAAGCTCTGTGTAAAAAAAAAAACAGTATAGAGTATAATACCTGCAGAAATATTAGGAGAGCATTCAACATTCATGCACTGTCATACACAAAGGGATCAATAAAAGTGAACAGAGAAACAGTTTTCATTATTTTCACAAGTCAAGGGGAGGAAGGTCAGAGGGGATCACTCACCTGTGCTTGTTTCCATTTTTAACCAAGTCTTCAATATCCATAATTGATTCCATCAGTTCTTTCTCTGTACTCTTTTCTGTAACAAGATGACATTAAAGCCACCAGCTGAGGTGAAGGCTTCACACAAAGATTTATTATTACCCTGATCATTCCACTCATCCACTAATATTTCGTTCTTAAAAGACAGAAAAACAGAAAAACACACACACAGGTGGATTCTGCCAACTCTTCCAAACCTCTCTACCTGCCTAACAAATCTCTCCCTCTCCACAAAATAGGGCTTCACTTCCAGGGGAAGTTAAGGTGAGCCACACTCACCTTCCACATTGTTATAGAAATGACAAGCACGAGCCATCACTTTCATTCGGCACATGTAGATCTGTAAAACAAAGGCCATTTCAGCCCAGAGTAACACAGCTTGTCAAGCACTGAAAGCAGGTTAAGGGGTGAAATCAGTTCTCTCTAAAACCAGCCAATGAATAAATGCTAATCACAGTTCTTCAGCTTTAAAATCCTATGTCCTTCTGCTCACCTTGCAAGTTTAGGCTCTTTTTTTTGCAGCACAGAACATTCAGATGTTCAGAGAAAAATGTGTTACATTTTACCATTAATACTTTTCAAAACAATAATCCTTGATATTGTAAAAATAACAGCTAAATCAATAACTGAGGCAGTATTTTGAAATTTTTATTGCTCTTGACAAACACATAAATGGCAGATCAGAAAGTAAAGTATAAATTATTAACTGTCACCTTCTACACAGTGACATCCTTCTCTGGGGAGAAAATGTCACCAGAGACTCAGAATTACATTTTGCACACACAAAACTGGAAACCAAACATTCCTAAAAACACACTTACAAATATTTAGTTTGCCTGCAGCCTCTTGTAATTAAACAATGTCAGAGGGGAAAAGGACACACAAATGTCACAAAAGCTTCCATGTTCTCCCTGAACATCCTCTCCAGGCTCTGATCTCACCTGCATGTGGTTGCCCTCCTGCCGCTTCACCTCAGGATTGATGCACAGCTGCTCCCTGGATCCCAGCACACAAATCTTTGGCCTGGGTACACAAAATTGACATTAAAACTAAGGCAAGAAAGAACAGAGTTGTACATGCTCAATATGGCAACAGTGAAAGATTCAGGAGAAACAGATGAGCCCAAAGCACGGGTCAGAGCCAGAAGAAGTAAATTAGTCTGTGTGTAACTGCTGTGTGTTATTGGACTTTGAGGCACTGCATTTCTGCTGGCAGCAGTGGGTGGTAATAAGCAGCAGCAGCTCACAGCAAGAAGTAGCAAGCAGCAACTTCCACCATCCACCACAAAATCTGGGTTTTGTTATGACAGCTCAGCCCAGTCAGCTGGGGCCTGTCATCCATTACAAGCTTTTCCTGGCTGGCTGTGATGTTCAGAGTAAGGTTAGGACAGAACTGATTCATTACAAACATTCCCTATGGGTTTATTTGCTTATAACAAGGATGTACCTTTACAAGAACTACAAAAACAAATCTCTACTGCTTGTCCAAAGAGCTCAGCCAGACACTGGCATGTGAACAACTGAAAACTGTGACAGGCATTGGTATAAAATAACCACAAAGTTCTTCATAGATTTAAGTCAGCCTGAGGAGTTCAACTTGGTAACGGCTCCCCACTGCTTTAAAAAATTCCCCCAGAAAAATATAAAAAGGGAAAAATTAAAAAAGGTATTTTTATAAATTAATGTGTCAAGTAAAAAACTAAAACCAGACTAAATTCAGAAAATTATACAACTGAAGGAGAGAAGAGAAGCTGCGAAGTATTAAAATAAACCAAACCCATCAACAAAGAAAACCAAGTTCTAAACATGCATATTAAACTGCATTTCTCTGGATATCACCTTTCATGCAGTCATCCACAGAAGTTCAAACAATAACTACACCAGAGGGGTTTCTCTGTCTTTCCTTTGAATGAGGACACCACCCTAAATCATACTCACCTGTACACTGTATTCTTTAGCTCATTAATGACCTGTGTAAGCTGGGAGTGAGTCCTCGAGGCATAAATTATTTTTGGAATGTCAGTGTAATAAGCTGCCAAATAGAAGAGGAAAAAAGCAGAAAGACATTATAAGAATAGAAAGGAGAACCAGGGATATTCTTAGCCTCCTTCCCCAGCTGGTACTATGGTAACAGTTTGCCTTGTAGAGACAACAGGAAATTCTGTCATCTAACTATTCACACACACAAAATGAGCTAAATGAGTTTCTAAGAAGCTAAAGAACTAAATGAGCTCCAAGAAAAATTCACACTACGTAAAACACCTTGAAAATCTATAAAACGGTGAAACTGTGCTTCATCTGCTCAGCAATAGCTCTGTAACTTCATAATTGCATAGTATAAAAGATAAATAGAAGCAAGTGTTGATTAACATCCTGGAGTGCAGAGATGGTGGTACTCACTTGGGACATCTCCATCTGTGGCAGCAGTGCCCCAGGAGGACACAGGTCTGTCAGGAAAGAGCTCCACCCCATTCATGCGCTGGGCAATTTTCTGGGCTGAGATGGTGTCCTTGAAGTGCTCCCGCCAGGCCAGGGTGGAACACAGCAGGCAGAGGGTCTTTCCTGTGCCTGTGGGGCTCTCCAAAATGCCATTTACCTTCTTTATTGGAGAGAAATAAAAGAGTGATTTGGGGGTTCTGTAGGACAGGTCTTGGTGCAGCACTGCATGTCCTCTGCCAAGGAGCAAACACCAGCTGGCAGCTCCACCAAGGAACATCCACACACAAGGTCTTACCAACCTGTAGGACCCTCTAATCAACTTAATGAGGCTCAATCAAAAACCTAGAGCCAGCCATTACATTTATTTAGCACAGGAATTCAATTCTCCATTCTTAGAGCAATTGGAGTGTGTCACACTTCAGCAAAAAATACATGAAAATATGAGAAGTTATTGAAAAACCAGCCCAGAAAGTGACTCGCAGGTAACAGAGTGCTGGTTTCCTTTAGGATTAAGCTTATATCCCACATCAGTTTGGGCAAAGAACTTTACCAGCAGTTATAACACCTTGTCCTACAGGTTGTTACAATTTTCAAGTGTGTGACAATGCTGTAAATTGGAAAAAAGCAGCAGCTGAGCTCAAGTGTATGAAAGGAATTTATATAGATAACGAGCTCACAACACTTTGAGTTCAATGAGAGGAGGCACCAAGCAGGTACTGTGAGGAATGCAGAGCCAGGTGGAAGCCAAAGTTTCCACAATAAGATTGTTTGGTCCTTCAGGAGAACAGGGACCATGAAGATGTGTCCAGAAAAAAAGATAACTACTGTGAAAAAACATTTTAATATTTTAATATTCATTCAGTAAAATTATCCTCTCACGGAGCAAACAGAAAATTATGCAAATAGTCCAAATATCAACAAGATAAGACCAAATTCCTCCTCTGAGAAAAGGCTGAGAGAATTGGGATTGTTCAGCCTGGAGAACAGAAGGCTTCAGGATGACCTAACTGAGGCTTTCCAGTACCTGAAGGGAGCCCACAAGAAACATGGAGAGGGACATTTTACAAGGGCCTGTAGTAACTGGACAAGGAAGAATAGATTCCTACTGACAGAGAGTAGGTTTACATTGGAGATTAGAAAGAAATTCTTCCCTGTGAAGGTGGTGAGGCTCTGGCACAGGCTGTCCAGAGAAGCTGTGGCTGCCCCATCCCTGGAAGTGTCCAAGGCCAAGTTGGAGAAGCCTTGGAGCAACCTGGGATAGTGAGAGGTGTCCCTGGCCATGGCAGGGGGCTGGAATAAGATGAGCTTTAAGGTCCCTTCCAATTCTAACAATTCGTGATTCTGTAATTCTGTGGAACCTCAGAGAGCCAAGGATAGACTGCATGAATATCAGCACTGCTTTCTCAGCCTTTCTTCCTTTTATCAGTTTAGGCAGGAACATCCCATCTATATTTCTACTGACTATCACCTGCCAGCCAGGATTTTAATAACCACAGAGTAAAATAAAAATCCATGTAAAAGGTCAGAAGAGATTTGGAAAGGCAGCATACAAAGAGCACAAAGAAAATTTGAATTGTGACAACTTCTTCTTAGAGAAATCATTTTGTACAGTTAGAAAATGAACTCAGTTGTCCCTGAGGAGGCAGCACTCACCTTCTGCAGGCATTCCAGCACCTTGGCCATGTAGGCTTCCTGGCATGGGTAAGGCTGGAAGGGGAAATCCACCGTGATCCCGTTCAGAGTGATCCTGGGCATGGTTCCCTGAGGTGCCTGCAAGGAAGTGAAGACCATGACCTGGTGATAACATGCCATGATAGGGCTGGAAGAGACCTGAAAGTTGACCTCATTCAACCCCTGCCATGGACAGGGACACCTTCCACTGTCCCAGGTTGCTCCAAGCTCTGTCCAACCTGGCCTTGAACACTTCCAGGGATGGGGAAACCACAGCTTCTCCGGGCAACCTGTCCCTGCGCTGTTGCCACCCTCACAGGGAAGAATTTCTTCCCAATATCGCATCAAACCCTGCCCTGTCAGGCTGATGCCGTTCCCCCATGGTCTGCCACTCCAGGCCCTTGTAAAGTGGTTTCCTCCATCTTTCTTGTCGGCTCCATCAGGAATGGGAAGAAGCAATTAGGTCACAGCGCTTCGGGACGGGCCGGTACCAGCGGCTCGGCGAGAGGCTCACGGGCACTCGGGACCCGGCCCCGGTCCCATTCCCGGAACGCACTGCCCACTCCGACCTGCGTTCCTGCGTCCCCGCAGACCCCTATGCTCCAGCCCGTCCCCACACCGCCGTACCCCCGCTCCCCACACCGCCGTACCCCCGCGCCTCCGTTCGGAATCCCCGCGCCCGTCTCACGTGACACCTCCCGCGTACCATGCGTCACTTCCGGTGCGCGCTCTCGCGAGAGCCGCGGCGTTGCCCGGGTAACGGGCCGGGGCGGCGGCGGCCATGGCGCGCCCGGGCCGGCGGGGATCCCGGTGGAGCCCAGGCCTGTCGGGAAGCAAGCGGGACTGGGGGTTGGTGCCATCTCATGAGGGGCCCCGGGAAGGAGCGGCACAAACCCGGTGGGGTTTGAGCCCTGCCGGGTCTGGGGGAAGCTCTCCCCAGACAGGCCCTGGGTGCTTCAGCCCGAGGGTTCCGCAGCCGCGTCCCCCGGGGCGGAGGCCGAGGTTCGGCGCCGAAGAGGCAGAATATCGGCTGTTCGCTCGCTAAAAGCTGCATATCCAAAGCCTCCCAGCCCTGTCGGAGTCCCCCGCGCCAGGGCCACCCCTGAGGGGCGTTTCTCCGCTTGTGAACGGCTCGGGAGCGTGTGATGAGCGATGCCCTTGGCCAGAGTTTGTCTGCAGGGCCCTGCTGTGCTTTGTACTGGGGTCTGCCACCCTTGGGCGCGGCTGCACGCCGGAGAGGGCAGAACGCGGCAGGATTCTTTGTGAAACCCTCGGCGTTTGAGGTGGGAGGGTTCTGTGGCTTTTATGTTGAGCCTCGTAGCTCCTGCCTTAGGAGCAGTAATGAATTCTGACGGGTCTCTTTTGTTAGGGGTGAATGTGTCGCTCCTTTGTTCCCGGCTTTTCCCCAGCACGGTGCTCCCACCCTTCAGTCCCCTGTCTGTATCCAGGCGCATCAGGAACGGCTTTGTCGGCATTCCAGGCGCTCGGGCCGTGTGATTGTGGTGAACTGCTCTGGATAGATGGATTACCCAGTTTTGTAGGAATCTAATTTTAATAAATGCATAAGTATGGATTACCTGGATCCCCAAATTTTGTAAAACTATGTTTTATGCAGCTATATGAGAGAGAAGGTGGGAAGAAAATGTTTTGTACACTGTGGTTTATTGCTGTATCTCATGCTGCCACTGCATAGACGTAGAACAGGATGTGGCTTCTCTTTTTTTGTAACTCTAAAATGCTTTATTCCTGGCCTGCTGCACAGCTTGTTTGTGTGTAGAACAGTTCTGATGTTAAAAGGGACAGACCTTAAACTATGTAAGTTAAACATTGTGTGATCTGTTATGTTCCCAAACATGTGGTACCTTCTTTGTCATCGTGTTGGGTCAGAGGAGCTCATGGGTGTTGCTCTTTTGATTGCCAGCCTTTAAATTCCTTGAGCTGAACTTCCCTGGATCATAAACTGTCTTTAATTGCAGGGAATGGGCTGGAAATCATGGAGCTATTCCTGTGGATCTTCATGTGCTCCACACCACATTTCACAGCTGGTTTTGCTCATGTTTCTGACTGTGAACTCTTTAATGTGATACCAGTCATGCACGATTAAGCTGCAAAAGAAATTAGTTTGTAAAGATTGTGAAATGAGAGTGTGGGATAACCTTAGGGGAGAATAAAGGTTTAAAACTCATCATAAATACAGGGGATACTGTGTTGTTATTATTTCCTCTAAATACATCTTTCCTACATGGAAGAACAATACCAATAGTCTGCCAGAGGAGATTATTTTGCCTTATTTCAGTGCTGTTGGTAGAAGCAGTGTCACCTACTGAGAGAGGGGAGCTGGGAGGTGACCAGCCCGAGGCAGGAGTGGGGTGTGAGTCAGCAGGTGCCCACATCCAGCAGCAAACATGAGTCAGCACTGGCTGCTCCGCAGCTCCTGGAGGCTGCTCCTCTGCACCAGTGACCTCACCTGACCAGCGCTGCAGGCTGCCTCCAGCATTGCTGTCCTTCTAAAAACAGAGCAGAGGAAATGGGTTGTAAGTTTAAAGAGAAAAATGTATTCCTTGTTAAGGTTGCAAAAGAATTGTGGAGCTTTAATGAAGCTGCAGCATCTGTTGGGATAAAAATGCAATAAGTAAAGGTTTTGGTCTCACACTGGATTGTCATCTTGGTGTTTGTCTCCCTAGGATAAACCCTGAATTCTTATAAAGCAGGAGTTTGGAGAGGAAGGAGAGATTTCAAGCAGCACAGGGAGTTGTGTGGCAGCCTGTCCCCACCAGCCCGTCTCCACTTCTTGCTCATTACTGGGTTTTAAGATCTTGGATAAACTATTTTTCATTTTCAAGAAAAAAAAACCCCAATGTACAAAATAAAAACCTTGGGAAAGATGGTCCTTAACCACTGTGGGAATGTGGCTGAACCACGCCAGAGACCCCAGCAAGCAGAACACTGGTGCTGTGCAGAAGTACAAAGTGAATAATGTCCATATTTGCTCAGAGGCCGCCCAGGCAGGATCTCTCTTTGCAGATGAGATCCAGATGCTGCCAGAGGAGCAAGAATCTTCATGACGGGGACAAAAGAACCTCAAGGGCCATCTATGAAACTCCTGTGGTTGCCATGAAGGTTATTTTTCCCCTTTCACACTGAGGAGGGTTAAGTTGCCCTTTGTTGTCTTTCTGAGTCTAAAACTTTTGTTTGCCCCCCAAATTATTTGATTTCTTTGAATCCTGATATCCAGAGCCTTTCAGTCCATTTACTGTTGGAGAGTAACAAAATGGGTTTCCACCTTGACCCTCCAAGTAATTTTCTCCCCGTTTCTCACACAGTGTATTCCAGTGGGACACATGGCCATGACATCTTGAAAGCATTCCACACCCTTTCCTCAATAAAAGGAATAAAATGTGTACTGGATTGATGCAAAAAAATCCAGAATGTTGCAAGAGGGAGCCAGACCCTCTTGGGACTGCTGGGAATATCAAAGCCAGAGTTCATCCTGAACAGAAGGGGGAAAATTATTCCAGCACTCAGGTGCCTGGGATGGCTGCCTTCCTTCGATCATGGCAATGGTGTTTTTGAAACACACCCAAGATAACCTGTCAAGTCCTGGAGATTCAATCCAGGGAGAAAGTAGAGTTGGAACTACAAAACAAGGCTTGGACAGAACAGGGAGCAGTTAAAAGGTCATAAAGAAGCTCCTGTTGCAAACACATTGAAAATGTGTGGATAGTGTTAATTTTATTCTGAATTAGGCATTTTCTCTGTTTTTTTTTTCTTACATGACAGTGTTAGGACACTGGGAGATGGGGGGGAGGGGGAAGAAAAAGCTCTGTCATTCTAACTGAATTTAGTAGGCAGTGCCTGTGGCTTCTGCCCCTCATCAAGCCAGAGCACTGGCAGATATTCCAACAACCTGTAGTTCCCTGCAGCAGCTGGAATTGTTTGGGAGTGTCTGCATTGCAGCGTGCCGGGAGATGTGTGGGTTTGGGAGGATTCCTTGTTCCCAAGTGTGTGTGTGATGCTCTAAAAGCACAGAAGCATTGGACCCTGGCAATAGCCACAAATGGAAATGATAAAAATTGTAGAAAACAGACAGAAAAATATAAGAAAAGAGGTCTTGATGCCTGGGGTGGGGAAAAAAACCCAGAGAATTCTAACTGAAATCAAAAGGCTCCATTCTGCTCTTTCTCCTCTACTTTTACAGCAGTTTCCTCCCCAAATTGCAGGTCCTTTAGTGCCTCAGTGCTGGTGTAAAAAAACCCTAATCCCATGCCTAAAACCCTGTCCAGGATCCCTCCTCCCTTTGCTTTTTGCCTAAAGCTGCCGCAAGGTTTGGGGTTTGGGTTTTGCACCTCAGCACAATCAAGCCAGACCCCGGAGCTGGCCCTGAAGGTGAGGCTGCCTTGGAAGGGATGGTTTTAAAAAAAAAAAAATCAATTATTTTGCTTAGCTCTACTGTCAGCAAGAGAAAAAACAGTTTAGCCCATCTCGAGCAGACAAGAAAGGGAGGAAGAGGAGGAAAAAATCCTCTTTTGCCAGCGCCCGGCTGGGTGTGTCTCGCCCCCCCCCCCCACCGTGGGGCTGTGTTCCTGGCAGGCAGGCTTGCCTGGGAGGGATCTGCCGTCAAAGCCACCCAGGAAAGGAGGCCTGATACGCTCATTAATATTCCGAACTAGTGACCCTTCTTTTTCTTTCCACCCCTCGCCTTTCTCTGGGCGCTCCAGCCTCTCCCCGCCGCGGATGGCTGCAGCCCCCTCCAGCTGAGTCAGTCCTCCCTCCCCGCAGCATTGCAGCACCTCCGCAGCTCCTGCGCTCCTTCCTGCTCCTGCAGCACCGCTCCGCTCCCGCCGCAGCATGGCCAGCACCGTCTCAGGTAGGACAGGCGGCTTCTCCGGGGCTTGACATCAATGCACTTCTAAAACCATCAGGTTTCATATATATATTTAATCATTATTCTGAAGGTTTGGGTTGGTTTGTTTGTGGGGTTTTTTTCCCGTGGGTTTCAGGGGAGTTCTGTAGTGAGGAGGCAGCTGGTATGGCAGCATTGTTCCCCTTCCTCCCCCATACACACACCCCTCTGATGCAAGATAGCAGGTGGGCTTTTTATTTTAATATGAATACACGTGTGATAAACTTGCCAATTTAAAGTATTGCTGCCATTTCATTGTGCCATTAGAAGATGCTGCTACGTGCCAATTAAATGTTATTTTTGTAACATCGTAGGGCTTTTTTTTTCCCTAAGAAAAGAGCTGCATGCTGTGCAGCTGGATGTAAGGGATTCAGAAATTACATTTTGTTTTCTGAAGATCATGTATTGCTTAAATGGGTAATGGAGAGGAAGAAATGGGCAAGAGTCAGTAATGCCCTAGAAGATCCCCCAAAGCCAACCAGAACAACCTGGATGGGGTTTTGTGTATTCTCAGGGCTTCCCAGCCTCGGATTCCTTGCACAGCTCACATTTCTTGGTTAGAAGATGCTACAGGGGAGCGGTCCTCTGATGGCGTTGGGTGAAATGAGATGCTGCAAGGGAAGCCCTTCCTCCCTCCTGCAGCAGTGCCGGGAATCACAGCGCGGCTGCCCGGGAGCCTGGTGGGGTTTGGCTTCAGGATGTGGCCCGAGGATGCTGTACTGCTTCGGTCCAGCTTCCTAAAGACCTGTCTTGCCCCCTTTGACTGGGAAGGAGGGATTCAAGTGGCTGAAACTGTGAGTGTGGGTGAAGGAGAAGAAAAGCTTGAAATGATACAATGAATAGTGGGTGGGTTTAGAGGGTTTTTTCTTTTAGAAAACCAAGTTTTTTTTCTTGGAATGGCTCTGAATTCTGCAGCCCACAAAGAGGGGCTTGTGTGGGGGAAGCAAGATCCTTGAGGGCTGAGCAGGAGCGACAGACAAAAAGGAAGAGCAGGCAGTGCTTTGTGCCCCCCAGGCAGGGAACCAGTCCGCAGGAGACCAGGCAACACCTCTTACTTCTTTCACTGCCCTTTGCCGAGGTTTCCTGCTGTGCATATTCTATTCCTTACTCGTTTTAAAAGACCAGTAGATGCAAGGGGAAGAAGGACAGAGAGATGGAGGGGTGTGTATGGGGGTGGGGGAAGTGTAAGGGTGCAGCTGATCCTGAGTGGGCTTTGCATGCAATTAAAGATATAAAGCAGCATTGTAAAAATGTGTTTGCAATAGAAAACCTCCAGATGTTGTGTATATTCCCGTGGGTATCCCTGTCTCAATGAACGTCTGCAGCAGTGCACTCTTGGGAGGTGCCACCCATCTCCTGCCTTCCCCACTGAGCAGGATTGGACCTCGTTTGCAGAGTGGGGGTGGGAGGAAGGGCTCAGACTTACCAGCCCTCTAAACCAAGGTTGCATCGAACTTGAGATGGACGAGGTGGTGGATGAAACACACGTAGGCAGAACATGCGATTTCCGCTTGGTGCATTCTCACCCTCCCAACCCACTGCATGCCCACAGCATATTTCATCCTCCTGAAGATGCAGTTTTACTGTCAAAGAGACTTAAGATCATGAAGAAGCGTGAAATGGGGCTTCCTTGTGACTCGGATCAAGCAGAGAAGCGATTTCAAGGAGTAGGAAGTCACGGAAAGCAGTGCTGTGGCAGGAGGGAAGAGAATAGGGGAGCTGTGTGCCAAGGGAGGGTCGGGGCTGAGCCTCGCCCAGCTGCCTTTGCAGGAGCAGTTCCCCATCTCCCCATCGCCTGTAGCACGCACAGCAGCAATGGAGAGCGGCCTGGAAAGGCAGGAGGAAAAGAATAAGGAATGAGTCTTGTTTGCTTTCTTCATGATTTCCTTCTTTATTCTCAGCAAAAGCCGATCCGTGCTGAGGGGAGGGCAGCTGCAATCGTCTGCGGCTGATGCCCGGGGGCTTATCTCCCTTGGGAAGATTTGCTTGGTTTGTTTAAACAAACAACCAAATCCTTGGGATGAAAAGAAACAGGGCTTGCTCCCCCGAGCCTGGCTGCCCTCTCTTGTCTCCCTGTCACCTCAGGCGTTTTCTCCGGGCCCCAGGGGTTGTTGTCGGTGCGGGATGGGCGGCACATGCTCAGTGCCGGCTCGGCTGCGGTGCCGGCCCTGCTGCCGGGCAGAGCCCTTGGAGGGGCAGAGCCCTCACAGGGACAGAGCCCTCTCAGGGCAGAGCCCTNNNNGCAGAGCCCTCGCACCTCCTCCCCGCAGCATCCGCACAAGGCTTTGTGCTTTTGTGCACCGCAGCCCGGGGGTTTGGCTGGGCTCTGCAGGGCTGCGGAGCTCCCCCACCATTTGTAGCATCTGGGCTGAATAAAGAGACCTCCGATTATGAAATGATGCGGAAGGTGACATCCCCACCGGCTTTCTCCGACGCTGGCGTGTCTGAGAAGGTGGAGCCAAGAGGAGACACCAGGTTGTCATTCCTGGCCTCATGACTGGGCATGGTAAATGGGCCTTTGCAGATCCCAAGGTTTTCCCCTCCTGCCATGAAATGCGAGAGTTGAGAGGCTTCATGTAGCTCTGGTTTATCCCCTGATCCCTTTTCTGGGTGGTGTTGAGGGATACCATATGGTGTTGCCCTGTCCTGACATTTCTACTGCCCACAGTGGAGAGTCACAGTCCCTTCTACCAAGCTCTCCATCTCTCTGTGTTCTCACGAAATCACTATTGTCCTTTTCTCTGGCTATTGAAGAAATCTATGTGGCCTTTAAAAATTATGGAATTCAGTTTTACATGCCAAAAGAGCCTATTTGTATTATTGTAGGCATTTACATAGATGTATTTTTTTCACCAGTGTATCCAAACAAGGGATCTAAATAATTGGAAAGTACTTGTTCTTTCTAAAATATAAATAAAATCTCATTTCATGGCACCATGTAGACTCTGGGAAGATGGTTCAGATGTCTCAAAAAAAGCCCTTTCTTGGAATCTATCATTGTTGGTTCAGATGAACACATTCTCCTTCTGCTGAGTAAAAGCTGAGATCTAGTGGTCTGATGTGGCAACCAGAAGGCTGCAGATAAGCCCATTATGGCAGCAGTGTGGGCAGCAGGGGGATGAATGGGGCTGATGATTCTTCATGACAATCCTTGGAGGGACCTGAAGCTCACTCAAACTTCTCTACCCCTAAATTAACTGGAAACAACATGCCTGGCTAATCCCTCCCAGTTGTCTTACTGACATGGGCTTTAGTCTTGCAGGTGTGAGTTATGTTTTAAAAATGAAAGTCTCCTCTCCAGAGGGCAGTTAAACCAATGGGCTGTGATTTAGAAATACAAGAGGAGCCAGAGAGCAACCAAAGACCACGTGCATGTGCTGTGGCACTTTGGCACCTCCCAAAAGGTGAAGAGCTGCTCAGCACATTTCTGAACAATCCTTTTTTTCTTTCATGGTACTTCTACATGATTATTGCCCTACTAGAGAATCTTATCCCCTCTAAATTGTTTAAATAAATAATACCACTGTTTAATGGGAAAATACAATAATCCTCAGTTAATGGAAAGGAAACCAAGATCCAAAGAGACCGAATGACTGTCTGTGGTCACACAGCACATCTATATCTGACACATCACAGCACTGGGCTCTGTCTTTGACTGTCTCATGAACTGCTGCCTCACCAGCTCCCCAGCTCTTTCTTTTCTTTTGTCTCACCCAAACCTGACTGTCCAAACCTGTGTTTGCTCTGAATCCACAAACCCTCTGGGTCAGCTGCTTCCATTTGGTTCCTTCCTCTGCTTTATCAAGCAGCCCAGGCCACGCTTCTCTCCTTCCCAACAGTAACCCCCCCAGCCAGGCTCTGCTGCACAGCTGGGGCCCTTCTCTCTTGCTGAGTCCATACAAGAGGAGATTTCCCTGGTTATTTTTCTGGGAGCAGCCCACATGTTCCAGTGCTACAGCTCGAGTGACTTGCTGATGCATTGGCTGTGCACAGCACGGGTTGTTGTGACATTCATGAGCTGCCAATAAAACCTGGGGGGAAGGAGCTGGGTAATTGGAAACCGTTCCTGGGCAATAGTTCAGCAGATGTCTGACAGAAGGCAGAGCAAACCTCACATCTGCTTGTTCTCATGGATGGTTCCACATGAGCCCATGGTAACTTCTGGGCCTGGAGTCTCGGTGTGTCCCTGTACCATCAGTGGGGGCACAGCTATGGAGCTGACAAGAAAACCCCCAAAACCCCAAACCCTCTCAAAAAAACCCAATCAACCAAACAAACAAAAACCAAACAAAAAACCCACTAGTGTTTTCTGGTTGTGTGAGATCTGCTACTGAACTCTTTGTAGAAGCTGGGGAGCAAGAAGGTGGAAGTGCACTAGACTGAAGGTCTGGCCAATATTTTTATGATAGGATTCGTAGCAGGGGAGAATATCTAAAACCTGCTGTGCTATCAAGGCTTATTGAGGACTCTGGTTGCTTTTGTTGCCTCTGTGGCATTGCAATCTGTGCTGGAGGTCTCGGTTCTCTGTCTCTCTGGCTTCTCTACCTTCTGTTTAAGCTTTGGCTTCATTTATAATTGGCCTGTTCCCATTTTTTCATGAGATAATATTCATTATGGAAGCAATTCTTACTTCTCCAAAGTTATCTTCACAAACCAAATTATTTTCTTGTAATAACCTTCCTCTGACCTTGCTATCAGACAGAGCACATCCAGTCTCATCTATTTAAATTTCACATAAATTAGCCTTGCTCTGCCTCTAGTTCACTGTGACTAATACTGTGTTGGTGTTGTGCCGAGATGGCCTCGCTCTGTTTTTCTGGATGCCATTAAATACCACCCCATGACCTGGCTGCAGTTTAGTTTTATGTATTTAGGAAGCAGAGAAAAAAACTTTTTAGTGAATAATAGGTGTTAAGCCCCACCATCCAGGCACATCATGAGGAGGAACATGGATCCCATTGCTCCTGTGCCACACCATTCCCAGCTGTTCCTCCATCTCTGGCACCACAAGCACTCAGGGAGCAGCTGGATAATGTCTCCGGGGGTTGACTTGGAGATAAACACTTTACATGGATCGATGGTGTTCACAGCACTGATGCAAAGCGGTGGGGATATGGAAATGCAGGATGTTGCCTACAGCACTAGAGGGAGCGCAGGAAAGGAGCCGCTAGAGAGAGCTGGGAGCACCCTGAGCCTCCTGGCGCCTTGGTGAAGGCTCAGGGCATCTCCCTTCTTCTCTTTGAAACAAGGAGAAAGTGATTTTTCCCAGGAAATATGTTCTATTGTAATATAGTAATAATAATAATAATAATATGCAAGGAAAAGTTAGATGAAAAATTTTAATGAAGATTGATTGGCTCATGGGGTGTGGGGTGAAATACAACCAAACCAGAATCAGCCAGTGCTGATTGCAGTGCTGTTCAGAAACGATGAGGAACTGACTGCACCTTTATGGATTGTAGCTTAATCACTTCTCAGAGATATCTAAAGCTAACAAAATGCAAGTTCACTCCACTTTACTGGATATATTTTTTGTATCTTTTACAGTCTCTTCACTTCTTGGTTTACACAACTCAGTTATTTTCAATGTTTCACCCCAGTTCTAATAAGACAGCAGTGAAATATTATGACACAGGGATGAAGACCATTACAGAGTGAATGAATTTGCTTCTATTGCAGTGTTTGCCTAAAAAAGAGAAATAAAATGTCAGTAACTCATACCTGAGTGAGCAGCCTGTCCTATTCTTCTGCCCACCAACGATGCAGAGCTCTTGCTGCTCCTCTGAGACTGAAGCAATTCTTTGGTATCCAGTCGCTGAGGACCCGAGCCAGATTAATTTATACAGAAATGAAATATTTGCTCAATGCAAGCAGAATTTATTTTTACTAAGTTAACAGAAGCAAAAATGCTAATAGATGCTCAAGTAAAAATTCAGCACTCCCTGTCTAATTGTTCTTAAAACATTTACATTTGTGCACTAGGTCCAGCCTTTCTGGGCAGGAACTCCTTGGCCATGTCATATTCTGGCCAACCACTTGTCCTTCCCTGGTTCAAGGGTTTTGTCCATTGGCATAAATATGTCCTCCAAACCTTAAATCTATTGCAAATGGGAGTGCAAATACTTCTGAAACAAATTTTACTGCTGAGGTTGGCAATCTTTCACCCCCGAGTTTTAAGCAGCTTTGTCTTAAGACAAAGTCTCACTTCAAGAGATCTCAGGTTTGATCTTCACTGACACAGGTTCCTAAACAGTGACCCAGAGGTTATGGGTCTTTCTTTTAGTTATCAAATCAGAGGATCTACCTCTCCTCACAGGATGCCTTTTCTTGTCTTAGCCTGATAAAACAACTATTTGTCACGGGATGTGTCATGAGCACAAGGCCATCACTGTGATGCTTCTGTGTCCTGCAGGTGTAGTTGGTGGCTCTGGAGCACAGGTGTGGGGATTTCAGGGATCAATTTAGTTCTCAGGGCATGGATCAAGGCCTCCTCAAGACATGAATGGCATTGAGGGGCTGGAGTGTGTTCAGAGAAGGGAACAGAGCTGGGGAAGGGTTTGGAGCACCAGGAGCACCTAAGGGAGCTGAGGAGGCCTCAGCCTGGAGAAAAGGAGGCTCAGAGGGACCTTCTCTCTCTCTACAACTCCCTGACAGGAGGGGGGAGGCAGGTGGGGCTCAGCCTCTTCTCCCAAATAACGAGTGACAGGACAAGAGGACATGGCACAAGTTGCACCAGGGAAGGTTTAGATTGGACAATAAAGAAAATGTTTTCACTGAAACGGCTGTCAAGCCTGGCACAGGCTGCCCTGGGAACAGGTGGAGTCACCAGCCCTGGATGGATTTAAAAGCCATATAGATAGACACCTGGGGACATGGTTAAGTGGTGGGCTTGGCTGTGCTGGGGGAACACTTGGACCTCATGATCTTGGAGAGCTTTTCCGATCCGAACAAATCTGTGTCGGTTCTGTGCTCGTGTGATTCTGTAATTTCTTCAGGAGTCAGTCCTTCCCCCTCTTCATGCCCGGCCCCCGCGGTGGTGCTGAAGGGACAGCTGCCGGCCGGGCTCCGGCCGAGGTGGCGGTCCTGAAGGGACAGCTCCGGGCGGGGAGCGGAGCGCCGGCAGCTCCCGGGCTCCCGGGCTCCCGGGGGGCTCGGTCCGCTGCCCCTTCTCGCTGCTTCTCCTGCTCCCCGCCGGGGAGTGCCCGGCAGTGGGGGCTGCTCGGGGCCCTTCGGGACCGTCCCCAGCCGGTCCCCCGGGCCGCGGCAGCTCCAGCCCCGCTCCCCGGCCCCGTGTGCCGCTAATTGCCTCTGACGGCTGGCGCCGGGGTGCAGCTGCAGGCTCCGGGGCGGGGGAAGGACGCAGGGCGCTTCCTTCGCTCACCACAGCCCTGCCGCAGCCCAGGGCCTTTTGTCCTCTTGCTCCTCTTCATTTTAATTGGCAGAGAGGGACGGTCAGCTCGCAATGGAGGAGGGAAAGCAGGACAGGGGAGATCCCGATGGAATGGGTGCAGCTGTGAAATCCTGAAAGGGAGAAATGCAGCATGGAATCATCTGCACACAGCGCCAGTACTGAAGCTCAAGTCACGAAGTACAAAGCACTGTGCTCTGTAACAAGTGCTGTCAGACAATTAAATTGAATTAAATGACGGGGTCAGGGGTGTGGCACATCTGCCTCATGCCTTGGTTTCACCCAGGACCAGACATAATGGTGGAGCAACGACCTTGTTGACTGGTTTGTTTGTATTAAACGAGAATGTCTAAATGATAATAAATGATAATGTCTCTCATCTATTCCCAGGGACTGTCTTCAGGGTTCTTGGCAGCACATTAGGAGATGCATTAGCTTACTGCTCCATGCCATGACTTTGGGCCTCTCAGAGGCTCTCCAGAGGTTTTTTTCATTAAGAACAGAATCAAAGATATCTGGCTGCCATTACTGGTGTAAACTATTCAATATTTGGGTTACATTTAACAGCAGGACTGGGCAGGAGGTTCAAGTCAGAATGGGGAACAAGCTAAAAAATTGTTCAGTCAAGATCTGAACTTCAGGCATGGTGGTTTAGCAATAGAAGGGTGTTAATTAGAGTGATGTTCTGCACCTAGGAGGAAAAATAAGTGCAATCAGGAAGCAGGAATAGGTTTTCCCACTCAACTGTGGGAAGGCAGAGGAGGATACCTGAAAGGTGTTCCTAAGAGCAGGTGGTACAGAGGATATTACTTTTTTCAGAACTATTCTATGTCTAATGCCTCTTCAGATCACAGAGTCCTGGGGATTTCCCTGTCCTGGCCCAGGATGCCTGTGCCTGTGGCAGAGGCAGGAGGACGGGCAGCACAGGGACACTTGGGACAGGTTTGGCAGGACATGCAGTCATGAAGACTCTGTCCCCACGAGCCTGGGTGTCCCCCAAGGAGCCAGCCCAGGACAGAGCTTCACAGGACCCATGAGGCAGCAGCACCCACTGCAGAACCCCAGCTGCTGGCCTACCACATAGGAGTGATGCTGTGAGGGTTAAACAGATGTGATAAAGAACGTGACAGCCTGACAGAGCACCTCACTGACTTCAAATCCTTCTATTCTGAGGTTCTTTGTCAAGAGTGTGCAAGTCTGTCTTAAATGTCCTGAACTCCAGAAATTGAAGGTGAAGATTGCCCCAGAAGCAGATTGCTGCAATCTGTGTTGGGGCAGCACTTGTGATCACCGAGGATGCTGTGGTGCATCCTCCAGTCACAGGAACAATGAGCAAACAGCAGCAGAGCTCAAAGGGATTGTGTATTTCCTGTTTTTTGCAGAAGGACATTTACTGTGGTCACAGACTGTACCAACTTCTGCCTGTGTGGGCCAAGGTGGTGGCAGAATCCACTCACGTCCCCCCTGATCTGCTGCTGCAGGGCAGGAAGTTCCTTGTGAAGTTGGGGTCCAGCTCTTTCCCTGGTAGCAGAGCCCCTGAACAGTTTTATCACTCAAATGCCCCTTTTCTCTCCACATTGCTGATTTCCCCTTGCCTCTTCACCCTCACCTCAGAAATGCTGAATTGGGAAAAATTCCCAACTCGCCAGGGTTTGAGCAAGGTTTCCAGGTGTCAGTGGGCATCATTTAGCTCAGAGACTGGAAATCACACTTCCAGTGGAGAAAGGGTGTGAGCAGCTGTCCTAACAGGTTTAGCTGAACAGGCTGCAGCGTCCCAGCTCCTTTGGAGGGAAGATCCTGCACAGAAACTTTTATCTCTAGATGTGTTAAATCCCTACTGTGTGTGTTTCCATGACATTTGCCACACTGACAGCTAATTTAGGCTGCTCTAGATCAGACACTCTTTGGGGACCTTTTGGCAAGCTATGGCAGCATGGAAACATCTTCACAGAGTCTAATAGCTGCAAATGGGATACTTGCTTAATTTCTCCACAAAAAAAAGAGATGCTGTTGCCATTTGACTCTCATTACTGTTTCATATTTTTCAGCCTACAAGGAGAAAATGAAGGAGCTGTCTCTGCTCTCCCTCATCTGCTCCTGTTTCCACACCCAACCCCATCCCAACACCATCTACCAGTATGGAGGTAGGTAACCTGCTCCCACAGGAGCTCCAGCAGTGTTTGGATCATTCTCCCGTTGGCAATATGGGAGCTTGCCAGAGTCAGAGTCTCTCTGCTTCATGCTGGGGTAACATACAAGGTATTAACAGCAATGTGACCTTTCTGTAATTATGCCATGACTTTAAATTAATTGCATTTACATGAGGGGATGAAGGTGATCACTAATCAAGAAATTCTTGAGATAAAGCATAATCACCCAGGTCAGGACATGGGAAAATCTTAATTCCTGTATGAGGAGCTTGATAACCTCAGGTGAACACTCTGCTGAGTGGCACAGGTTCACAGTTTTTTTTTCCCCACAAAGATATGGAGGTGAAGCAGCTGGATAAGAGAGCATCAGGCCAGAGCTTTGAAGTGATCCTGAAGTCCCCTTCAGATTTATCTCCTGAAAGCCCAATCCTTTCCTCCCCTCCCAAGAAGAAGGATCTGTCCCTGGAGGAGCTGCAGAGGAGGCTGGAGGCTGCAGAAGAGAGGAGGAAGGTAAGGAGATGTCCTGTAAAAACAGTGACATTTCTGGTACTGATTACACCTAGCCCGAAAACTCAGCAGGAGTAATCTAAAACAGCTGTAGAGTGTTCTGACACTTGTAATTCCACTGTAAACTGTCAGGTGAGACATAGGAATCATGGAGTGAGGTTCTGCAGCATGATTTAGGCAAGGAATTCAACTCCACCATCATCATTGTGTAGATATGGCACTTGGGGACCTGGGTCAGTGGTGGGCTGGCCAGCGCTGGGGGAACTGTTGGACTCCATGATCTCAGGGGGCTTTTCCAACCTAAACGATTCTGTGATAGCAGGAAAAAAGTGTGAAAAGCATCTTCCAAGCAAGAAGATTATGTTATGGGGTGGAAGGGGGTGGCAGAGTGGTTTGAGCAGAGGAGAGAGTCAGAAAGCCCCTATGGGGAGATGAAGTCTGGAAGAGCCTCTCCAGTGGCCTCACCCCCTCCCTCGGCAGACCCAGGAGGCGCAGGTGCTGAAGCAGCTGGCGGAGAAGCGGGAACACGAGCGGGAGGTGCTGCACAAGGCGCTGGAGGAGAACAACAACTTCAGCCGCCTGGCTGAGGAGAAGCTCAACTACAAGATGGAGCTGAGCAGGGAGATCCGTGAGGCACATCTCGCTGCCTTGAGGGAGCGGCTCCGCGAGAAGGCAAGTGAGACCCCCGGGACAGAGCTGGGGGCTGGGGGTGCTGATCCTCATGGAAAAACAGAGTCTGGTCCCAGTGTGATGGGTGCAAGGGACAGGGCGTTTTCTTGGTGGTGGTTGCTGAGGAGCAGCTCTGCTCCAGAGTAGCATGAGGAGGGGGTTATGGCCTTCAAGGTCAGTAGAGAACCTAGCCTGGATAATCTTGATAAGTGCAAGTCCAAAGCCACAGCATCAGGCCCACCATGGGCTGTGTGGCTTGAAGGGTTTTGCAGGAGAGAGGAGCCAGGAGTGTGTTCCCTGGAGGTTCCATCTCCTCCGGGCTCCCACAGATGATCCTTCACTCCTTGCAGGTGTAACCCCCTACCCTCAGGGAGTGTTGGGTGGGAAACTGGTCTCTTTTTTTATGTCTGATGCAAATCCTGTGTGCAGGAGGAAAATACTGATCACAAGAGCAGGGCGTGTTAGCCCGGTGTCATCTCTCCCGTTTTTGCAGGAACTGCACGCAGCCGAAGTCCGCAGGAACAAGGAACAGCGGGAGGAGATCTCTGGATAAAGGGCTTTTCTACACATCTAGCACCTGATTCCTGTTAACAAACCAACCAATTGACCAACCAACACATTTTATTTTGTTTGTCTAGATGTGACATTCGGTCCTCCATCCCCCCTCCCCAGTGTTCATCCCCAGCTACACGCTTCTCTCTGCATCCCTAATCGTCAGTGCTTGTGGGGATTCACAGATCATAGGGACCTCTAAGCAGAATAGCAGCTAGTTCACATCAAATAGAGAATCAAATCAGTTGATCAGTCAATCAAACAGCTTCTTTGGAAGGTTTTCTCCTTTTTTTAAAAAAAAAATTTCTTAAACTCATGTACAAAAAAAAAAAAAACCAAACAAAGATATTAATAAATTCAACCAGCAGTGTCACAGAGATACAGATTTCTTATCTGGGGCTTTTCCTCCTCTTGGTGTTTGCTCTGAGCCAAATATCAGTTTCAGAAAAATGGGAAGTAAGTGATAATTTCTGTGTGTGAAGTAAAATAGGGAGCAGCCCCCTGTTTGCCCGTGGTAGGAGAGAGGAAGGACAGGGATGGATGGCTCAGGAGCCTCAGAGTGCAGAACCCCCATCTCTTGGCTGCCTCCAGAGCCAGCCCAGGCAGGCAGTGACCCACAGTCCTGGTCTTTGGGTGATTTTTGAGAGCCCGTGTGGAAGCAGCTGAGGGGCTCCACCCAAAGCTTGGTGCCAGGTGCCACATCACAGCAAGTCCCTGTCACAGTGGGCACTGCCTGATGCCCTGGTTGGCCACTGAGCTGCTCTCTCCCTGGCTGAGTGGGGACTGAGGTCTTGGCCACTCTGCCCAGGAGAGCCACGAGTGGTGATTGCATTCCCAGCTCCGTGGGAGCCCTGGGAGAGGACCCTCAGTCCTCTGTGGGCTCCCCAGTTCTCCCACAACACAGGATTCCACTCTGTTAAGAAAGCAAATCCGACAGAGACAGAGCATGGTTGTGAAACAGCCTTTTAGGGAACAGAATAATCCTTCCCTCTTTCCAGAGATGGATGTGGCTCTTTGGGGCCATCACAGGGCAGATTGCTGGAGACCAAATCCCAGGGCTCTTTGCTGATCTCCACAGAATTCCCAGTTGGATGTGGGAGAGATCCTTCCATGGCCATGGCTTGGTGTCAGGGGACTCTGCTCCTAAAAGGAAGGGCTACCTTACTCCCAAACCCCTCCTCATGGGCTGGGGGGAGGACAGGGCTGTTAGAAAGCTGTCAGTGACAAAAGAAAATTAGATTTAGGGCAAAGAAGGAAACTGAGGGTTGAATTTCTTAACAGTAGCTAATGATCAGTTTATAGTAGCAGCTGTCTTAGAAAAGCATCTGTGTAGAGCGCGGCATTACCGTCAGCATCACCTCATCCATATAGTGACGAGAAATTTTAAAAAGTTTAAAAAAAAATTTAAAAAGTACTTTAAATGAAATGTTTGTGTGTAAGAAATGGTTGAAACTGTCAAATGTCTGTGTCCCGCGTTGGTGGGATCTGAGAAGGTATCTGCGAGATATTAACCCTGTCCTACTCTCTGTGGTGCTGAGTGTTTGCTTGGTGTGTAATTCTGACCTGGAGCTTGTTGTAAATACTGTTTTTAGTACTATGATTATTATGATTATTATTATCAAAAATGTTGTACTCACGAGCAAGAGTTGAAAACAAGAGAAATGGCCATTCTCACTCTCTCCTGGGGGCTCAGAAGGAGTCGGAGGCTGGGCCAGGTGAAGGCAGGGTGCCAGTGGGATGCTGGACAGAGAGCAGCTGGAAAATGATGGAATTGGGAGCTGGAGGCAGCCGAGTCCTGCAGGCAGGGCGGTGAGAGCGGGGACGGCTGCTCCTCGTGCTGGGAGGAGAAGGAAGGGCTGAGAGGAAGAGCAGAGGTGATGCTTCAGTTCTAGCACATATAATTAGTGTTGATCCAAACCTCCCTGTGTGGAGTTTCCAGGTGGCTCCCTGCAACCCTGTAGAAGCTGAAGGATCTGTCAGGTTTAGCATGTGCTGGAAGAGAGTTGGTCAGTAACAGGTTGTGCTGGTCAGAGCCGTCCTCCCAAACAGCTCCTGAGTCTCCAGGCTCAATTCCTGCCTGGAACTTCCCTCTCGGTCCCTTGTGCTGCCCCACACCCCTCTCCTCCCCCTCCCTGGAGCCCAGATGGGTCTCAAGTTGGGACTTATTCTTGCAATACCTTTTCCTGGCAAAAAATCCCATGGCAAGTGCAGAATGGCCTGGCAGATGGTGCTTGTGCGGGTGTGAGCACTGGGAAACTAATTTTTCTCCTCTCCCTCAGGTTGGTGCAGTGAGGGACAGTGCATATGGCTGGAAAATATGTTACTGCAGGATAAACTCCTGCAGCAGAGGAGCAGGGAGATGCAGGGAGAGCTGCACATTGGTAATGTCAGGTAGCTGCTGCCGAGACACGTTGTGCCAAGGAAACAGCCTCACCTGTGGGGCCAGAGGCTTTACGTGTCCCAGAGCCATGTTTGCCTGGTGCAGATGGATGGAGTAGCGATGTTCAGGAGCTTGTCCAGTGCCACAGGGCACTATCAGGGAAATGTGTGACTGCTTTGGCTGCGCAGCGTTGGCTGGATGAGGGGTGTCCACCCACTGCTCCAAACCCATCGTGGCCAGGAGCTCATGCAGCACTGTGCCCAACCTGCAGCACGTGGCACGGGTCAGGATCATGGTTATTCCATGCCTTTCCATATCCCTTCATGCTATTGGCTGTGTGCAGCTGCATACTTCATGCCTCAGTTGAGACTAATTAAGTATCCTCATTAACATTCTTACTACCCCAGCCTGTGCCATTCCTGGAGCATTCCTATGTATTGTGGTTGTGGACATGGCATGCAAACCCCACAATTCTTGGGGTCACCTTCCTTATGGTGGGGCTTGAGATCTCCACTGATTCCTGAAGGTGTTTATGAATTGAATTCTGAACCAACAGTTTTCAGCCCCATTTTTGCAGCAGCATAAGGACATGGGAATGTGCCTTGTAGGGGGAGCATCCTCAGGGCACCCACGGTGTCCCTGCCTGGACCTTGAGTGTGGCAGCAGCGTGAGGGAGGAAAGGCAGGAGGGTGACATCATTATGTGCATGCATAGGCCTTTCAAGAGCCCTTCTGGAGAAGAGCCTGTGATTTGGGCAAGACTGAGGAGCTGATGCTAAATGAGGTCCCAGCTGGCACCAACAGCCAGGCAATGGGTGAAACTGTAGGAAGCTGGGACAACCGGCCTCACAGCCCAAATTACAGCTCTTGTACGGCAGAGCTCAGCTCTGTCTGTAAACAGGCACTTCCAAGGATGCTGGCCCCTCCAACTGCTTCTGGACTGAGCCTATTCCTTGTCTACATTATTATTTTGGAGTCATTACAAAAATCTTGCTCTAACCCAGTTGTGGGGATCTCTTTGAGTTGACCTTCCAGGGCCGGTGGGAGTTGACGATTGCATGCATCCTACCTCGGGGGTAGGTCAGTATTGCTGCTCCCTTTCAAATGTAAACTTCAGCTTGCTTGCTTTAGCTTAGCCCGGCATGACTCTCTGGCCCTGGCTCTGCAATCCTGTCTCATGGGGTTCGTTATATCTCTCCCATGGCATTCCTGTCCTCCTCGCAGTGGCTGTGCACCCGGCTGTGCACATGCGCACAGAAACGCATCTGTGGAAACAATATATGCACATACACTCTGATACCACTTGAAATGAGTCAGGGAATGGCTGTTTACGGTGCTAGAGATTTCTTACTCTTCATGCTAGGGACGAGATGACATAGTAAGACCAATAAACTCCACCTTTGTAGCCAGTTGTCTTTAAGTAAAGCAGCAGAGGCGCACTGGCCCATGCCTACGTGTGGGTGCTCCATGGTCCCTGGGGTGCAGGGACACAGGGGACAGCTGGACAACCCTGCCCTGGCATCCCCTCTGCCTCAGTTTCCCACACCCTTTGACAAGGGGACACAGACGCTCCCTCCCCACGGGAGGGAGAGCCGATGCCTCCACATCTCTAAAGTGCTCTGAAATGGAAAGTACCAAAGTACGGAGTTGGGATATGCAGCTGTGCGCCCCGGGAGGAACACCCTGGCCCATGGCTGCAGGAGAGGGTTGGAAGATGACTCTGTGGGCACAGGGCTGAGCTGTCACCCCAGGGCTCAGCACCCCGGCTGTCCTCTGGGCAGGATGTGCTCCACCTGCCACAGCCAGGGTCACTGTCCCTCGTGCTGGGTGGGGAGCTGGCCTGGTGTCATGGAAAGACTTTCCATCCCTAACAGAGCCTTGTCTGGTTCCCTTCAGTCTGCCACGTGCATTTCATTGTCAACTTGAGGTTGTTGTTGTGCAAAAGAAGTGATTATGAAAAAAAATAAAGGAAAAAAAAAAGAAATAAAGTTGGTATGAAACTGTATGTGTCTGTCTCTCTCCATAAATGGGCTGTTTTAGTTCCAAGGCTTCTCTTTGTATTGTGAGAATACGCATAAACAACATTAAACAGAAAATTGACCTAATGATTTAACAAAATAAACTAAGCCTCTGAATGCTCAGTGAGTGCATTTTTTACACAGCATAAAAGAGGCAGAAATTGAGAGTTTATCACCATTCTCAGTGGGACAAAGTAATAAATGCTTGAATAAGGGTCCTGCTGCCATCCCCTGTGGCTGGGAGTGAGGGTGTGCAAAGTGCTTACACAGGAAGATCAGAAAGATATAAGACAGTTACAAATATAACAAATGCAGTTCTATAAAACACGTGAGCTTCTTTATCAAAAACTTTAGTGCTTCCTTCATGAGCTTTTCCTGAGAAAAGATTCAGCCTGGGCTGGACAAAGTGAGAGGGAGCAGGGCTGTAATTCCCAGGGAGGAGGGACCCCAACCCATGAGAGTCTGCATGGCCAATGCTCCAAATCCCAGCCCTGGGGCCAGGTACACAAAAATGTCCTAAAGTTGCAACTGAAAACAGGGAAGTTTGTAATCAACAGGGACACGTGGGGGGATGGTGCCTGGCTGCTTTCCCTGCTGCTGGGGAAAGGATCCCCCCCTTGCCTTTTGCAGGGGGCTTTTGCCACCACAAGCAGTGCCCAATGTCACTGGCCACTGTCCTCCCTGTCCTTGAAGGGATATGGAAATAGCAGCATCTCATGGGCTGTCCCACATCTTGTGATCCCATCAAAATAACTGGTGTGGGAGACTTTCCACAGAGATCAGCAGCACCTAGTGCACAAGGAGACAAACCAAGGGGATAGCAGGGGGGTAAATTTTAATTCCCAGGGCAGTGTACTGTAAGGGCAGGGAGGACAGTGCCAGGAGGACAGTGCCAGGACAGTGCTGGGGCCATCATGGTGGTGGCAATGGCAGAGCAGCTCATGCCTGATGCTTTTCCCACGTGTCCTCAGGACGCTGCTGCCCGCACAAACAGGAATTCTATTTTTGCAGCATGACCTTCCTGATTCTGGAGATAACAACCTGACTGCAAACACAGCATTGCTCACTTTTCCTCTGAGATTTGATACAGTCCACTAGCCCAGCCTCTTCTAAAGCATGGATGTACTAAAGTAAACCTCTGCATTTGTCTTAGGAAAACAGGCACAGTCCTTGATGCCACACAATCAGAGATACATTGATGACACCGAGCATGGTCACCCTTTAACCAGTTAACTCAAGACACATCCTTCATCCTTTTTGATCTGAAGGAGAAAACCACAGAGGCATGGAATCTGTTGGGGCAGGATGGGGCAGGAGGATCAGAAGAAATTGTGGAGAGGCTCCCAGCACCTTCCAGCCCTGCCCACTGTGCAGCCCTGCAGGGCTGAGTGCTGAAGACACAATACTGAAGGCTTGAACAAGACTGCAGCACCCACAAAATCATAGAATCAAGGAATGGTTTGGGTTGGAAGGGACCTTAAGGCTCCTCTTGTTCCAACCCCCTGCCCCAGACAGGGACACCTTCCACTACCTCAGGTTGCTCCAAACCCCACCCAACCTGGCCTGGAACACTTCCAGGGATGGGGCAGCCACAGCTTCTCTGGGAAACCTGTGCCAAGGGCTCACGACTCTCACAGGGAAGAATTTCTTCCCAATATTCAAACTAACCCTGCTCTCTGTCAGTGCCCCTTGTCCTGTCACTCCACACCCATGTCAAGGTCCCCTTCTGCAAAAATCAAAACCAGGTCAAGAAAGCAAAATATCTACATAACCCTTAAAGGGATCCCTACAAAGTGTTTGAGCTGTGCCTGTGTGAGGGAAGGGAAGAGAGCAGAGACTCTGCCAAGGTAAATGCAAGGCTCACCTGGGCAGGTAAAACACAGAAATTTTGCAGTGATTCGGTTTGAAAAACAACAGCTCATCCTTTCTCAGCAGCCTCACTGGCATCATGGCTGGAGCGAGTCTGCCCACTGACAAAGGGACAGAGCAGGGAGCAGATAAGATGCCAGGAGGTGAAATCATCCCATTCTCTGTGCTTGGAGGTGCCCAGGGACCTTCCTGTGTTGTGGGATCTGACAGCAAAAGCCAAGTTTTGCTTTCCAAGAGGCCACTGACTGCTAAGAAAACTGGAGTAGGGCAGCATTACTGGGGGTTTGCTGCCTTCTTACCATATTGATAAGGCTGCTGTTCTTGGGTGCTGTT
>JACBWW010000027.1:4612109-4686274 GCA_020086605.1 Lanius collurio
ACCTCTGCTTAGCCCCCCTGAAGTGTCCCCGCTCTCTCTGAGCAGCTCTCTGCATCCACACTGCATCCCTCCTCTGGGCACAGCCTTGCTGGCTGACCCCAGTGCAATCTCCCTGGTCTCTGCCTTCCTGATGCTGCACCCAAAAAAAAATCTCCTCTCCCAGTTGTGCTATGCTTTTTTTTTTCTTTTATATTTTTTTCCTCACTTCACCCCCAGTCTTTCCCACAGCCCTTGACATGCTCTCAGCACCTTTCAAGGTGCACCAGGAGGGTCATGCATGGATACCCTGCGTCCTAGTAGTGCTGGGCTGCCCCTCATCTCCCTCCACTGCCCCACTGCTGCTGCGTTTTTAGCCACTTTTTAGATTACTTATGTTTTCAGCTCACTTTTTCTCTATTCAATACTGGTTCCTCCCCAGAGGCATCTGAGCAACCCACGTGGAGTTCAATCCCGTGATGCAGGGCAGGATGTCCGGAGCATCCTGAAACTGGCTACCAGCTCAAGGGCCATTGTGAATGATGCTAATGCTGTGGGAGGGGTTTTACCCCAAAATGAAGGACAAGGGTAGGGATAGAATAACAACAAAAATGGGGGTAGTTGAGCCGAAGGCAGCTGAGCATCCATGCTGCTGTGAAAACTGAAGTGCTTCTGCTGGTGGCCTTTGTGGTGGGCTGGCACAGAGGGGGCCAGTCCACCTCGGATAAACCCTGTGAGCTCTGGGGAGGTAAAGATCACTTTGTGGTGTCCCTGTGGATCAGGCAGGTGATTCTGCTGAGCATGAACTTGGTTTGAAGTCACATTGGACACACTGGGTCAGTGCTCTGTTCTGGCTGTGGCCTGGGGAAGTGTTGGGAGCCAGGTGGCATCTCTGCTGTGCTCTGTGCCACTGCTTGAAGTACTCTGTGGGAGTGTGAGCTTGGACACCCTGGGCAGTGTTCCCTTACCTGTCTCTGGGTGGACTGCACCAGTGCTACAGGAGATGCTTTGTGGGCACTAATTTCCCCTTTCCTGGGCATGGGCTGATCCCCAGCAGTGTGGGCAGCAGAGCGAGGGAGGAGATTCTCCCCCTCTGCTCTCAGGTGAGACCCCACCTGCAGTGCTACATCCAACTCTGGGGCCCCCAGCATCAGAAAGATGTGGAGCTGCTGGAGTGAATCCAGAGGAGGTCATGGAGATACTCTGAGGGCTGGAGCACCTCTGCTTTGGAGACAGGCTGAGAGAGCTGGAGAAGCAAAAAGAAGACTGAGGAGACCTTAGAGTCCCTTTAAGTTCCTAAAGGGGCTCCAAGAGAGCCGGAGAGGGAGTGCTGCCTTACATCTATTGCTGATTTTTTAGAAATGCACACTTTGAAATAGTTTCCAGATGTCACTGTTTCTGCAGGCTTGATGTGCTTTTTTAATTTGATTTTTTTTTCGTGTGTGTGTGACTTTGGAGGAGGGAAGAGTCCCTGTTTTACTGTGGAGGAGACAGTGACAAGCTCCTCCAACAGTGTGAAATCGTGAGATAGTTTGAAATACATTTGGAAACACACCTTCAAACTGTCTGTCTTCATAGAGTTTGTGGTGGATGCAGGAACATTTTTTTTTAACCTCTTTCACACTCTGCCCTTTACCTCCTGCACCCTGGTCCCACCCATGCCCATCATTCTCACCCAGCCTGCAGAGCATGTGTTGGGTTGAGCTTCCTCTCATCCTTCCTCCTGGGATGGAGCACTTGGAGATTTGCTCATCCTCTTCTCCTTAGAGCTGCGAAGTCCCTCCAGCCCCTTCTCTCCTTGCTCCCACCACACCCATGATCCCTGCATGACCGAGTTCAGCTGGGAGACCTTTTGACACGGGGCTTCCTCTCATTTCTCCCCAAGCAGCTGGTGACCAACGGCTCTCCTGCCACGATGGCGACGCCGGACGTCAGTGTCCACATGGAGGAGGTGGTGGTGGTGACCACGCCGGACGGCGCGGTGGATGGTGGTGGCATGGAGGAGGTGAAGACAGTGCTGGTCACCACCAACCTGTCCCAGCACGGGTAAGAGACAGGGTCAGTGCACGCTGATGGGATGTGCTGGAAATGCTCCCACACGTGGTTGTAGGCTGGGATTTGATCCCCCACTGCTTCCTTCTGCATCACTGCTCGCTGTGGGGACCTCAGTGGTGGCCACAGTGTCCAGTTCCTTGCTAGGGCTTCCCATGCCCAGGGCTCTGCAGCTCTGAGTAGAACAGGCTATTTCCCTCTTTTGAGGGGGGGAAAAAAACCCAACCCCAAATACCTTTTCATGAGTGGATGTGGATGTTGGAGTGGACACAAATCTGGTTGGAAAAGGACACCAGTAGCTAAAACAGTGTTTTTCTGCTATTTCATGATGGCTTTGCCACGCTCTGAACTCCAAGAGACGAGTCAGTCCACACCAGGTTGAGGGTGCTGCAGCTGAGCTCCGCTTTCCTGAAGGTTGGGAAGGTTTGGGGTTGGCTGGTTTTTGGCTGAGCTCTGCAGATACCTCCACTGCCAGCAACAGGAGTGAGAGAGATGTCCTTGAAACACTGTTGGCCTGAATGGAGAGGCTGCTCAAAAATCCGGAGTGAACATGTCTGATAAAGTGTAGCTGTTTTGCCCAATTTCTGCCTTTTTTTTGTTGGTATTACAGATTCAGGGCTGCTGTTTGTTCAGGTCTGGTCAGTGGCAGGGTGGCCATGGCCAAAGAGCCTGGCTGATACTCTTGGAGGCCCACATAGCAATGGGCTGTTTGCTTTATTTCTCTATGATTTTTGGGTGGGGCAGAGCCCACAGGCATTTTTATGCTTTGCTCTTTCAGTGAGCAGAAAATCCAAGTTCACACCTGGAGCTGCATCCAGTCAGGTTTGTTCGAAATAAGTGGGTGTTGAGTGGCTGTTTATTCTCTCCACAAGATGCTTGTCTTCTTTTCTCAAACATGTCTTTGTGTCAGTGCCCTGGGGCTTTGGGCAGGACGAAGGTGACAGTATTTGTTTGGGTCCAGGTGTCATTCCCCTTGTACTATTCCAACTGAGATAAAGCTCATTAATAGATGAATTTTTTGTGAAGAATGGGAAGGGACAGGCAGAGGCAAGAGCTGTTGGTGCCGGGATGGGCAGGATCCGCCCTGCTCTTCCTCCACACCCTGGGTCTGTGTTTCCAAGAACCTTTTTAATTCCCAGAAGAGCAGTGATGGTGGGGAAGAAAGGCTCTACTCCTCTTATTTTGTATCCCATGGAGACTCAGTGGAGAAGCAGCCAGATGTGACACTTGGGATGTGGCTGCTCTTGGATGCACAATGATTCCTGGTAGTAATGTGGCTCTGAGCCCCTACAGACCCGTGTGCAACACTGTGGTGTTGTCTGGGGAAATGGATCATTGCAGAGGCTGGCTCCATCATCTGGTTTCCTTTCACTCTTAGTTCCCTTCCTGTTTGTCTTTGGAAACCTTTTCTCATCCTCCCAGTGTCCCCTGGATGGTCAGGAGCTCTACACAGCGCAGAGAGGAACGCTTTCATTTAGTCGCAGCTATGAGCAGAGATGTCTTGGCAGGTATGAAGAGATTCCCTGAGGGTTTTCCATGCACCTCCCTGGAGGAGAGCCTCTGGACAGGTTCTTTGCTCCCCCATTCTTGGGGATGGTAGCAGGTTAATGGAAGGATGTGAATTTTGGGGTCACAGACTAAAACCTGCCTGACTCCTCTCACTGAGCAAGGCAGTGGGGCTGGTGGTAGGTGGCAGCACGAGCCACCCATGGTCTCTCTGTTGCCTTGGGTAGTTGCCTCCACCAGGCTCTGCTCCTCCTGGGGCAATGCCACAGTGGTGCTGGCTGCCTTTCCTTCTGATTTCCCTCTGCAGCCCCAGCTGGTGTCAGGAGAGCAGCTGCAGCCACAGGCTGAGGTCCCTTCGTATTGGCTTGGTCAGCACTCACTTGAGGACCTTTCAACTTGCTTGTGTGGCACTAACACCAAGCTCAGCTTGGAGGTTGATGCTTTTTTCTAGTGCTCATCTGGGTATGGGTTTGCTATTAAAAAAAATCCTCTATACAACCAATTGTTAAGAGCTTAATTAGTTCATGTGTTCTTAAGGAAAAGGCTGAGGGCAATGGGAAAATAATAATGAGCAGGAAGCTTTTTTCTTTGGTCCATGATAGGAGGGGATCTGTGCTTGGTGCTCTGTTGAGGCACTTGTATTTCTGATCAGTACAGGATTCTGGGGGAGACTTTTCTCTCTCAAGTTTCCAGGCAAGACAGGAGCAGAAGAGAAAGGAGACGCCAGCCCGCTGAGTTATCTGCACGTGCTTTCTTCTCTTCCTCCCATCTGGTTTATGGATCCTCCTGGGGAGGAAGATGAGAACCATCCTCCCCTGCCTTTGTCATGGCAACTGGCAAAGGCAGGACCAGCTGGGGGGCTGCACTCTGGGACTTGGAAGATGTTTGTATTTTCTCTTGCATCTGTCTCCGTCTGTTTCAGTGTGGAGACACTCGCCTTTTTTTGTGGTTTTCTCTCCCCCACATGTCCATGGTAGACACAGACTTCAGTTGCTTGAATTTTTCCTATGAGCTGTGAGTTGGTTTGTTTGTTTGCCTCTGGAGGTTTAAGGCGTGGGCTGGGTTATTCCTCCCCATCCAGTTGTGCCTTTCAGTCATTTTTCAGAGCACATGCACTGGAGTCCTGGAGGAAGCTCTGAAAGGTGCTGACTTTCTGCTGGGGGGTTTGTTCTGGGTAAGTTGGTGGAGGTTCTTGATCTGGAGGCAAGTCAGGGTCAGGGCTTTGCATGCCAGAGGGTGCTGCTGCCTCTGGCACCTGGCTAAAGTGCTGCTGCTGCCTTTCACCTGGAGAAATGCAAGAACCCAGCAGCAAACTGATGAGAAGCCCTTGGTTAGAATTTTTCTGCTCTTCTGTCAGACTGCTGCCACTTGTGTAATAATCACCTGGGTGCAAATGCCTTAGCTCAGAGTTGATCTTTCAGGTTAGCCTCCCCATGCTCTCCCAGGGCTCTGGGTTAGTGGTTGCTGTGAGCTGCAGAGGCAGTGTTGTGTCCATCCCCTTTCTGTCACAGCAGAGCTGTCTCCCCTCTCTCTGGAGCACCATCTCTGAGCCTCTCACCTGGTGAGGCTGAGCTGCTGCCCACGCCTTCCTTATCTCTGTGCTGCTCCCCACAGGTACCTGCCCTGCAGCTGCTGAGGGGAGAGATGCTTTGAAGCTGCAGTTCCACCCTGGAGCTGTGTGTTAGGAGCCCAGAATGGAAAAACAAGTTGCTCTTGAATTTCCTTGTCCCCGTGGCACCACCTGAGTGAGAAATGTGGTTGCCAGTGAGTCACTAGGACTTTTAATTCACCCCTGGAACCAAACTGAGGGAGGTTCCAGGTTTATTTTCTCTCTAGAATCTTCCTAGGGAGTTTATATGCCAAAGTATGTGAAAAGCTAATTGTATATCTCCCCCTGCCCCTGCAGGTCAAGCTTTCTGCAGCAATTAGTCAGCTTCAGTAACAACACCAAACACACATCTTAAAGAGAGGGTAGACTTAGATTGGATATTAGGAAGAAATTGTTTCCTGTGAGGGTGGTGAGGCCCTGGCACAGGGTGTCCAGAGAAGCTGTGGCTGCCCAATCCCTGGAAGTGCTCAGGGCCAGGTTGGTGGGGACTTGGAGCAACCTGGGATAGTGGAAGGTGTCTCTGCCCATGGGAGGGAATGAGAGGAACTTTAAGGGCCCTTTCAACCCAAAGCATTCTGTGTTTCTATGAAAACCCGTTAGGAATGGTCCTTGCTGAGCGCTGCTTGTGATCTAAGGTGGGACCAAGGGCACCAATGGGGGCTCCCCCCTTCCAAGACCTCACCTCCAAAGCTGAGGGGGTGAGGAGCATGTCCCACATCACAGCCAGATGTGCCTTTTCCCTCTCAGTGGGCAGTGAAGCTCCTTGGAGGGGCTGGGGGCTCCATATTGCCACAGTGAGAGCTGGGATGGGAGAACAGTGAGGGAGTGGGTGCTGTGTCACTGTGTGAGTCCGTGGGCAAAGCACCCAGAGAAGACAGAGATCTCAGCGTGGGGACAATGGAAGCAGTTGGATAGCCAGCTGTTAATGAATATCATGGCTATATCAAATTTTAAGAAACTCAGAGATTGGATTGCAAGTGTCTATAGCTCATGTTACGTTATCTCTGCTCTTGGGGTTTGTCCAACTCCTTTATAGTGTTTCTGTGGCTCCTTGAGGTCCTACTCCCCTGGAGCATCCTCCATACTGGGGGCTTCAGCCAGTCCACTGCCCAGACAGCAGCAGCATGTTTCACACATGTTTTTCCTGGGGAAATCTCAGGCAAAGCTGCCAAAGGCTGGCAGTGACTTCTGAGCAAAAGGCTGTGCTGACAGCATCCCTCCATGCCAGCTCTCCAGCATGGGCTGGGCTGGAGGCAGATCCACAGGGCTGGGATTAAAGGGGAGGCAAGAGAGAGCTGGCCAGGCTGCTGACAGGGGCTTGCCTGCTGTGGGCTTCTTCATCTCCACATGAAAAAATGGAGCTGAGCCTCCCAAACCCAGAGCTGACTCTTAGCTCTTATGGGAAAATGTGATCTGAGGGACTTCTGAGGCAATGTCTCCACAGGGCATCGGGTGTGGGGGTGGCACGGCCACATGGCTTAAGAATGCCTCTGCCTCTGTTCCCAGCGGTGACATCAACGAAGACACTCTGGAGACTGAAAATGCAGCTGCTGCAGCTGCTGCTGCCTTCACAGCCTCCACAGACCTGAAGGAAGCGGTTCTAGGTAGGTCAGCTCTTTCCATAGCCCCTTGGTACCAGCTCCACCACCCCAGTGTGCCACAGCCCTGCACTGGTGTCAGATGGGGCAGTCCAAACACTGCTGTGCAGAGCTGCTGGGGCTCCGGGGGTGTTCTGTGGGCCTTGGGGATGCTCTCCCAGCATCCGGGGGGGCTTGGTGACCAGCAGGGAGCTGGCAGCAGCTGGCTGGGCTGCTGCTGCCCTCTCCTGGCCTGCCATGAGTCCCTGTGTCCAGCCATCCCTGGCTCCTGCCGTTCCAGCTTGCCATGGGGATGTCATTTGTGCAGCAACTTGGTGGCTTTGGTTGCAAGTAAAAGTGAGTTTAGGGATCAAAGATTGATCAGCTGGCCTGGAGTTGACTTAAAGCAGTTTTAATTTAAAACCAAGGGTGACTCCACCCAGACAACATCATTCTTTTTTATCAAGAATGGCTGACTTCCCAAATTCCCTGTGCTCAGCTGCAGCTGGATTGGCATAAATCTGCCTGGGCTGTTTTGCCTGAAAAAATTGGATGTTTGGATGCTTTAATAGCAAAGTGCAAGTGAGTGATGCCCACAAACCCCAGCACACCCCACCATGCATCATCTACTTCTTTTTAATTCCTGAGTTTCAAAACTGTCATTTCATGTGGCTCAGGCACGTGAATCAAGGGCTGTGGCTCATGTTTCTCTTTGATCTGTCCCTCCCTCTGATCCCTGTGAGAAGTGAAGATGGCTGAAGATGAAGACAGTTTGGAGGCAGAGATTGTCTACCCCATCACCTGCGGGGACAGCAAAGCCAACCTCATCTGGAGGAAGTTCGTGTGCCCTGGGATCAATGTGAAGTGTGTGCAGGTGAGCACAGAGGGCCCAGCAGTGGATTTGTGCTTTCCCCTTGCCCACATGGTGGGGTCACCTGGCTTCTCCTGGCTGTGATGAGCTTTCATCAGCTGCTTTGCATCAGAATCATGTCATGGTGGGAAAGGATAACGTTTTCCTGGTGCTGGGGTACCTGGTACTTGCAATGTCTGCTCAGTTGGAAAGTTGATAGTTTGAGGAATTTATTGATTGGGGACCTACTGAAGAATTGCTGCTGTGTCCTGGGTAACTCGTGGTTAAAATTTGCATGAATTCAGGGACATGCCACAGGTGAGTCATTGCTGGCATTTGTACATGGCCTAAACTATACCCTGGTGAGGGAGAGTCTCATTGGGCTCCCAAAGGATAGTCCTTGCCCTTCTCAGGAGAAATGGTCTCCTCTGTCCTTGAGGCAGAGGTTAGATGCTGCTGCAGGTAATGCTGCTGCCTCCTAAAATCCATCCTCTCTGCACTGAAGCCCTTGTCCTTGTTCAGAGATGCAGTTTCTCATGCAGTAACAGTGAGTTACTCTATGTTGGTCAACATGGCCATGGAAAAGAGGAGGCCTGGATTTGGGAAATCCTTTGAGATGGGCTTTAGGGCAGCTCCCTAGAGAACTGCCTTGTTCACAGTTGGACTCGAGGATCTTTGAGGTCTTCTCCACCCTTAGTAATTCTATAATTCTACAGTTCTGCAAGTTGCTGTTAGGTCAGCGTGTGGGTTCAGGCATGGCTGGGTGTGTAGGGCAATAAAAAAAAGGGAAGAGTTGGCATGGTGTGTGCCAGCTCCCTGAAGCTGGTTTTCAGGAGCAGTGGGTGTGTGCTGGCAGAGAGGCCAGAGGTTCCCTGATACTGATAGTTGGGCTCGGGAGCAGGAAGTCAAAGACAAATGGGTTTCTTCCCTCTCTCCTTTGGGGTATAACATGCCTCTGGACCCAAATGTTAGCGGTGCAGCCCAGCTTTCCTGGAGTCCATTGCTAGTGGGAGTGTGAGCAGCTCCCTGCTTTCATGACACTTTGCACAAGCTATGGGTGTTTCCCCAGCTGTCCTGCCTGAGCTGGGCAGTTCCAAACTCCCACACTCTTGAACCCTTGACTTGGAGCAGCTGTTAACTAACCATCTGTGACAGTAGTGTTTGGCTTTAATCTTTCTAACTTGGGCAGTTTTCCCCGGGGTCAGGAGTGCCTGGCAGCCATCTGTTTTGGTGGTGTTCGGTGGCACGTGGAGGCTGCAGCCGCTGCCAGGCACTGGGAAACGCTGCCGGGCTCCAGCTGAACCCTGCTCACAGGGCACCCTTGGCTTGTTTATGGCTTGTGGCACTGATGTTGCCCCCCCTGCCTTTTGCAGTTTCACGATCACCTAATCAGCCCCAAGGAGTTTGTCCACCTGGCAGGCAAGTCGACCTTGAAGGATTGGAAGCGGGCGATCCGGATGAACGGGATCATGCTCCGGTTAGTGCCTTCCTCTGTATCTCTGGACACTTCCTTCTGGGGGATTCTGGTGGGCTGGAGCAGAGCCTTTGGAATGGCTGTTTTGCTGCTGAGGGAGCAAATGAACCACTAAACATTTGTCTTAATGACAGCCTGGTCCCAAATGTGGTCAGTCCAATGGCTTTGTTCTGTCCTTATGCCTAGGGAGTAATTTGGGGCAAGAAATATTTCTCTGGTCTTTTCAGGACTTGAACCACACTGAGTTTCTAGCTGGTGTAAGGACATTGGAAATTTTAATGGCTCTTGGTGGTTGGGCCATGCTGTCTGTGGATTCTCAGTGTGACCCACCAAATGAAATCAGTCTGGTCATCACTAATGCTCTGGTTGCAGCACCCTTGCTTGACATCACTTCCTAATAAGTCATTGGCAAAAAAAAAGCTTCTCTATTGCAAGCATTTCTCTTCTCTAGTCTTAACTACAGTAATTCAATTCTTCTATGGTCCTCCTGAACACCAGCCTGAGACTGTGATTTAATTAAAGTCTTTCTCTGCCTTTGGGCAGGATTAAAAAGAATCACCTCTTTCCCCAGGAATTGACAGTGGTTTTGTGCTCTTTTCACAGGATGACATTGCCTTTCCCTGTGCTCTTCTGCTTCAGTGCAGGCATCTCCTGTATTCCTTTTAAGCAGCTTTTGCTCCATGTAAATTTTGCATAATAGGTTTAGGCTTTGTCAAGGCAGGGCTTTGAGAGGGGGGGAAAAAAACTTCGGGAGGAATGTCTGAAGGCAAACCCAGCAGCCCATGGGAGCAAATTTCAGGAAGCTTAGGTGGTTGTTGGCCAGCAAGGCTTGGGGATGCTTTGGAGACAACGTTCTTGGATGGGAAGATCCCGTGTTCCAGTGTTCCCACCCCTTTTGAATAAGATAAGAGACCTGATTTTATTTTATAAATAGGGTTACTTGCTGTCTCCTTCTGAGCTGTCAAGTCAAAAAGGCAAGGAAGAGGCTCTCTGGGGTCTCACTCTGAACTGAGATTCCAGCTGACCCTTTGGAAGCTGCAGCTTCAGAGGGCATGTGCCAGTGGGACCAGATAGGGGCTCTCTCTTGCCTTTTCTCCCTCAATAAATGAGTTAATCAGTCCCAGTAAGGGCTTTTGTTGGCTCTGCCTGCTCTCCTGGCTTTTTGGGACTCAAAAGTTCAGGGTGAAGGCTGCCAGGAGCTGCATCTCAGAGCTCTTGGCTGTTGCTGATGTGCCTGTCCTTGTGCTTGCTCCCTGTCTTTCAGGAAGATCATGGACTCAGGAGAGCTGGATTTCTACCAGCACACAAAGGTCTGTTCCAACACCTGCCGGAGCACCAAAATTGACCTGACTGGAGCCAGGGTGTCCCTGACCAGCCAGACATCGACAGAGTACATCCCTCTGACTCCTGCCTCTGCTGATGGTATGTGCAGCCATTCCTCACCCTCAGCAGGGGCTGTGACACATCACAGCACACGAGTGCCACATAACCAAGCTCCCTGTGGCTGCCCCATCTCGGACAGCGTTCAAGGCCAGGTTGGACAGCACTTGGAGCAATCTGGTCTAGTAGAAGGTGTCCCTGCCTGTGGCAGGGGGTTGGAATGCAATGAGCTTTGAGGTCGCTTCAACCCAACCCTTCTCTGATTTTATGAATTTGACCTCTAATAGCAGAGAGAACTGTTTCATTGGAAAGAGTTCTAATTTTGCATTACTTCTATATTTAATTCCTTTTGCTCCTGAGCATTAAGAACAGCCCCCAAACTGCCCCACACCCTGAGCTCCTGGTGGTGCCTCTGGGACAGGATAAGCCCCTTGGCTGGCTCTGCAGAGCACCCATCCACCACATCCTGGTGCACAGCACAGCCCACTCCAAGCTCCCCTGTTAAACATGAGCTCACCAATGGGACACATTTCCCATGCTGCTGAGCTGTGCTGGAATAACCAGAGCCCTGAAAGCTGCAGGATAAAGGAGCAGAGGGACTGGATTTAATGGCTGCAACTGAGCATTCCAAAGGCTCTGCACAGCTCCGTGGGGCTCTGGCCAGATTCCCATCCATCCCGCTCCTGCGCACAGCATGAATGACGCCTGTTCCCCAGCTCTATGGCAACAAAACTGCTGAGATTTGGCAGAGCTGGAGGAAGGAGGGATCCCCCTGCATCCCTGTGCAGTGGGGGGCTGCTCTTCCCTTGGAGGCTTTAGAAACCCTCCAGACAAACAGTGGCTTGGTAAAAAGGGCTGCCAGAAAAATCAGACTCTAAATCTGTTTGACTTCTGCCCTGAGCAGCGCTGATGTGTTTTCAGGGGGGAGCAGGAGGGAAATGCTGCTCTCAAGCATGTGTTCTTTGCTGCAAAGGTTACAGGAGTAATCCCCGGGGATTGCACTCCAATGTAGAAAAATAAGTACAGCTGGCACAGCAACCACTTGGGCGTCTCTGTTCAGCATTGAGATCTGCATTCAAACAGATGTGATCCTGTGCAATGTAAAGGAAAAGTCACAGAAATGCAGCAAGGGAGTGCTTGCCTTGGAAACAGCCTGTGAAAATACAGGGAAAAATCAGGACCTGGGAATTTTTTTTCTTCTTTTTTGCTATTGGTTGCAGTGAATGGATCCCCAGCTACAATAACCATAGAAACATGTGAGGATGCCAGCGATTGGAGCACCAGCATTGGAGGTATGGCTTGAGATCCTGCAGGGCTTGCTGGGTGGAGGAGATATATGGAAAGAGGGAAGGAGCAGGAAGGACCCTCTTACCAGAGCAGCTTAGCATGAACCTCCACTGGGATTATTCCTTCTCTGCTTAAGGAATAGCACTGTGCTATACCCCACCGGTGTGCAGGCTGGCTGCAGCAACCTCGGGATGAAGTTGTTTCCAAGCACTGACATACCAAAGCCAGGGCCAAATGTGTCTCTAGGGGAAAAAATCTTATCAGAGGGTTCATTAAATCATTCTCCTTGGTGCTACTGGCTGTAGCAAAATATCCTCTTGGTGTGGGACAGGAGTGGGGAGAGTGTATCCTTCTCCTTTTGTCCCAGCCCCCTGACCTCGGGGGTCTCTCCCAGCCTGCCAGGACTGCACCCCTACAGGGGTGTCCACAGGAAACCCACAGCAGATCACCATAAAACCCTGCTGAGGATTTTGAGGTTCTCCCTTGCTTTCTCTTTCTCCAGAAGACACCTTTGCTTTCTGGCAAGGTCTGAAGGACAGTGGTCTCCTGGAAGAAGTGATCCGTGAGTTCCATCAGGAGCTGGTGGAGACCATGAAGGGCTTGCAGCAGCGAGCACAGGATCCCCCACTGCAGCTTGGGGGTAAGGACCTGGACACGGGTCATCTTGGGAGGAGGGCCTGTGGATTTTTTTTATCCTTAGATATATCTGGATGGCATGATGGGAATATAGCTCATCATAAAAAAAAAAAAAAAATCTCGTTTCTGGCTGACTGTTGGGCAGGCTGCACTTGGGGATGCTTCAGGTGACCTCAGGTCTCCCATTCCCCATGCCTGGGGCTTCCTCTCTCCTGGCTCTGGGTCTGGATGAGTGCTTGGCTTGGGAACTGAGGTGGAATTCAGGCCATTGAAATAATGATGCAGCAAGCAGCTACTGTGCCAGCAGATTTCTTATCACCCCTGCTAGGCAGGAGAGGACTGTTTACACGCTAGTGACCTCTTGCCCTTTCTCATGGCTTCTGCCTTCTCCTCTTCCCCAGCCTCTTGAGTTACCCTCCCACAGATTTTGGCTGTCTCAGCTGGACATGTTTTGTTCTCGTGTGGCTTTTGCCAAGCCACAAATAATTTGCGTACGGATTTTTGCTTCCTCAAAGATTCTGTGTCTTGTTTTTAAGATGCCGTTTTACTCAACAACGTAGTCCAGAATTTTGGGATGTTGGATCTGGTCAAGAAGGTCCTGGCCAGCCACAAGTGCCAGATGGATCGCTCGAGGGAGCAGTACACACGGGATTTGGCAGGTATGCCCTGGACACAGCCATGTGGCACCAGGCATCGCTGCCAGCGCCTTTTCTTTTGGGCTGAGAAAGTGGGGGTTGTCTTAAAGCTGGTGTTTGTTAAACCAGCCACACCAGGCATTGCCACAGGCCTCTAGGAAGCTTGTCCAGGATCCAGGCTGAGCCAAAACCTCTTGTCTCTCCAGCTCTGGAGCAGCAGTGTGACGAGCACCGCAAGCGGGCGAAGGAGCTGAAGCACAAGTCACAGCATCTCAACAATGTCCTGATGACCCTCACACCTGTCTCCGTTCCCACACCTCTGAAACGCCCCAGGCTGACCAGGGCCACCTCCGGGCCAGCTGCCATCACCTCCCAAGTCCTGTCCCAGCCAGCGCAGCTCGCTGTCACCCCTGGCGTGCCAGTCTCCCAGATTGCCAACCTCCCTCTCGGCAAAGTGGTCTCAGCCCTCCCGCCTTCGGTGATGGGGAAGAGCCCAGCCCAGCCGCCTGCTGCCAGCTCCCCGGCCTCCCCTCTGCTGGGGGGGTACACGGTGCTGGCCTCTGCTGGCTCCACCTTCCCTGGCACGGTGGAGATCCACCCGGACGCTTCCAACCTGACGGTGCTGAGCACGGCTGCGGTGCAGGACGGCAGCACGGTGGTGAAGGTGGTGAGCCCCTTCCAGCTCCTGACGCTGCCAGGACTTGGCACAACCATCCAGAATGTGACACAAATAGCTCCTGGTGGGAGCACGGTTGTGACTGTCCCGTCCAGTGCCACTGAGGCTGCCGGGGACGAGCACGCTGCCGCTGCCATCGAGGTGACCGCAGTGGCTGATGAGGCAGAGCAGAAGTGAGAGAGGGGACTTGCCTGGAGGGACGCTGGCCGTGCCACTCTAGGGGGAACTGCCTCTTCTCTGGCTGTGCTGTGGGACGAGGAGCGGTGTCATGAGGGGCATGGGCTAACAAGACTCAGAGTGGCTCATGTCAGGAGCAAGGAGGTTCAGGTCAGAGGGAAGGAGGGGGGAGGAAAGATGCCCAGAGGAGGGAAAGGCAGAAATGCTCTGCCTTGTTTAGAGGAGGGAAGAAAAAAAGAGCTTATTTTTTTATAAAGCTTTTCTCCCCTGTTCTCTTGGAATAGTTTTCCTGGTCTGGATCATCAGCCCAGCCTCGCTGGCAGGCACAGCTGGAGCAGTGTCCATCGGAGGAGTGGACAGGAGCAGGGAGAAGGCGGTAGCAAAAGGAAGCTGCCGAGGAGTCTGGTGTGCAGGGAGCTGGCTGCTCCCATCCCCAGGGGCTGCAGGAGTGGAGAGGGATGCCAAAAGCAGGAATTCCGTGGATGTGTACAATCATTGACACAAGGAAGGGCTCTGGCAGCATGGGCACAGGCCCTGGGAGGTTGGGTTTTGTGTGTGACGCTGGCTTTGGGTGGCAGAAATAAGTGGGAGCTGTTGGGACAGTGGTCATGGTGGTTGTCCAGGTCTGCTGGGGAAGGAGCAGGAAGAGGGGAACCCAGAGGGCTGAGAAAAGCTGTGACTTCTGAGGATTTGGGGTCTTTTTCTAGTTTTCTCAAAAAAAAAAAAAAAAAAAAATCCATTCTTGGGATTTTTTTAAGCCAACAGTGATTTTTAAGCAAAGCCCTGATTGGGAAGCTTCTTCTGCATGGCAGAGCCGTGCTGTGGAGCGTGCAGAGCTGAACCCCACGGCGGCGCTCCAAGGAGCTCACACTTCCTCATGAGAGGGGACCCTGCTGTCCCCAGTCCCCAGCATCCCGCGGGAGCCATTCCCTCCCTGCTGGGTTCAAGCAGCTGTTCTGTAACGGGGGTTACAGTTCTCCTTCAGCCACCCCACTCGCTGCAACTCTCACCAGGTCCCATCCCAGGGCCTGTGTGTCTCACGCTGTCTCCAGCTGGAAGGAGTCGGGTGCTTGGAGTGTTGGGGTTTCTCCAAATTTGATCTGGCAACAGCAGCAATGACAGGTCACTTTATTGAGCTAATAAATATTTTTTTGAAAGAATTTTGCTGGTTTATTGCATTTTCTACATCCAGGTGTGACAGCTGAGATTGTGAAGTGGGGCTAAGGTAGGACAGGAACACACTTTATTAAATATAAATGTATTTGTTCTCTGTGCTCCCTCTGGCCATGAGCGTACAAGGAGCCTGAAATGCGGCTCCAAAGTCTGGTTGTCCATGGCACGGCTGGGCCGGCCTGGCTGCACCCAGTGCTGATAACCACTGGTCCCCAACCTACGTTTAGAAGAGTTGTGACACGTAATCAGGAAGGAAAGTGATCTATTCCTCTGAAGCATTAGATTTTGTTTCGTTTTTGGCAGAGACTCAGCTGGGGCTGCAGTTGATGAGGAGGAGTCCTGCCTTATCAGAGTTTTCCCTCCCAGCTGGTGGCTGCTGAGATATCGCTGTCATATCTCTGTACTTGGGACAGCAGTAGCGTGTCAGACCAAGAGCATATAAAGGGCTGTGATCGCCCTGAGCTGTTTTTTGCCTCTCCAGCCTGAGCAGCAGTGCTGAGCCACACCTGAGGTGTATTTCCAGCCCGAGTTCCCCATTCCTGTGCTGTGACGGTGAGTGAGGATCCTTCTGCACCACAGGGACACCTTTCCCCACCAGTGCCAGGGCTGGAAAGCTGTGGTGCCTTTGCCCAGCTTTGGAGAGCTGTGGGCTGATGATCCTGCTCCAGCCATCTCTGCTTTGGACAAACTTGTCAGGGTTATCCAGGGAATGTGGGAGAGGGAACTTCTAGGGGGAAAGGGGACAGCTGGGGAGACCTCCTGCCTCCTCTTTAAGGGTATCTGAAACGTGGCATCGGAGCGTGGGGTGGGACAGGATTTGTGTCGGCTCTGTGTTGGTGTGGTGCAGCAGTGGGCAGCGAGGGCTGGGGCAGAGCAAGCAGGAGGCAGCAGTTCTTCTCAGGCTCTTTACCTGCCCTAGGGAGTACAGATCATCTCACCGGCAAAGCATTCCCAGCGTGGGTGTACTTTGCCCTGCAAAGCAGCTCTTACTCGGGATGTAAACAGCTCCCCAAGCAATAAAAGCTCGTCAGGCAGATTTGGCCTGGTGCAATCCTCCCCTGCCTTTGCAGCAGCTCTCGGGGCAGCCCTGTCTCCCTCGAGAGACAGCCTGAGCCGTTCGGGGATGCCCCGGTGACGAGCTCCGCTCCCGGGATGGCTGGGCTGCTCGCGAGTGTGCTGCGGTGCTTCCCGGCCCTGCCGAGGGCAGCTGGGGGCTTGCAGAGTCAGCAACTTGGGGTAGGATGAAGGCTGAGAAAGAAAAGCAAAGAAGGGAAGTTGCCTGCAGCAAGTTGTATGCAGAGATTATCAGTGTCTGGATGAGTGGCCTTGGGCTGGATGCGGCCGTGGCCGATTGGGCAAGATTCCCTGGCCGGGGGGGAAGTCCCATTCGAGCATGGCAGTAGATCCTGGTCTTGCAGCCCTGGTTTCAGCAGGGTAAAACATTGTTCGTGGAGAGCACATCCCACCTGTAGATCAGCTCTTCCCCCGGCGCTGAGACCTGGGGCTCTGCAGGGGGGAGCCCCCAAGCCCTCTCCAGGGGGCTGCACCCATCACTGTGGGCTCCCAGGGCTGCAGAGGATCCCCGTGGGTCAACCTGCTCTGCGAGCCTGGGGTCCCTGGGCAGGGCTGGGGCTCTCAGCACCCATTCTACCAGCCTGGTACTGCTAGCACTGCCTTTTTGACCCTTCCTGGGGTCCCTTGGGTGCTGAGATCTGCTTCTCTTTCCTCTCGTGGGGAGTCCAGGGCTGCTCCGGTTACAGCCGGGCGTGGAGGACTCGTACCCAGAGACAAAATTGCATAAGGGCTGCGGATGAGTCATGCTAAGTCCCTGTTTTTCCCTGGATTGTGTGGTGATGGCGACTCAGCCACTTGCGTTTTCTCCTCCAGGTATCCACAGGAACAGACTGCACTATTTGGGAAGGAGCAGAGCCTCCCGCTTCCCGAGCATCTCACCGGCAGCGTCGCGAGCAGAGCCCTGCCACGGTCCTGCCTGGCAGCTGCCTGTGGAGTGCCAGGGAGGGGGGGCTGTGATAAATCACCAATTCCTCGCTCTTTGCGTCTCTCTGGGCAGGTTAGGGCTGTTATCGGGACAGGAGATGCTCCAGCATCTTCGCAGGAAGGCTCTCCCAGCTCCCAGCAAGTTCCTCCGGCGCTGGGTGTGCAGCGCACAAAGCGCAGCGTGTCTGGCTCTGGGGCGGGGAGCAGCAGCGGTGGTTTCCTGGGGAAACCGCTCCGTGACTGTCGGCCGTGTCGCCGAAGGAATGGAAACCGAAACTCAGGGCTTTCGGGTCAGTGTTTGTTTGTCTAAAATCGGCAGATCCCGAGTTTCGGCTCTCCCCCGCCCTAACGCTGTGGATGTGGTGACGCAGCTTTGCCTCCTCCCTGCTCCAGCAGTGGCTTCCTGCGCTCTGCCGCCAGCGACGGAGGGACGGCAGAGCCGGCTGCTCCTCGGGCTGCTCCGCTGCTTCTGGCTCCTTGTTGTGCGTTGAGCAGGGCCAGAAGCTTTATAATAGAGTGAAAGCTGTTTGCTTCTAGAGCTGGAGGGAAAATATCCCACCTGTAAAATCAGTGAAACCTCCAGATAATCTCACCTGTAAAACCAGAGTGAAGCCTCAGTGCCAAGGCTGCTTAGCCTGGGTGAGCTAGGCACTGCCCATCCTGGCTCGGGCACCTCAGGGGAGTAGTGCCAGGTATTTTGTTTGTTTTTCACTGCTGTCTGATGCTGTCACAGAGATCTTTGCTGTGGTTTAGAGTCAGGGCTGCAGAAAGGATGATTCCTGCCCCAGGCAATACCAAATGGGGATGGACTCCATCACTATGGAAGACTCCCTCTGATACCAGGGCTGGGCCTCACTTGGTCTCTCCTTCCCAGACAGGGATGGGGCTCTGGTGCTCCCCAAACTGTAACCGTTCCCATGGCATCTGCAAGGACAAAGCTGGGAAAGCCTTTCCTGGGTGAGAACACTGAGCATGGGGGTTCCCTGGGGTCAGATCCTGCTGTGGGGCTGAGCCACCCACTGCTCCTCGCTGACAGAACATGGAGTGCAGCAGAGCCTGGCAGCCATGGCCCTGTGTAGGTTGCCATCCTGCCACAGGTCCAGCAGTGACCAGGGTGTTGTTGCACAGACCCAGTGGTTTTGCTGCCCAGGGATGCCTGGTTTCCACAGCCACCCAGTGGTCTGGTAGGATCCATCCAGTGCCCTCTGCTCCAGTGGGGTCCATTCAGCACCCACAGGCCTGGGCTGCCCCACTCCTCTCCTTGGTGGGAAAACCGCTTTCTTGGCTCCCCAGGGTGCTGCAGGATGGCAGCAGGGTGACAGGTCCCTCTGAGCCACCCAATGGCTGCGACTGTACAAAGCAGGAAGATCAAAAACATCGTTTCTCTTCCTCCTTCCACTGGTGTTGACAAACGTAGGGAGAAACCTGTCTCTGCCCCTCCTTTCCTCCCTGCTCCACTCCCGATGAGCCCCACAGGCTGGCTCTCTCAATGTTTGCTCCTCCCACTTGCTTTGAGGAAATAACTTTACTTTTGTCGCGGAGGCTCGCTTTGTGTTGAGGTGGCACCACCAAGCACGACGTGCCCATCAATCGATGGAAGAATTGAACAGCGTCCCTGTCAGCAGGGGCACTTTGCCTCAGGTGCCTGCGATTTTTTACAGCCACTTGTAGCTGGAGGTGTGTTAGTTTTCCCTGGTTATTTCCAGGGCTTGCAGCTGGCTTCTGGCATGAAGATAATTCCATTAAATGGGAATCCTGGGGCTTGACCGCAGTGCTGGGCACAGCACCTCCTTTACAGGTCAGGGCTTTCCGAAGCTAGGAAGGTCCAGGCTGGTGAGATGTGGCAGCTGTCCCCTGGACAACCTCCTGGGAGTGAGGATCTTAGAGGAACTTCCTGGGATTTTTTTCTTGTGTGCGTTTTTTGGGGGGGCATAGCGGGTTGCAGCGTTTGTTGGTTATGTGTGTATTACTCGGAAATTTGCCCCATCACCAAACCGCACAGGAGGAGGGCACTGCCTCGTGCTGGGATGAGGTGCTGAGCTGTTGTGGGATGGGTTTGGTGAGGTGCGAAGGGGCTGAGGAGGATCTCCACACCCCAGGTGCTGAGGATCCCCCACTGCTCGGGTGCTGAGCATCGGCTGATGGTGCTTGTGTGGTAACACGTGCCCACAAACTGGGGTGCGGGGTCTTGCCCCTCGGCTGTCGGTGCTGCCTCACGATGCAAATGAGAGTCTGCTGCTGCCGGGGGTGGATTTGGGGTTTGGGTTTGTTTTTGGCTCCAGGCTGAGCTCTGCAGCGGGGAGCCGAACGGAAAACGAAAGTGATGAACGGAAAGGAAGGCAACGCTCTGTCCCCCACCCCCGCCCCCCAGCCCCGTTAAAAAGGAGGCTGCTGGGGGGGGCCGGCCTGAGGACCGGGGCTGCTGCTCAGTATTCACTTAAGACTCCGGTGCCGCCGCTCCCGGCTCTGGACCTAATTTGAGCGCGGGGAATCCCGACCTTCTGCGGGTGAGCAGCGCCCCGGGAGCGGCCCCTCTGCACTGAGGGGGGACAGGACCGGGGGGAGACTCGGCCTCCGATGCGCGGGGATGCGGGGGCAGGACGGGACCAGGGTGGGAGGCTGGTAACCCAAAGAGCACCCGTCCTGTTCGCTGCGCGATGCGCGGCGCTGTCCCGCCGGTGCCGCTACCGGTATCGGCTTCTGCTGCCCTGGATGCCGGTGCCCGCTTCCCTTGGTGCCCCTTCCCCTGGTGCCTGGTGCCGATCCCCCCACCCCGCTGCCTGTCCCTCTTCTCCGGTGCCGGTCCCGGTGCCGACCAGGGCTCTCGTCGGTGCCGGTGCCGATCTCCCCCGCCTGATGCCCTCCCGGTGCCGGTGCCGGCTCCTGCTCCCCCCGGTGCCGGCGGGCGGGGCGGGGCGGGGCCGCCGTGATGCAATTTCCGCGAAGTCCGGCCCCGGTTTGAATGCAGGGAGGCCCGAGAAGCGAAACTGCCGCCGGCGGCGAGTCCCCGGGTCCCCGCGGGTCCCCCCACCCCGGCGGCGGCGGCGGTGAGAGCGGCGGGGGGGCGTTCCGGGTGTGGGGGAGCTCTGGGAATGGGGGTCAGCGGAGCGCCCTGGGGGGGCTGCAGGACCGAGAGTGCCCCCGGTAGCCTCGCAGCGAGCCGTGGCGTGCGGCAGGGCGTGCGGTATTCTGCAGGGCGTGCGGGGTGCGCATCCCGCTCAGCCCCCGCCCCGGCTCGCAGCGTCCCTGCCCGGGCTGGGATGTGTTCGAGAGAGGCGGGTCATAGCCAGGGTGCAGGTTTTGAGGTGTAAAGCCCTGTTTGGAGGGTGGGGAGAACCCCGGGGGTGCACAGTGCTGCCACCTCAGAACTCTGGGGATGGGATCCGAGAGCTCCCGGTGAACTTCTTACAGTTGGATAAAAGCAAATGCAGCATCTGGGGGTCCACGTGTCTCGGGGCTCTGTACAAACTGGAGGGTCCGTGCCTGCACACACGCTCGGGCAGTGGTGTCGCGGCTGTCACTGCAGCAGCCACGTTAGTAGTGCCGGCTCTTGGGTGGGATGTGGAGTGAGCTGTCTGTTTGAAAAAGGCTGGGAAAAGAGGGCGCCAAGAACTTTGGAGGCTGTTTTTGCACTGGAGGGAGATTCCTGAGGGGTGCGGTTTCGGTACAGGCAGGAGGAGGACTGCGGGTGATGGGGTGGCACTGGCCAGCATCTGCCAGGCAGCTCCTCTTCCACTGTTTTCAAACCCTCCCGGCCAGCCTGGCTGCACTGATCGCTCGTGGGGTGCTGGCGATGCTGGGAAGGTCTTGCACTGTTGCTCTGAGTGCTGCTTGTAGTTGAAGAAAAACTTCCAAGGGCCAGTGCTTGGCTGGGTCTGATAATCGGGTGTGGGGCTGTAGCCCCCCGAGGCACATGGTCCCCTGTCCCCATCGCTCTCCCAGCACTCTGATCCACGTCACTTGCTCTGATCGAGGGGCACTTGGCTTACTCCAGCGTAGCCCGTTGCCTAATATTCTGTCAATAATTAACCAAGCCAAGAGCTCAGACACCGGCCACCTTCCTCCTGGTGGGATAGGATGGGTGTGGACCACCAGGACGCAGGGGCACGATGAGCATTTCTCTACCACAGCCGTGCTTCCACTTGCCATTTCCAGGGAAATGTGATTATCTCTGGCAGCAGCGCTGCGCTGCAAGGGATGATGCTTGGACACAGCATGGCCTGGCCCTGACCCAAAGCATCTTCCTGAGCGTGGAGGAAATGCCACCAGCAAAGCCACAGTGTGCTCTGTTTGGGTTTGGTTTGTGGCAAGGCTGGACCAGAACTGGGCAGAAGGTGTGTGGGGCTGTGTTGGTTCCTGGGAGAAAGCAGAACTCACCCAGATGGGGCTAGGGGTGCAATAAACCAGCCTCTGTCACTGTGGCTTGTCACCCATCAACAGGATGTGAGTGGCTTTAAATGCCAGGCTGAGATTTTCAGGATCAGTGTAAAAAAGGTTGTTTTTCTTAAAATATGCAAAATACAGCTTGTAAATGATGTCTGTGGCTTGCTGGTAAATACTGCTCCCCATCCACTCTTACCTTTCCTGAGGCATTTGGATTTTGCCCTGTTGACATCAGTTTTATTCCCAGTGGGACAGCTGTCTTGTGGCACACCTCCCCGAGTTTCCTCATGCCTTGCGTCCTCCCTCCACCCGAGCTTGGATTGCAAACTTTCTCTTAGCTTTTTTTTTTCTTTCTTTCTTTTTATGTTTTTTTTTCCCCCTCTAGTATAAGGCTACTGTAGAGAGAAAAAAAAGCTTTAATTTGGCGTCAGCACTAGTGCTGTGCAAAGGCTTTGACCGGGGTTTACATTTCCCCTTCCTTTTCCCTCCCACCTCCAGACCCAGAGCATGTTCTGGCAGTTTGCTCAAAATCAAACGCCTTCTTAAAAAAAATAAACAGCAGGGGAATTGACCCCTTTAAAGGTGGAATATTCCCTCTTAGCTTTTTCCAGATGGGATGCCCTGCCTAGGCATGAATTCCAGTGGCACCCTGGCTGTCCTGCACGGTCTTTATGGGCAGTTCTTAAGCGTTTAACTGGGTGGGTCGGTGCCGGCGGTGCTGCAGGACCGCGTCTCTCATGAGTTCTGCGGCTGTGGACGTGCCGGCAGCGGCAAGTTCGGCTCCCTCTGCACGGAGCCGAGTGCCGGCGATCAGGTTTCTTCCTCCCCCGTGGATATAACAGAGGGATTCTGGAGTTTTCACCAGTTGCGGTGTTGCACAGACGTCGCACAAACCCCTGAGCTTGAGTGCCTTTCCCAGGAGGGCTCGGCCGGAGGCGGAGACTTCCAGAGGAAGGAAGGTGGAACTGCTATCAGAGGGATACCAAAGTGTTCCCGAAACTGCAGATGTCAGTTCCACGGGGAACGTGCTGCCCTCGCCAGCTTCAAAGGAGCTGAAAGGGCTCTCGGCGGCTGAGCGTGACCTCGGTCCCTCTCCGGGCGTTCCCGCTGTGGAGATGCGGGAACAGCCTGGCCCCACCGGCCCCGCTCTGCCGCCGTCGCCCTCCATGTCCCCCCTGCCCTGTGCCAAGGTCCCGGGCCAAGCTGAACCTGCGGTCGTGAGTGACCCTCCCTCTGCCCTGGGATCCCCGTTAGCTCCAGTTGATCTCTGATCTCCCGGGGAAACCGAGTGGGAATGCTCCTTTCTAGCGAACAGTCTCCCCAGGCTCACACAGGAGGGATTTTGACCCTCAAAAGGTGCAGGGTTTTTCCCTCCCGCAGTCCAGCCCTCGGAGCAAGCTGTGTCTTCCCAAACTTCTGCCTGGTTCCCAGTGTCTGGGTTTTTTTTCTGGTACTCACAGCCTGGAGCAGTTTCACGGGAGCAACTCCAGGGGGTCTGCAGCTCCCACCAGCACCGTGCTGCCTTTGCTGTCTTGCTGAGAATCAGAGGAGCATCCCTTGATGCCCTTGGGCATGAGACAGATTGTTCCACTTCCCCTCCTCTCTTTATAGGTGCTTATTTTCAATTTTTCCCAAATTATTTCATTTCAGTGCAAAGCATTTTATCTGCATCAGTCAGCAATAGGCAGTGCCAGAACCTCAGCTGTGGGCTCCAATTTTCCTTTTTTTGTGGTAGAACCAGAACAAACAAAGAGCTTGCTCCTGACCCCTGGACTGCAGAAAGTTTTATTCCAATGACCATGACCTTGTTACAGCCAGAGGATAGGAATACCCTGGCTCTCCACTGGTCCCAGCCACCTTTGGGTCACTGCTCTTCTTTCGCTGCCAGCCTGCACTGAGTGCTTCAAGTAAAGCTTTGGAAGTGAAGGCACAGAGCTGAGTTGGGGTGATTTAGCTCTGGGTGCAGAGCTCCACAGCTCATGGCGTGGCACAGTGACCCCAATCAATCCAGCACTGCTGTGGGATTCTGCCACGGAATCCCACAGCTTCCCGAAATGGAAACCTGCAGCTCTGCCCAGTGCCAGGCTCACTGCCAGGCCTTGAGAGATAAACCAAGCGGGTGTTTATCCACTGAGCACGTGTCTGACCTGATGCACACAGAGAAGTAGGATTAGATGATTCCTTCAAGGCTTGGCAGCAGGTGGGTGCTGTGACACTGGGATGGGAAGTGAGGAGCTCTCTAAGGGTGTGCTGGGAATGAGGGTGATGCTCTGGCCACTTTCAGCTCGGTGTTTGTTGTCTGGAGCTCCAGCTGGAGCAGCAGCCTCATCAGTCCCTGCCCACTTTTGCCCAGCACCCCATTTATCCCAGAAGAGAGGGAAGGATTCTTAATTAGAAGTGCAGAAGCAATGCAAGGTTTGCCTTCCACCTGCACTGTCCACTGGACCTCAGCCGTAAATCCCGCTCTTCCCTAGTATTGCCAGAGAGCCAGTCTGTGGTGGCTGCTGGCCAGGAGCCTGAGTTGGGTGCTTGGCACGCGTCTGGTGGCTTTTCTTGGCAGCACACCCTGCCCACAGATATGCCCCGGCATGTTCCCTTCACCCAGACCACGTGGCCCAGCCACCAAACCCTGCAGCATCATTCCCAGGGACGCTCCTGGCCTCTGGTTACCCAGGAAACTGATGGCAAATGCCAGAGCTGGTGGCTGGAGAGGGCAGTGAGCCGTGAGTTGCCTTCCTCGCCACTTCCGGCAGGGCCGAGCTCTTCCAGCTGGATGTTTACTGAGCTGTCAGCTGGGGAGATGCTGGCAGGCCCCTGTTGCAGCCTGCCCATCTCCTGGCCTTGGTTGCTGCATACCAGGAGCAAAGAAGGTGGTTGCTTCATTAATTAATTCCAATTAATCTTTCATACTACGGGGCTGAGGGGCTGGAGCTGGGTTCCTCTTGCTCAGCGTGGGGCTGCCTGGCCAACTCAGGGAAGAAAACAGGATAAAGAAAGAGAAAGTTGGCAGGAGGGACCCAAGGTGGGGGAGGTGCTGGCAGCAGGAAGAGGAAGTTGGATCATGTGGCCATGGTCCAGTGGAGTTCAGTGGCCACTGTGGGGACTGTGCTGGGCCCTCTGGAGCAGTCACTGCTTTGTCACATTGGATGGTAAATGCTGGTGGTCTACAGGAACATCGGGGATCAGGCTGAGCCCTGCTGGGAGCCAGCACCACTCAGCAGCCTGATTCCTGTGTGACACAGTCCCCTGGGACCTGGGCTGGTGGGGCAACAGAGCAGGGGGAGAGGGTGGGGGGCACTTGGGTGTCAAAGCCGAGGGTGCCTGGATGAGTTTCCTGGCTGTGCTGATGCCTCCGTGTTCACCCAGCCAGGGATTGTCTGATGTTTCCTGCTAAATCACTTGTTCCTTGTTCCTTTGTCAGGCTTCATGAGCTTGCACCGATGGCCGGCAGGTGTGCAGTGAGCTAGGACAGGGCCACTCGCTCCATGGCACCTCCTCCCCACGGCATCACCATCTAACATCTTCCCACTGTTAATTTTGCTCTGCTCAAGCTGCCACCAAAGATGCCGACAGCCAACCGCCCAAAGGTGCCACTGAGCAGCCTCCAGCAGCAGCTGGAGCTGCTCCTGGTCTGCTCCAAGTGCAGTGTGAAGGAGAACGAGATCACCTACCACCCGCGGGAGGTGGAGCACAAGTGCATGTATGAGATCCTGCTGGCGCGCTGCCGCAGCCGCTGGAGCACAGCATGGAGGAAAGTGTCCCGGCGGCCCGGCTTCCCCAACCCAGCGCGCTACGCTGTCTGCAGGTACTACGTGGTGGGGCTGGGCTGCAGCAGGCACAAGAACCAGTGCACCTTCGCCTGGAGCGCCGAGGAGGCCATGGTCTGGAACTTTGAGAGGGAACACCAGCTGGAGCGGCGCTGGCTGAAGGCGGCGGTGCTGCAGGCGCAGCTGGGGGGCCACCCTACCCCCCACACCACTGCCAGTGCTGCCAGTGAGATCATCAGCGAGTTCGGGGGGTGCTTCCAGGACATCTGCAAGCGTTGCTTTTTCGGCTGCCCCCAGCGCATCACAGTGGGCGGCCGCGGGCGGCTCTGCGAGTCCCACCGCACCTGGGACCCGCTCCTGGTGCACGTGGTGCTGGACAGCCACAAGAAGCAGCAGTACACGGCCATCCGGCCCTGCCCCGAGTTCATCGAGACCCTCAGCTACTGCTGGTTCGTGTCCCAGGGCCGGCACTGCAGGAACGGCCTGCCGCGCTGCCACTACGCCCACAGTGATGTGGAGATGGCAGTCTGGGAGGCCGAGAGGGAGCAGGGATTGCAGCGCTCCGACCTGCTGCCACCTGTGGGCACCGGCAGCACCAATGGCCAGCCGGCAGCGCCCGTGCCCGTGCACTTCTACTGCCGCATCTGCCTGGTGACCGTCAGCTCGCAGGAGAGCTTTGAGAACCACTGCTCCTCCATCGAGCACGTGCAGATGCTCTCGGCCGACAGCTCCATGCAGTGGGTCCACCGTGCACCACCACTTGGGCTGACCAAGTTCTCACTGTGTAGCAGGTAAGGCATCCAGCGGGGAAGAGGGCAGGGGCAGCAGGGAGCTGCCGGCTCCCTGAGGATCCCCATGCCACCAGGCACGGGTGGCAGCTGGAACACCTCTCTCCCGACAGAGCGGATGTGTGTGAAATGGGCAACAGCTGCACCAAGGCTCATTCCAAAGAGGAACTGCAGGAGTGGATCCAGAGGGTGGAGGTTTCTGTGAAGAAAAAGAAGCAAGCCCTGAAGGATGGGCTGTTGTCCTACCAGGACAGGCTCATTGCTGAGTATCGGACATGCTCCAACGAGGTGTTAATTGTGAGTGGCGGGCACAGGGTGGGTGCGCTTTGGTGCAGCACATCACAGGGATCCTCTGGTGTGAGAGCTTGGGAATGCAGCCCACTGCTCACCTTCCTAATGGGGATGCAAAAAGGGATATGGCATCTTCCTTCCTTCATCTCTTTGGAGACAGCAACCTGAGAGCCTGCTTTGGGTACCCAAGCTGTGCCGTGGGTCCTCTGGCTTCCCAAGGCTGCTGCATGGGGACCCAGCACAGCAGTGGGTGAGAATGGATTATGAGGATGTACTCTTGATCCCTCTTGGGAGGACGTAGCATTATGGCAAGGATGAAGATGGCACTGTGGAGGGCTCTGAGGTGTGTCCCTGGGACACTGCTTTCAGTCCCTTTCCTCTTGTGCCTCCCCACAGATGGCTGAGCACGTCGAGGGCGTCCAGGTAGTGTGTGAGCAGCCTCTGCACGTGCATCTGGAGGACAGGAAGAAGAAATACCAATGGAGGTTCAAGGTCCACTCTCAGGTAAGCTCAGTCCCTTGGAAGGTTTTGTTTGGTGGGGTTTTTTTTAGTTATTATTTCTGCAAGGGGCAGAAGGATGGGGATTTGGGCATGTTTAAATGAGGATGTGTGTTGGGTATTCAGAAGTTGCTCAGGTGATTCCTGCACTGGGGCTGTGTGCAGAGGTTGCAGCCACTGTGTCTCCTGTCTTGTGCAGTGGTCCTAGGGCAGACCTGACTGCTCTCAACACCTCCCCTGTATCATCACAAATAACAGCATTCAGCTGCTTTCCTGCCCAGGATTTTGTGGCTGTTGGGGGCAAAAGCCTGTCCCCTCCAAAGCAGATTTCATGTTTACTGCACATTGGTTGATATTAAACTTGAAACCTGAGGTTCTCTGAGACACTAAAGTAATTGCTGTGGGTTTGTATGAGGAATAAGCTGGGGTGAGGCTGACATAGTGTTTGGTTCCTCCAGCAGCTTTTTCTGGCAAATTCTGCTGTAACACCTCACCAGCTACTGGGCTCTTCCCATGGGCTGTCCTCACTGTGTCCCTGTCTTCTCCTCAATGGCAGATGCATCTGCAGCACGTGGCCCTGCTGAAGCGGGAGCCTGGAGTCAACTTCTACTTCTCGGGGAATGGGCTTTCTCGGGGCCTCCAGTACATTTGTGGGGAGCACGTGGCCACCATGTCCTCCTCACCCCACGCTGCGCTGGTGGAGGTCAGCATGGAGTGCTGCACCCTGGGCATCTTCGAGCAGTGGGTGGTCTTCGACTTCGGCAAGCGCCCCGTCCTCATGCAGAAGATCAAGGTGAAGGTGGGCCGGCGGGAGACCCCCCTGCACGTCCCCAGCACCAGGGAGAGCAGCCGCCCCGTCAACTTCGTGCGGTGGGATCGGGGTAACCGGATCATCATTCCCAGCGTGCCAAAGACTGGTGAAGATGTGGATCTGCTGGCCAAGTACAAACCTCCTGCTCTGGCACTGGATTACCAAAGTGAGAGCAGTGCAGTCGTTCCCATCACCCGGCTCAACTATCGAGAGAGAATGCACAGATTCCTCTTCCGTGAGGAAGAAGCTGAGCAGGCTCTGATTGCCAAGTAAGTGCCAGGCATGAACCCTTTTGGGGTCCCCCCTCACTGGGCACCACAACCTGTTGCTAACCCTTGGGACCATGCTGCTCCTGGGGTCTTCTGTCCATTCTGGGTTGGGTTTAGTGGTGCCTTCCCAGAAAACTGGAAACTTGCCAAGAAGAATGGCTTGCTGGTTCTCATCCTGTGGCCATGGATTAGCTAGAGCATGGCTTTTGGCTCCATGTGCTTGGTGGGGCTGGCAGACCCTCTCTGGGTAGAGGTGGCAATCCCCTCTCTGCAGGGGAAGGCTCAGGAACTGACAGATCCTTTCTCTGCTCTTTGTTTGGGTGTTTCTTCCTTTCAGACTCAACCTGCGTGTGCTCATCTCGCTGACCCCCATGCTGCAGAGCCTCTCTGTGGGGGCGAAGTTTGCTCTCTCTGGGGAGCTGTTTGCTGAAGTGCCTACCCCTTACAACCTCTCACCAGACACGGATGAGGGGTACCTGCTGAGCAGGTCTGTGCCCACTGCCTTCCTGGCGCTTGACCCACCTGTGGACAATCGGGTTTATGAAGTTTTTGTGGAGCATAAAGCAACCACAGAGAAGACCATCTGGCTACAGATACCAAGCAGGTGCTGCTCGGAGCTGAACTTCAAGGCAAACACCTCCCACAAGGTGGAGATCCAGTTCCAAATCGATCAGCTGCTGTTCCGGCAGTGGCACCAGGCTGTGGACCACCTGTTGGATGAGAAGCTGGTCCTGCCAGATGTTGCCAGTTGCTCCATCCCATACTCTCCTGGGTCCCCACAGAAAGGAAATAGCAAGCAGAAACAAGCCATCTCCTTCATCACAGGCCAGCCGACCACCAGACGACAGGTCCCACCTCTGCTCATCTATGGGCCTTTTGGCACAGGGAAGACGTTCACCTTGGCCATGGCCACCTTGGAGATCCTCAAGCAGCCCAACACACGGGTGCTGATCTGCACTCACACGAACAGGTTAGCTGGGAAGAGGCAACAAGAACTGGGGGCAAGCTGGTGCATTGCTTGCTGAGGGGATGAAAGGGAGCGAGGATGTATAAGCCAGAGCTGAGCTGCCCTTTTCTCAGTGTGCACTTCAACTGCTTGTTTAAATAAAATAGTTTTTATTGAATTTGTCTTAAACTGCTCTAGTTCCTGCTAGGAAGAAGCCTGGCATGGGTGGAAGTCTTTGTGGAAGAGGCAATGTAAAATCATAGAATCCCTGAATGACTTAGGTTGGAAAGGACATTACAGCTTGTTCCAAACCCTTCCCCTTGACAAGGTTTCTCCAAGCCCTGTCTAACCTGGCCTTGAACTCTTAACATATTTCTGCCCATTAGAAAATGGGAATGGGGCTGGAGAGACAGTTTTTTCCAGTTTTTACTGTGTACTGCAAGATGTAGCTGCTGCCTGACCATACTGGGATAATATTGTGCTGTAGTTGCCCTTAAAGACTGTCGGGCTCTGTGCACATGCCAATCTATTGACTTTTCCAGGGGGAGTTTGGGAAGAGAAAATGCAAATCTGGTCTGAATGCCATTGGATCTGCCTTCCGAGAAACCAGGCTAAGACTGTTAAAATTAGAGCAGTTATGCTGCAAAGAGTGTCCACATCCAATCCTGCAGGCTGTTACTGCCTCAGTTTTTAATGCATAATGGATGGTGACTGCTAATCTAGCCTGTTCCAGGCTGTTTGCTTGCACTGAAGCTTCTCCTGCAGGTCTTATTTCACCTGGGCATGGGGATGCTTTGCTGTCAGAGGAGATCTCCTTCTCACTTGGCCCTGTACAGCATCAGGGCCACAGGTTTTGTTGGGCACATCACTTTTTCCATAAGAGTGTCAAGAGGTGTCCTAGTCTCAAGTACCAATTCCTGTTTTAAACCATACTCTGGAAAGAGGCTGGGAATTGGTGGCTGCATAGACACCGGTTTCTTTGTGTGGTTGTGAATATCTGCTGTGACAAGTGTGGTGTCACCAGAGCCAAGAGAGAAACTGGATGTGTGTTGGAGAATGATGAGAGAGAACTTTGTGCCACAGAATGTAGGAGCAGCACCAACAATTCCTTGATGCTTTTCTCTTTTTTCCCCCTCCAGCGCTGCTGACATTTACATCCGGGAGTATTTTCACAACTTCGTGACCATGGGGCATCCATGGGCTGTTCCCCTGCGGATCATCTCCACTGACCGGTCCATCAACATGACGGACCCCATCACACAGATGTACTGCTGCCTCTCACCGGACCAGCGCTCGTTCCGCCACCCCACACAGGCTGAGATCGACAAGCACCACATCATTATCACCACCTCCATGCTCTCCAAGAACCTGAAGGTCCCCCGAGGCTACTTCACCCACATCATGATCGACGAGGCCGCGCAGATGCTGGAGTGCGAAGCTTTGGTTCCGCTCTCCTATGCCACTTTTGAGACCCGCATTGTCCTGGCTGGGGACCACATGCAGATTACCCCAAAGCTGTTCTCTGTTGGGGGTGGGCAATCTGCTGATCACACCCTCTTGAACCGGCTCTTTCAGTTCTACCAGAGGGAGAGTCATGATGTGGCCAAGAAGAGCAGGGTCATCTTCAATGAGAATTATCGTTCTACTGCCGGCATCATCGAGTTTGTCTCCAAGCACTTCTACATTGGCAAGGGCAATGCTATCCAAGCCAGTGGGAACATCCCACCCCATCCTGAAATTTATCCCCTCGTGTTCTGCCACGTGTCTGGCGTGGCTGAAAGGGATATCTCCATGATTTCTTGGCAAAACGTCTCTGAGATAATACAAGTGATTGAGAAAGTGAAGGAGATCTATCAGAGGTGGCCAGATGAGTGGGGTGTCCGGGATCTGAAGAAGATCTGTGTGGTCTCCCATGGGATGCAGGTGTGTAGGGGAATTCTGCATTCCACCTGAGGGGGCTATGCCTGCACTGTTGATTAAACACTCCCTAAGAAAGACCTTTTAATCTATTTATGACTATTTGTGCAAGTAAAAATAGGAAATCTGGGGTCTCATGTGCCTTCAGTGTTTTTTGAGGCAGTCTCCATTTAGGTAGCATGTCCTGGGTGGTTGCAGCAGAGATGGCGAAATGGCTCAGTTAAACACTATTATCAGCATCTTCTGGGCAGGTTAATAACATTAATGACAGGGCAATGGGAGCTCTGGCTGAAGTCCAGCCCAGATGTGTGGCTGCTGACAAGTTATTTGGTGGGTTTGGTGGGGGTTGTTTGTGAGCTGAGTTCAGTTGTGCCTCTTTCTTACCAGGTTTCTGCAACAAGACAGGAGCTGAGGAGAAAGCAGCTACAAGATGTGGTGGTGGAAAACTATGAAAATTTGCCAGGTTTGTGTCTTGTGCCACAGTCCCTCATGCCTGGCTGCATTTTGGGATCTTTTGTGTGAGAGTCATACACAGCTTTTGCGGTCATGTTGGTAGACAAGATGGTCCATAGCCACTACAGCCACTGTGTAACAGGCAGGGCAAAGAGACACTGGGGTGTTAGCAGAGAAGTTTCCAACATCTTTACATTTTCCTTCCTTTTAAAAAGCAAAATATTGGCTGTTATTGTGGAAAAATACCTCTCTGGGAGGTGCTGCCAGGCAGAGCTCCCCTGCCCTCTCTATGTCTCTGCCACCACCGCAGTCCATGTAACACCAAGTAGGAGGGAGTGCCTGGAAGTCCTTTGGCTGATTTCCATCCCCTTCTGGTTGGTAGTTTTTTTGATTTTGTCTTTTCCTGAGTGAATAAGATTTCACACTGAATTAAATCTGCACCTATCAACTCATTTCAAATATATGGATGTTGCTTTGTAGGAGGGTAAAAACTCTGTAAGTGCCATCCCAGAGACTTGAGTATGTGTGAATCATGTGAAGCCCTAAGCACCAGTGAGGGAGGCAGTGACAGAAGGGAATTGAAACCAGGATGGCCTGTGGGTACCAATCACAGAACAGCTCACTAGAGGAGGAGTCTCCTGCTCTGGATGACAAGAGAGGGATAAGGCTGGTTTTGTCCTCAAGGACTTAGTTTATGACTCATCCGTGTTTTCATTATCTTTTTTTTTATTGCACAGCTGGGACTCCTTGTGGTGAGAATAACTGACCCCAGGGGGTGTTTTTGATCTCCACGCCCTTTCTTTGCAGCCTCTTCCCAGCTCTGACATCACTAGGATGCCTCTTGTTGGTTATTTGTTGTGTGATCAGCAGAGCTCTTCCTGAGGGAGAGGGATCCTTGCAAATGATCACTGCTCTTGTTTCTGCAAGACCCTTGGTTCCTCAGGGAATTTGGGAATCACAGCAAATTCTACCTGTGTTTGCAAGGAGGGGCTGCTGGTGGTAGTGGGCACGCTGGGCTACTCCATGGGTGCTCATGGCTGCACTTCTCCAGTGCTCTGCCTTTATCCCGTCTCCACGCTGTCCTTCTCTCCCTGGTGTGTGGGTGGTGGTGCCTTGGGATGTCCATCCTGGCTCATGCACAGAGGATCTCATGATCCCCAAGAGCTGCTTTACTCACATCAGGTGACTCCCAAGTTTCAGCCAAGCGAGGTTACGTCAGTCCAAGGCCATGTAACACAGTGTAGACAGGTGGCAGCCAGGCAGGGTCTTCCCTATTGGATTCCTGTGAGTGACTTCTCCCTTGTTCCCTCTGGTGCAGGGCGTGAGTTTCGGGTCATCATCATCAGCACAGTCCACACCAGCAAGAGCCTGCGTGTTTCAGCCTCCCACCACCTCGAGTTCTTCAATGAGGCCAGAGTGCTCAACACCATCATGACCCGGGCTCAATCACTGGTGGTTGCGGTGGGGGACGCTGTGGCCTTGTGCTCCCACGGCCAGTGCAGCAAGGTGTGGAAACGGTTCATCCAGCAGTGCATTGACAAGGGAAGCATCTTCCCAGAGAATCTGACAATGGCTCAGATCAAACAGGCTGCCTGTGACACGGAGAGCTGGAGCAGGAGCCCTGAGGGTGACGAGGAGGACAGCGACACAGATTCCTCAAGTTCTGAGGACGAGAGCATGAATGCTGATGATCCCATCCTCCAGGAGCTCTTAGATGAGAGCAAGAACGTGCTGGTGACAGTGTCCGAGGAAGGGCTGCTGAATGTGAAGTCTGAGGCTTCAAACCAGTGGAAAGACAAGTGGGAGTATGTCAGCTTCTCTTCTCAGATGATGCAGCAGTACCTGCATATGCACCCCAAAATGTACAAGAGGTGTGAGCTGATCAAAGAGGGGTTTGACAGAGCTTCAGCCTTCACCCTCAATGACTCTCCTGCCATGAACATCCAGATCAAAGGCAGAGTTAACTGCGGGACAGCCTTCACTGGGGACGAGGTGCTGGTGGAAATCCTGCAGAACAGCACAGGCGACAGCAGCAGCCACCGCCCACAGGGGAGGGTGGTGGGCATCCTGAAGCGTGCTGAGAGAGAACGGACCTTCATCTGCATGATGGATGAGTTTGATCCCCGTGTGATGATACCCATTGATCCTACTGTCACCAAAATTTTCGTCCCAGGGCTGAAGGAGAAACCCAATGTCATTCCCATCCGGAAGTTTGTCAATGGGAAGTACAGAGTGGTCAGCTGTGAGAAGATCAACCAAGAGACAAGGAGGTGCCAGTTCTTCTGTGTCCAGATCATCTCCTGGCGGGAAGGGTTTTACTACCCTTTGGGGATAATAACAGAGATCCTGCAGGCAGCATTGACTTTGGAAGAAGGCTTAAAGATCCTCGCCTTGGAGTATGGTTTGGAGAACAAATACCCAGCTGCTGTCACACGAGAGGCAGCCAAATACACCTCCAACAGCAACATAAACCTCACCAAGGAAGCTCTGAAGGACTGTCGGAGTTATATGACCTTCACTATTGACCCCCAAGGTGCCAGGGATTTGGATGATGCTATCAGCGTTAGGGATCTGGGGCGTCACTATGAGATTGGGATCCACATTGCAGATGTGGCTGGCATCATTCCCAAAGGCAGTGCCTTGGACCTGGAAGCAAAGAAGCGGGGTGTCACCTACTATGCTCCCAAGCAGGAGCCTCTGTGCATGTTCCCACCCAAAATCAGCCAAGACATCTGCAGCCTCCTGCCGCAGAAAGATCGACGGGTGATCTCCTTGTTTGTCACCGTAGAAAAGGAGACAGATCAGATGTTAAAGGGAATCTTCACCATCTCTGTGATCCGCTCGGACAGGCAGCTGTCCTACGAAGAGGCTGAGCTCTGCATTAAGAACTGCTACAGGGGAGCAGCAAAGGCCCTTCGTTTTGATACCCTGGAGGACTGCATAGCTGTGGCTTATCACTTCTCCAGGATCCATCGGAAGTTTCGGCTGCAGGAGGACTGTTTCTATGACCGGCTGGATGAGGAAAGTTCCCCAGGTAACAGAGGGTCCCATCAGATGATAGAGGAGTTAATGATCATGTTCAATAGTTTTGTGGCTGAGTTCCTCACCAACCAGGAGGTGACCAGAAATGTCACTCCTCTCCGGTGTCAGTGTGAGCCAAATCTTACACAGCTGTCACACATGAAAAACAAGTACAGCCACATCATTCCTTTGTCCATCCATCTCTTGCATCACCTGGGAGAAATGCCTCCTGGACAAGACTCCCCTAAAAATGTGGAATTCAGTCTTCTGGGCCCCATCTGGAAGCACCTGCAGTTAGCTGCTAATGCCCATGACTTCCAAAAGATGCTTGACCTCATTGTCACTGATGACATCCACCCAAAGCTGGCCCCCGTTGCCCTGGAGTTCAGGAGACTGCTCAGCCGCTCCTACTTCTGTCGCTCCAACTCCACTGTCCAGTCGAAGGCAGGCCATTACTCCCTGCATGTGGACTCCTACACCTGGGCCTCCTCTCCCATCCGCCGGTACGTGGATGTCGTGGTCCAGCGGCACCTTCATTCTGTGCTCTGCAAGAAGCCCCTCATCTATTCTGTGGATGACATCGAGTTCCTCTGTCATGACTTCAACAGGAAGAATACCCAGGCAGTGTCGTACGAGAAAAGAGCCCACTCCCTGCAGATGGCCAGCCAGCTGAAGGACCAGGTCCTGCAGAAGATTGCCTTTGTGGTGGATATCGAAGAGATGAGCAGGTTTTTTAAAGCCCTGTTTCCCCTGAACAAAGAAAGCATTCCAGATCCACAGAAAATTAGTTACAGGTCCCTTCAGCTGATAGAGCAGCCTGTGTTCATCCAGCAGCGGAGCAGCATCAGGCTGACCTGGAAGAGAAGGATGTACTCTGCAGAGACAAAGGAGCAGAGCCTGCGGGAAGGACCCCTCCGTGACCAGAGTGTCACCCTCTTCCGCACCCAGACGTGGCAAGACGTGCTCACGGCCATCAGGAAAGAGGAGTTTGACAGGGCTGCGTCCCTGCTGCGGCAGAGCAAGGAGCTGTACCAGCGGCACATAGGCTGGGTGAGGAAGAGCTCCTGCTCCCACTACATGGAGCTGTCCCTGGAGCTGAGCGCCGGTGACGCGCTGCAGTTCCAGCTCACCACTGATGTCAGCCGGGGCTTCCTGGTGCCCTTCGTGCAGCTGTGGTGTGTGACAACGGGGTTTGAGGTCTGCCTGCAGCACATGGAGAAGCCAATCGACTGCTTCTCAGCCTATGCCACGCTGCAGTCCAAGGACAGGTACAAGAGCACGACGGAGTACAACAAGGTGTGGATGCCCATGAGTGCCATGGAGTCTGCGGTGTGTGCCGTCGGTGAGAACGACTCGATTGTGCTCCATGATATTAAAATAAAGTGGGCAAAGCAAAGGACAAGCAAAGGACAGCTGCAAGGGAGCTTTGTGCTGAACAAGAAGTGGTTGGAGGACTGCTCCATTGAAGTGGACTTCTGCCACTGTTACCTGTGCATTCGTTTAGGTGGGCTGAAGCTTCCCAAGAGCCTCCAGAGTGATGAAGAATGCCTTAGCCATGGCCTCCAGAACCTATCTTTGCTTGACAATGGCAAACCAGAGAACAAACTTGTGGTTGATCCCGATACCTACACCTGGGTGGCTCACGGAGTCACGGAGGAGTTCAGCGATGATGACAAGTCAGACAGGTCTGGTCATCAGACTATGAACTTTTACATCCACTATATGTCTATGGAGAACATCCCTGTAGAGATCTCACAGGAATCTGCCAGGTTCACGGTGGAGCTCATTCCAAAGATGCTGCCAGACATGTAAGTGGGCTCAGCAGTGTGCTCTCATTAACCTGGCTTCCCACAGGACCCCTCTGCTGTACCCCCAAGGGCTTTCCTCACTGCTGTGGCTGATCCCCTGAAAAACCTGCCCCTAGCCTTACTTGGACTGGCCATACTGTTGGGCTGTGGCTCTTTGGGGGGTGTGGCAGCACTCCTCAGGTCTGTTCTCCAGAGGGCCCCCGTGCTCTTCTGATTGTCCCTGAGAATGGGGAGGTGGGGGGAAGTGTTGAAATTTCCCTGAGCACCCGCTTCTTATGTTACTGGGTTGCTGCAATATGTGTTATAAAAGGTCAAGTGAAGCCCTGGAGTGGAGTTTGTTTAGCAGAAGAGCTCCCTGATTTCCAAATCATTCTCCTTTGTTGTTGCTGCAAAGCAAGTTCTGCTCTTTTTAAAATCAGAGCTGTTGTCTGGTTTGCCCTTCCTTGTACACAGCACAGGCTGCCATGCACCCCCAGTGCTGTAGCATTCTCAGAGCAGAATGTACTTCCTTTTGCATCATGAATTTTAGGAAAAATTGGAAGCTAATCCAGTAAAAGAGGATGGGCCATAATAAAACAGAGTTGGGGCTGGAGTTGTGCTCCTTGCTCTCAACATCTTTGCAGGTTCAGCTCTTCAATCAGTTGAGAAATGGTCCCAGATGCAGAAGAGCAAAATAAGTTTAAGTTATTTGTGATTTAAGTTCTTTGTGGAAGGAGTTAATGCAACAACAAAGCAGAGAGAAAGAATAAGTAAGGCGGTTGTACAAAGCTGTATTGCAACTTTTGCTGTTCTATGCTACATTCCATTCATTCTCATTTTTCCTTGTATCAGACGCAAAGAAAAAGCACTTTGGAGGCTCAAGTATGCCTCTGATCTTGCTAAAAGCATCGCCCTTGGCAACGAACCTCCTCAAAAAGGTAAGTGCAAATACTAATCTTTCTTACCTTGTGGCTACTTGTTTCTGGCCACTTTCTCTGGGCCCCTGCCATAGGAGTGATGCTCCCACACCAGGAGGTTCCCCTGACAAGGGGATCAGAGGAGCTGCTGTGTAATTTGGGATGCCCTGCTGGTGGCTGGCATGACTGAGATTGTCATCCCCAGGGCACACGGAGATGGTTCATGGGCAGAGTAACTTGGCAAGGGACAAGGATTACTTCTAGGTGGTCTTCTAATGGACCACCATCACTAGGTACCTGCTGCACCCTCTTGCTGAATTACTTCAGTGCTGCCCTCAGTAACCTTCTTTAAATTTGTTTTTTTTGGCTCTTTGCTGTAACAGTGACAACATCCAGATTCCTGCAGCAAAAATCCTTTGATATCCCTGGCAGCAACCGGAAACTTAACAAGAGTCAGAACCAGGCTGTTCTGGACGCTTTGAGAAAATCCTTCACGCTCATCCAAGGCCCACCAGGTAAGGGGGGACAGCAGAACACACCTGCTGTGGTATAAATGGCAGGTCAGAGCTGATCTGCTGCTTTCCATAGAACCCTCGGTGAGCCAGGAGAAGGGAACAGGCGTTGGCATCACCCACAGCTGTACAAGGCAGTCCCCTCTGTTCTTGATTTTATTTCACGGCTGATCAGCTGGATGCTGATCCAGAGCATGAGTGTTGTGGTTAAAATGTTCTCAGCATCCTTCTGTTTTTTCCTAGGTACGGGGAAGACAGTTGTTGGAACTCACATTGTCTACTGGTTCCATAAACTGAACGAGGAGAGTGTTGAGAATGACAAAACACCATGCTTGGAAGAAGAAAAGCATGAGAGGAGAAAGTGCATCTTGTACTGTGGCCCATCCAACAAGTCTGTTGATGTTGTTGCTGGTAACTACCGTCTTTGAAGCCCCTGAAATGGCTTGTACTGGTGGGAGGGAGAACATGTGGTGTGGAGGGGCAGAAAGTTGGGCTGGTCCTTACAGAAGACCCTGCAATGCAGGGAGAGGACCAGTGGAGATGGGATGACGAGTGAGGGGCAGGGAGGGACAGGCCTGAGCATCACCAGTGCCTAGTGCTGAGCAGACCTGCCCTCCTTCTCCAGAGATGCTGATGAAGACGAAGAACCTGAAACCACTGAGGGTTTATGGGGAGGCCATTGAGACGATGGAGTTCCCATACCCGGGGAGCAACCGGAACATCTCCCGTAAATCCCTACGGGATGCAAAGCCAAAACGTGAGCTCAGGTAGGATGGCATGGCCCTGCAGGCTCTGAGGGTGCTGGAGAGAGGTGGCTTCTGCATCAGGAATGCTGAATAAGCCAGAGCAAATACAGTTTCACTCCACCACTGTGGAGCAGCACTATTAACCTGCTTTATAAATAATTTGTAATTAATTTTTTCAAGTGAACGTGTACAGTCTAATGTAGTACCTAGTCAGGAAATCCTGGTTGTTGAAAAGTTCCCAGATGTTTTCGTCTCCCTTTGAAACAGCTCTGAATGTCTCTGATTTCATTCCTGCTTGCAGCTGCTAAAGGGAAGTGGTTGTATTTTATGTCCTTGAGGTTGAATTTTGGGTCTACAAAGATAAGAAAGTTTGGCTGTGGGTTTTTTAGCTAATGGGGTTTCTCCACATAGGCAGGCAGTGTGGTCTGCTTCACTGTAGAGGAAATCACTCAGGTCTCAGTGTTGAGGGAAAATATTTATATATTGACTCTTTATTCAGTGAAATAATCCTGCATCATCGCATCCGGCGGGCACCCAGCAAATTCTGGCAGGAGATCTGTCGCTTTGACGCTCGGGTGAGGAATGGAGAGGAGATCACAGAAGAAGAAACAAAAGAGTGAGTAGGAAGAGACCCTGGTGAGAGATGGCTGACTTTGGCTGTGCGCCACCTCTGGAGCACAGATTAATAAACTGTGTGTTCAGAATAATGATAAAAAGTGATGAGCTCAAGGTTATTAGTACAGCACAGAGCCTCAGAATCACTTCTGCACTGGTGCTGTTGTCCACCTCGAGCAAAATTCCCGTAATACCTGTGTGAACCTTGAATCCTTCACCCGGACCCACTGCACGGTTGAGTTCAGAACAAAGCACATTTCCTACAGTGTCCACCCAAAGCCCTTTCCTAGGAACACCAGCTCATCCTGGGAGGGAGGGAAAGCCATAATCCTTTGGGAAAGCACAGCCTCTGGCTGGTTCCTGCATGAGGAATCTGAAGGTGTTTCCTTCATGCATAACGTGGTGTTTTCTGCATCGACACTAGGTACAAAAGTTGGCTGTCCCAAGGTCGTGCTTATCAGCTGTCGTGTCACGATGTCATCCTGTGCACCTGCTCTGTCGCGTCTGCCAGCGTCCTGGAGCAGCAGCTCGATGTCAGGCAGATAATCATCGACGAGTGTGCCATGTCCACAGAGCCTGAGACCCTCATCCCATTAGTCTGCCACCACCGGGCTGAGAAGGTATGTCCCTGCCAAAGGCGTGTCTCTGGGACAGCTGCTCAGGGCTCTCGAACACCTTCCATCCTTTACCATGCTGCTCTTCCAAGACCTGTTAGGGTTTTAAGGCTTGTGTTTCTTTATGGGGTGGGTATCACTGCCACCAAAAAAACGTTCTGGCCCAGGTACAAAGTATTAACATGATTAAAAGCATAGACACAGTTGGGGTTGTTCAACCTGGAGAAGGGTACAGAGAGGCCTTAGAGCCCCTTCCAGTGCCTAAAGGGGCTCCAAGAGAGCTGGAGAGGGACTTTGGACAAGGGCTTGGATTGACAGGACAAGGAGGAATGGCTTCACACTGACAGAGGGTAGGGTTAGATTGGATATCAGGAAAAAATTCTTCCCTGTGAGGGTTGGGAGGACGTGGCACAAGTTTCCCAGAGAAGCTGTGGCTGCCCCATCCTTGGAAATGCTCAAGACCGAGTTGGATGGGACTTGGGGCAACCTGATCTAGTGGAAGGTGTCCCTGCCCATGCTATGGGGTTGGAATGAGATGAGCTTTGAGATTCCTTCCAACCCAAACCATTCTGTGATTCTAGAATTCTATGGCTTTTTGTTTCCCTTCCATCAGATACAAACATTATCTAGGACAGAATCTTTATATCATGTCCAGTGTGGTCTTTGGCTGAGGTTTCTGTAAGTGTAACATAAATAAGTAGCACCAATATCCGTGTACAAACAGCCTTTCAAAAAACTGATTGCTTTTGCCAGTGCCACCACCATGCAGCTGGGGTGTATGCTCTTCCTTCCAGGTTGTTTTGCTGGGGGATCACAAACAGCTGCGGCCGGTGGTTAACCACGATGTCTGCAAGAGTCTTGGCATGGAGACGTCTCTTTTTGAGCGTTACCAGGGGCAGGCGTGGATGCTGGACACGCAGTACCGCATGGTGAGACCCCCCAGTGGATTATCTTCTCTCCGCCACACAAAATGCTGCTATCAGGGCTTACCTTGAACATCAGATATTCATTAGTGCTTCCCCTTCCTAGACACAGGATTATGTAGGAAAATATCAGTGCCAGCTCCAGCAGAATGGCATTGTGGGTGAAGCCTGCCCAGAAAGATGCTGCAGGCTGAGAAGTTCCTTGGGTTTTGTTCACCTCAGTTTCCCCCCCTTTTCTCTGCCAGCACAAGAGCATTTGCGAGTTCCCATCCCAGGAGTTCTATGAAAAGCGGCTGAGAACATGGCCTCAGCTTGTTCAGAAACCCAGCGTGCTCCACCACAGAGATAACAACTGCTGCCCCATCATCTTCGGGCACATAGAAGGGAAGGAGCACTCCCTCATGATTGCAACTGAGGAAGGAAACGAAAACTCCAAAGCTAACCTGGAGGAAGTGGCGCAGGCGGTGAGCAGGGTCCTGGGGAGTTGCTGGGGATGCAGAAGGGAGGGTGTTGTTCTGTAATTGTGGAGGGATGATAAAGATGCAAAGATCAGCAGTGTCTGCCTGGTGCCTCCTGTGTCTGGAGCACACCAGGAGGCCCCTTGGCAGACGCAGGTGTAGAGCAGAGTGACCCCAAGGCAGGAGCCATCACTGCCCTGAAGAGGGGTGCTGGGGGGCTCTGCCCTCCGCCCCGCTCCCAGGTGAGCAGGACGCTGGTCCCTCCAGGTGAGGATAGCCAAGCAGCTGACACTAGATGGCACCATCCGGCCGGAGAGCATCGCCATCCTGAGCCCCTACAGCGCCCAGGTGTCCGAGATCAACAAGAGCCTACAGAGGGAGGGCATCCGCGGGGTGACCGTCTGCACCATCATGAAGAGTCAAGGTGAGAGGACAGGAGGGGGAGTGTTGGGTCTGTCCCCTCCTGCCTTCCTGAGGAGCTGCTCAGAGATACAGTCTTCGAGCAAACCCTACCCCAGGGTCATTTCAGCCACGGAAGACCAGATTTCTGGGTGATTTGTGATTATAATAAATCCTTTGGAAGCCTCTGGAGTGCTTGGGTGAGGCTGCTGAAGGCAAGAAGGTGGAGGATCTCTAGTGGAAGATTTCTAGTGAAAGGTTCACTGCCCATGTCAGGGATGTTGGAACACAGAATGTCCCTTCCAAACAAAACCATTCTGATTCTGTGATTCTGTGATTCTGTGATTGTGTATCTGAGAAGGATGTTAGAGAACTGCCACATTCATTCTCTTTGGAAAGCAACAACCAGGAGTCCAAAGGCCTCCAAAGCTGAAGAAACCCAGATGGTGGCAGTAGAGAAATGAGTGTCCTGTGAGGTGGAGAAATGGCCAGATGCTTTCTTCTAAAAAACTCTGGTTTGCTTCCACTTTCTAGGAAGTGAATGGAGATATGTGATCCTGTCAACTGTACGCTCCTGTCCCCGGTCTGAGATCGATAGGAAGCCCACAAAGAGCTGGCAGAAGAAATACCTGGGATTTGTTACCAACCCAAACCAGATCAATGTTGGCATCACACGAGCTCAGGAAGGACTGTGTATCATAGGTTGGTATCCATGCAAAGGCCTGCAGAAGAATGGGATACTTGGATAAAAGGGTGGTGGTCCAAACTAGTATAACCAGTAGTCTTGCTTTATTCTTCTGCCCTTTAGTCTGGGGGTTTGAAATTGGGCAATCTGGGCAAAGCAGGGCTCATTCACAGCTTGAATGCAGCAAGAATACTTAGTTTTTCTCATCCTTTGTTTTGGAATATGTTGTTTCTGTTGCTTTCATGCTAGAGCTCTCTCCTAAGAAAAATCTGGCTGCTCATTTTGCTCCTAATCATGCAGGTGTAGGCTGTGGTGTGTAGGGAAGCTGCTCACAGATATGACAGCATGGAAAAGGGAGCTGGGATTTCACAGATACGTCCCTGCAAGTGACCCAGCCCCCTTAGCTAGAGGTTTTAGACAAAACTGTGACCAGCCAAGCCTTTTCTGACCACTAACCTGCTGTTCCCATTCCTGTGCCCACAGGGAACCGATACCTCCTAGAGTGCAACCCTTTGTGGGCAAGACTGGTCCAGCATTACCACAAGCACAACTGCTGCACTGCAGCCCAGGAGATTCGTGTCAGGAGGACCCCAACCCTCTGCCGGTGAGGACGGGCCCTGTCTGCCTGAACTGCGTTATGTGTGCCTTGGGAAGGACCAAATCTTTCCATTATTCAATGACCTACGGAGCCAAATGCAGCGGGGGATCTGGGAGCTTCCCGCACCATGACAACTCAGCTTCAGCGTCTGCTTCAGCATCTTGGGGTGTTTTTAATCAGTGCTGCCTTGGGCAGGAACTTTCAATTCTAGCAAACCAAAAAGCATTGGAGATGGATGATGGGCATGTGACTTTACTGATGATGATACTATTTTTGTAACTGTAAGTTGCTCAGCAGAACCTTCCTCCTACCTGCCACTGCAGCTGCAGTTTGGGGGAGACCAAATATTTACTCCAGCTGTCAGGGTTGCACTTTGGGGATCAAATGCTCAGTCCATTCATCGGGGTGGAACGACTGCACGCAGCGGAGCACACAGCAAGCTGCTGTTTGCCATGGAGGACCAAAGCTTCTGCCTCTCATTTTAAGTACTGCTTCTCATTTTAAATCCAAGGACAGGGGATTTTTAAGACTTCTTTTTTTTTTTTTTTTTTAAGTGAAGGAGGAAAGCAATGAAAGATGCATGCACCACTCTTTGTCAAGCCAAAATACTGTTCTCTGAGCGTGTAAATATCGCAGCACCAAGGCCAAGGTGATTTTGTAAATAGATTTATGTGTTCTTTGTATGAAGGAGGTTGTCCTCACCAGCATAAAGGTAATGAAAAGTGGGGACCACTCCTACCAGGAAATGTTGGGATTTGTCATCCCATTTTAAACTGTTCAGAATTTTATTTGAAATCTCCTGTTGAGCCCCTCCCCCCTTTCCTATCCCACATTTTTTAAAAGCTGCTTTTAATTTATTAACTTCTAACTCTGTGAATTTGTTTCACAGCCTTATGGCCTGAGTTTTTAAGAGCAGTGAAGGAGGTTTGATAAGTGCACCACGGCATGTATGTGTGTAATGTATTTTTATATTTTCTGTAGCCAAACTGCTGTGAGCTGGAAGCTGTGGTTCACCAGAGAAGCTGCTTTCACCCAGTGACATTTGTCTGGTAGAGATGTATTGTGGTGAATGGTACCCTCTGAGAATCATGGAGCTGCTTTTGGAAGCATGACAGTTTTGAGGGAGGGTGTCTTTTATCTCATTTCAATTCTGAATGTATGAAGTGCCTGCCTCAGCTCTCCCCAAACCACGTGCTTGGCTGTCCTTAGGTGTTCATGTGGCATGGAGCTGAGCTGCAATCATGGCATTGTACCAAGTCTGTACTGTGCTGGGACACAAATTTTCCTTGTGGCGTGGATCCCTGTGATGTCACAGCACTATGGCAGGAGGAATTTTGTCCTGTTTGCAACTGAAATCCAGCATGGCTCTTTCCCATGTGGAGGAATGGCAATAAGAAAGCGTTCTTTCTGGAAGTCTCCGTTTAACGCTGTGTTTCTTCTTATGACTCTGTGTTAGACTTGACTTCAGAACCTATGGAGAAGTTTTGTTGTTCTTTTCCTAGTTTTAAGCTACCTTCCTGCAGTCTGCCTTTGGGGGGTTTGAGCTGTATGCCAAAGACCACCAGGCTTGCTCTTGTCCTGCTGAAGCATAATAGTGGGCATATGGCTGGCAATTCCATGAAGGATAAAAACCCATAGGAAGTACCTCCTGCTGGTTCTAAAGATGCTCGATAAAAGCTGGTAAGGTTTAAAATTCATTGTTCCTCTTTGAAGTCATCCTGGGTGGGATCTTAAAAGATTTTCCACCAGCCTGATTAGCAAATATTACTGCAATTCCAAAATAAGATTGTCTGGAGATCATTCTGTGGACTGATCATTGACTGAAATGCAATCATCTAGCTCTGAGATGTTATGGAGAATATCAGAAAATGCTGGAATTGTTGGAATAACTACTTCAGCACAGTGCCACCTTCATTTTAGCAAATGAAATGGTTCTAAAGGAACCACCTTGGTTCCTTTAGAACCAGTGGGTCTCATTTTCATGTTCTCCTGTAAGTGAAGAGTTTCTCCCCTGGTTTTTGTGCTGTTCATTTCATACATGTAACACAAACAAGGAGACTCACCCCAGGTGTAGTGGCTTAGTCAGTGCTCTTGGAAGGGGTTCGGCCAAGAAAGTCCTCATAAAGCAACTCCCTTTGTCCTCATTGGGAAAAGACTGTTTATTTCTACTCCATGGAGGTAGATTGAAATGTTTTGCTTCACCTCTGTGTTGCAAGACAATATATGTGGATTTTTTTTCCTCTGAGGAAGTATTTTATAACTGGTGATTAGGAAATGCACCCAAGCAGCAGTTACAGGCGGGCTGGGCCCTTGGGCATCTGGCAGTGTGAGCAGGTTCCTGGAGGGCTGATCATGCAATAGTCAGGGATAGCAGAAAGTGCAATTAAACTTTTTATAGATGGTAGTGACAGCTGAGTATCATATTCTTGTCCTTATGTTCATACAGAGAATCATAGAAATCAATAGAGGAAAAAAGGTTCAAATTAGCCTGGTTTCATTTGCACACAGAGTTTTGAATTTACTTTTGAAAGAATGTTATGTTTGAGCAACATTCTTAAAATACCAAACTTTTTGGTAATCCCAGTAGGAACACCCTGGCAGTGTGGTGCCCAGGGCATCTGTCTAGTCACAGGCTGTGTTCTCCACAAAGACAAAAGCACATGGCTGCAGGACACAAATGTCAGTTCATCCAACAGCATTAACTTAAGTTCCTCGGCACTAGCTAGAGTTTGAGCATGAATTGATCATGGGGAACCTGTGCAGGCAGCGAGTGGTGAGCCCAGCATCAGGCCAGCTGGACTGTTTTTGAGGATTTGGACAGATCTGTGTAGGACAATCAAATTACTGCAATAAATTGTTGGGTTTTTAAAAAATAGAAATGAAATGTCAAGTGTCATGAAGTGTGAATTAAGGAACTTGAAATGTGGCAGGTTTTTATCTTTTGTATGTCTGTGACTTGCAGCAAACCTCAAATGATCTTTTGGATACAAATATTTTTATCTGCTTTGACTGTTTATAAGAATGAACCTCAACATTCCTTTTTTGATATTTAAGCCATAATTGTAAAAATGATTTGAATTTATTTAAATAATAAATTTTATTACTAAAAGGTCTGTTTATGTAATGGTTTGACTAGAATCTGTCTGGGCACAGCGCTGTTTGGACTGAACCAAATGTTAAAAAAGAAAATTAACATTAGCTGCAGTTTTTTGGCAGAAAAGTAATTTTCTACATATTGATGTATTACTCTTCCCTGTTCATGGGGAGGCTTGGGGGTTATTTATTGTGTTTTTTTTTTTTTTTTTAATTAAAGTGATCTTTTCACGCATGATCTTTTCATGCACTACAGAGAGGTGAAGTCATGCTTAGGTACCTATAAGGCACAGGGTGTAGAAGGTGAGAGAAACCAGTGATGGACATAAGTCTGGGTGGGTGATTTGAATAACTTAGAGTTCAGTTCAGGTATTTTGGAGGAAGGACAATAAAAACCCAAAACATCATTGGAAGAAGCTGACACTGAGCATCTGTCAGTGGATGGAAAGCACTGGATGGTGGAGATGCTTCTTTCTCCTGTGCTCTGCTTCAGAGGTGTCCTGTGAGACTTCCTGGTTCTGGCTGCTTCCACCTGTCACCTCTGGCAGTGGGACACAAATGTTGAGTCCCAAATGCTGCCTTAAAGGTGTTATTTTTTGTGAGAATTTTCAAATGGGTTACTGCTAACCTGGAAAGATTTTGGGAAGGCACCTGTAAAATTGCTGTTGAAAACAGAATGAGTTTGATTTTATGTAAACTGTTTAAACAATTTATTTTTAATTACTCTTACTCATCTTTTTCATTAAACTATTAAACTGAGGGAGTCAATCTTGTGAGCCACCTCATCAGGCTGCAGTTGGGGGCTTCCTTGGTGTCTTCAGCAGGGTGAGATTTTGTCTTCAATATAATGCAGTCGTGCCACTCCGAGTAGACGAGCATGTGAGTGTTGGATCTCCTCACTCTGAACTCATAAAACTTGCCAGGCTGCAGGTGGTTGATTACACACGGGTTGGAGATGACTTCCTGGGTCCAGCCGTATCCTGGTTCTGTCTGACTGTCATCTGTCAGCAGCTTGATCTCCAGCTGCCATCGTTCAAAGTGTGACTCTTGACTTTCAGTGAACCACTTGAGCTGGGCCCAGGTCTGGCATGCAAATGACGCTATCCGATCAAAGACTGGCGGCTTCTTTGTGTAGAGAGAAAAACTAATGGGAGGGTGTAGAGCACCTCCAAGATGTATCTGTGACACCAAACTGTGCTTGACATGGAGCCTCCTTGGCTCTTCCAAGGCAATGAGCTTATTGAGAATCATGGAGAGCTTGAGCACTCTCTTTATATTCATGTCCCACTGGGAGAGGAAAGTTTCCACGTCACGGATCTGTACGTAACGGTTCAACTCCTCCCAACCTTGTTCCAACTCTTCCAACAGCTCTGTTAAAAGCGCCAGTTGGATTTCAGTCTGGTTTTTTCCCACCTTCTTGATCTTCTGTAATTGGCAGGGGTTTGCTGATTGCAAGATGTCAACAAAAATCATCATATTGTTCTGGTCTCTCACGCACACGTGTGTGGGCTCAAACTTTAAGTAAAAGTAACACTTTTTCAGAAGATGAACTTTGTTCCAGTGGTGCTGGAGGTGGTGGTGGTTCAACTCAGAACGCAGGAAATTCAAAACAAGGTTTTTCTTTCTCAGGTACTGCTCCATGCTGGCACTGTTGTCCTGTTCTTCTCTGGGTGCAGTACTGTCTGAGCTGGTTTCATTCTCATGCAAAACCTTATCCATGCTTCCAAAACTTGGGTGCTGTGTAGGAAAGCAACAATAATAACATTAAGAACCAAAGGAAAAGCAGCTGTGACAGTGGTACAATCACGGCTATGACTCTTCTCTCTTAATTAAAGCTTAGCTTATAAAGAACTGCCAGACTATATGTAGTTCCAGAGGAATTTTCCTCTATACTTGCATGGTTTCTAATGTTTTGTATCGTCTACTTACATGTCTTCCAACTGGTCTCCCTCTACCCGCCCTTGAGAGGTTCTACCACTGCCTAATAGATTCACTGACAAAAACTATTCTCTGATACACTCTGCCAAAATTTCTCCCTATCTTATTATCTTGTTTCATTCTAATTAGCTGCCTTTGTACTCCTGTAAGCAATTTCTTTCCATTCTTCTGCCTCTCTGGAGATGTCTATTTTTCTCTCTTTGTAATCTGCCAGGCTGTTGAGGTTTGAGGCCCATCTTCTCAGCCAGTTCCTACAGCTACATAATCACCTTGGTGATTCAAATTAACCCTCTGCCCCCATGTGAGCTGGAATGCAGCAGGCAGAACAATGCAGTGCACTGAGTGCCACCTCACAACAGCTTCCAAGAGGAATAACAGCGTTTTCCTTGCACTTCTACCTTCACCAGTGGATTGACAGACATAACCTGACAATGTTTTCAGTGATGTGCTGCTTCCCCTATCTTTGATTTTAGTTTGCCTCATCTCAGACCATGAGGTCTACTTGCTTTCTTGCTTTTCTGCAGTGTTTGGTAAGAGAACGACACACCTAAAGCACCTGTAAACAGGCAGCACATTACCATGGAGGTGTTTAGGTAGTGGTTCTTGCAGTATCACTTCTGCTGGCTTAATCATAGCTGTTTACAACAGCCTGGAGTGATGGGACAAGGGGGAGTGGCCTCAAAATGACAGAGGGAAGGGTTAGATAGGATATTAGGAAGAAATTCTTCAGGGTGGGGAGGCCCTGGCACAGATTTCCCAGAGAAGCTGTGGCTGCCCCATCCCTGGAGGTGTTCAAGGCGAGGATGGATGGGGCTTGGAGCAACCTGGGATAGTAAGAGGTGTCCCTGCCCAGGGCAGGGCACTGGAATGAGATGAGCTTTAAGGTCCTTTCCAACTCCAACCATTCTGGAATGATTTTATACTTCATTTACTGGCAAAGATGTGCTCTGGCTGCAATCTGTGCCAAGGTGGAAGGTGTTTCTCTGTTGTGCTTTAGCTGGAGTGCCTGTGGCTCACACAGTTTATGTACCATAAACAGCAATTAGCTAAATAAATGTCTGTGTCCCTGTTGCTAGTGATACTGTAATGAGAACCCATCTGGACATTAAGGTGGCTTTTACAAGCTGGACACACTTGATTTGAAAACAAAATAAATACAGTATTCTGAAACTAAGATCTAACTGGGATATCTTAATTCTTACATAGCCTGTAGAAGCTAGATGGTGAAATCTACTTGACAAAGCCATTTTTCTTGGCCTCATTTTCCCTAAATTCATAACAGAGCTAATAACACTTCCTCATAGGAATTCCAAGCATTTGTAAACCTTTCAGCTGTCTGGCCCTGAGCTGCACCACAGTTTACAGTAAGTCACTCATTTGCAACTTTATCTTCCAAGAGAGCTGTCAACTAAAAGAAAAACAAGCTGTATTTCCTTTTCACTTTTTTCTTTCCACAAAAAAGCCCGACCCAAACCAAAGCAGTGCCAGCTCCCGGCATCGTGCATGAAGCAGCAGGACCAGCACACGCGCCAGGTGACATTCCCCACTCTTGGAGGGATTTGGCTCTGCAGAGCAATGTGTTTGCCCACACACCGAGCTGTCATTGTGCTTGTTTTCCTTGCTTTTCCCCATGTTTTTACATCCCCCATTTTTTTTTCCCTGCCAGGGAGGGTTGGCTGAATTCCCTGCACTGCTGTTCTGTTTGCAGCCGGAGGGGCTGCATCACCCACGGAGGGGGCTCTGTGTTCACCCAGGCCAGGGCTTGGAGCACTCGCAGGGGCACCCCGGGGCTGCCCCTCGGGCTCCGACCCACCTCATCAGACCCCCGGAGCTGTGTCCAGGTGCTCCTCAGGCCCCGGGAGCTGTGTCCAGGTGCTCCTCAGGACCCAGAGCTGTGTCCAGGCGCTCCTCAGGACCCCGGAGCTGTGTCCAGGAGCTCCTCAGGACCCCGGAGCTGTGTCCAGGCGCTCCGGTCGCGGCCCGGCCCGGCCCGGCCCCGCAGGACGCGGCCGTTGCCACGGCGACCCCCAGGCCTGGGGAGCTGCGGCCGAACCAGGATAACCCCCGGAGTCGCTCATACCCTCCCCTCCGTAACTCACAGAATCGTTTGGGTTGGAAAGACCTTAAAGCTCATCCCGTTCCACTCCTCAGCCATGGGTAGCGATGGCAGTGAATCCCAGTAATCTCCGTCCCATCTGCTTCCCCCCCCGGCCCGCCCCGGTCCCTCGTACCTTCGGGGGCTTCAGGCTCGGTGACACCGGCGGGCGTGGGGAGAGCAGGTCTGCTGTGCCCGTGCAACGAGACGGGTCTGCTGCGTCTGCGATGCCATGACACGGCAGTGACACGGGGCAGCGCCACGGCACACCCGTGCCCGCTGCTGTGTCACAATGGGACGGTGGAACCAGGGAAGATGGAATGTAGAATGAACCGTGGAATCACAGGTTCACAGGATGGCTTGCGCTCGAAGGTCACTTTGTTCCACCCCCTGCCATGGGCTCTTCCACTAGCCCAGGTTGCTCCAAGTCCCCACCAACCTGGCCTTGAACACTGCCAGGGACGTGGCAGCCACAGCTGCTCTGGGCACCCTGTGCCAGGGCCTCACCACCCTCACAGGAAGAATTTCTCCTAATATTTAATCTAAATCTCAGATGAAGCCCTCTGGGCTTTATGACATTGCTGAGAATGGGGGCTTATTTGCTTTTTGGGGGAGAATCTTGCAAAGTCCATTTGAGGCCAGTCACCAGCACTTCACTCTCCACAGTGACACTGAGGCTGTTTCACAGTCAAGAGTTTTGTTAAACACATAATCCTTGTGAAACAGCTGTGTTGAAATAGGATATAAAATGCTCCATTAAGTGCAGCAAACTTCCTTCTGGGGAGGAAGGGGTTTTCCTGCTCTGCTTTCCTATGGGACCTGGCTGCCCAGTCAGCTGTGTTACTGTGGAGAAGAGAGTGGCTTGTCTGGTTCACAGTGGCAAGCTCCATACCACAACTGGTGAACTCATCAGCAAACTGGACAGGTCCCCTGGGCTGAAGGTGCCTTCGTACTCCCTGCTATTAAATCTTTGGGTCAGGGCTTAGCCTTAATGCTGTCTGGTAAGCTCAGCTGGAGCATCTCTGCTAAGCTTTTTTAATTGAATGACAGGCAGGATCCATAACGCCAGCCCTGAGCTCCTGCTTGAACATCAAGGGAGGAGGTGATCTGTCATTTTAAGAAATCAATGCATCTTTGCAAGGCAGCTGGAGCTTACTGTTTCATTTCACAGCTGCCAAGAGATTAACTATACAATTGTCAGGTGTGATCCTCTGACAGACGAGGGAGATAACGAATATGAGTGAAAGCAGGTTGGTAGCCTTCTTTGGGGAGGAGGGCCAGTGGAGATCAGTATTTCATAATTACACAAAATTTCTGTGGTAAATGAATGTTAATGCTTGTGTCATGATACAATCCCGATACCGTTGTTTGGACTGTGTGTGCTGGAAACCGGAGCTGTCCTTTCCAATCAGTCTTGGTGGTCTGAGGACACGAGAAGTGTCCTGTCGAGGTCCAGCTTACCTTGCCTCCTGTTCCAGCTGGGCCCTGTGCCAGATGCCCAAGGAGGAATCATGGAATCGTAGAATCACAGGATGGCTTGGTCTGGAAAGGACCTCAGTGCTCATCTCATGCCACCTGAGCACTTTCTATGAGCACAGCATGGTGCATGTTTGAAACGGGGTTTATGGCTGGAGCTGTGCAGAGACTTGCACTGAGCTTGCTTGTACTCTATTGCTATAAATACTAAACTGAATCCCAACTTTAGCATGGAAAAATGGAATTCCTTTGGCTTCCCTTACCCTGAGCAGCTGGCCAAGCTGTTTTTTTGGTTTTAGGGATAGGAGAATAAACCTCATTAGAGTCTGCAGCTGAAATTTTAGTATTTTCCATCACTTTGCATAAGGATCAATTCAACTATAGGATTTTATAGCATTCTATGAATCTCTTTGAATTAATACACATTCAAATGTGTTTGAAGCATCCAACACCACATAACCCTTTACCCCCCTCATCAGCTGAGCTCTGTGGCACAGTTGACAGCCACTGTCACTGTTTGTCACTCGGTCCATCCTGTCCACAGCATCAAAATAAAGAACTTGTTAGTCCTGTCTAAGATCAAGATATAAGCAGACAATTGATTTTCCTCCTCCTTCTCATTAGTGAGCTCTGACACTTAATAAAACATATATTTCCACACTCAGGGTAAGCAAAACATACAGACAGTGCCTGTCAGAGAGGGCTGGGAGCAGGGATTAATCTTTATGGAAAATCAATAACTGGAACAGAAAATTGGCAGAACCCAAATTAAAAGTCGCTGGCAATTTCTGTCTTCATATTTCACATCTTCTGCATTTCTGAAAAGTGATTTGCTGCAAAGGCAACCACCACAGAGGCAGTGAGGAGGGTGCCCGGTTCCTCTTCTGCTGCTTCCAGGTGGTAGCTGGAGGGTGGAAGTGGGTGCCAGGTTTGGAGCAGCTCTTTGGGCAGCACCTGGTTCAAAGTGATCCGTGTCTCAGGACAGGGGGCTGTGCAACACTGACCTTTCTGCAAGAGGTTGTGTCCCAATAGCAGCACTGTCATTAAAGTCTCCCAAACATCACCACCTCCTCTGGGGTCCCTGATTTGTCCCTGAAGCCCCAAACAGTACCCATCCTTCATCATGTTCATCTGGCTGCATGGAAGCAGGTTTTTCAGAGCAACATAAAGGCTGCAACCCCCGTCATCACAAGGGTATGACTGATTTACTCACTGCTTGCTCCCAGTTTCACTGGTGCCTCAGATACCTGAAATAAATTATACATTCCAAATATATTCCAGCTCTAAATCACAGCCACACATCAGTGAACTCGTGGTGTTCGTCAGACTCTGATTCAGAGTCTCACTCCTTGGAGAAGGAAGAGGAATGGAAGTTTTCTAAAGGAACCCGAGGGAAGGAAGGAGGGAATTGCTCTTGAGGGATACACAAGCCCCAGCTGGACCAGGGCAGGAAAGAGTTGATTATGTCCCCGAGGCAACAATTATCTCCAGCTAATTACACCCACTAATGGCACCCGAGGTGGGAGCCCCAAAGCCTGGACCTGCCAGAGTTTGTAGCGGCAGTTTGCATAGAGCAGGTCAATAAACTTGGAGCTTTGGAGGCTGGTTTGGGGCAAAAATCTTCTCTGGTCTGAGCCTCGCACTCTGATACATGCAGGGCTGACAGCCCCGTATTTCCTCAGGAGCAGTTGCCTACTAGGCTCTTCTTTCCTCCCCTGATGATGGATGGGCAGCCTGGACAAGTCTTGGCACCAAAGGGGGCCCCTGGGGCGGACACCCCCTCCTTTCTCCAGAGGTGACATTAATTTAAGCACCTGACATGTGTGGACATGAGAGTCAAGAGCCCATCTGAGCCGCAGGCTGCAGCAGTGCCGGTTTATTGATGATCTTGTTCAGGGAGATGGAGCGGGGTCAGGGAAGCTCCTTTATCTTGCTGGAAGCTCATCAAAAGCCCGTTCGGATCTCCTTGTGCTGTGCTGAGCTTTGCAGGACAGACATCCTTGAGTGTAAGTTCAAGGCAGGTTGTCCTGTCTCAGATCCCACAAGACACTGGCAGGCTCATCCCAGCAGTGACTGTGCTTCCCTGTTTTTCCAGGAAACTTCCCACGGGTGTCACGTTTCCTTGGATGAGGGAGAGCAAAGATGGGAAGTGGGAAATTTGCTGAGCCTGCAGCTTTGTCCCCTGGTCACTGCCTGGGGTCGGTCCCTGCTCGAGGCTGGGCCTGGTGGGGAGCACAGCCGGGATAATGCCAGGGTACCACACACCTGGGGAATGGGATGTCCGCCCTCCCCAGGGAATAGGACATGGACACAGCTCAAGGCTCGAGCATCGAGCATCGATCCCGCTGGGAATGTGGTGACCGGCACAGCCACAGAGCAGAGCAGGCAGAGCTGCCCTGCTGTGATTTATCGCCTGACTGGGCTTGCACTCCGTCCCATCTGTCTGGGCTTCCATCTCCCATGGATAAATCAGCCTGAAGCATTTGATCCCACAACAGCCTACAAGCAAGGGGGGCAGCAAGCCTCCAGGGTAGGAGCGAGGCAAGGGCTCTTATTTCTTGCAGGCTACAGTGGTTTGGGGAACATTTGTCTGTATTTCCCAGACACAGTCCAGGACTGTGTCTGTGCCACAAGGAGGGATTGAGGCTCATGGAGAGATAACAACCTGCTTGGGTTTGTGGAGAAGGGGAGGTGAACCCTGCACAGCCAGTTTAGTGCCCTCACTGATTCCTAGAAAGCTTTTCAGAGGGACACAAGCATCCTGACATGACCACAGACACTGGCCCTTCCTGGGTTAAACAGCAGTGACTGTGGGGCTGGATCTGTGTGAAGGGAGCAGAGTCAGTACTTGGAGTCGTGCTGGGCTTTGCTGCTGCTCACAGGGGTGCTCTCCCCACAGCTTCATCCAGCCCTGATGCTGGGGAGGGGCTGAGGCACCCCATGGCTGTGGTCTAGGGGGTTGATCCAGGGGAGCTGGTGGGGCTGCAGCACAGAGCCAGAGCAGGGGGGTCCTTGAGAGGTCCTGACAGCCCCTGGTTCTGGCAGCAGGACAGAAGGGTAAAGTCATGCCAGTGCCATCCTATCCATCTCTGCCGCTTGCAGGCTGGTCCCGGGGGAAGTGCAGGCTTTGGCAGCTCTAAGTGGGGTTGGAGGCGGATGCAATTCTGGAGAACAAGATTCCCTTGCAAAACCTGTAAAATAAAATAAAAAAATTAAAGTTCTTGGCTGAGAAGCTTGTTTAGAGATCTTATCTCTGACAGAGGAAAGAGTTCTTAATTCCCTCCCTTGCTGCCTCCCAGCAAGTGCTGGGTCCCCAGAGGGGCACAGGCCATCAGCTCTGTCAGGAAATGAGCTGGGGAAGCAGCTTTTGTTCACGGAACTGAGACTGACCCAAAGTGGCTCTGGGTGAAGCTGCTGCTGCCGCCACGTGCAGTTCCTACTACGGGGTGAGGCAGGTGGGGTGTGCGTGGGGCGAGCAGACTGCACAATGCATTTGAGACAGATTGCAGGCAAAAATTACATTTTCTGAAGCCTTGGGTGGAATCGGGAGGTGGTTTGGGCAATGCTGCTCCCCCTGCTTCATCCCCTGGGTCCCCTGGGTAGTGCTGCCTGTGTTCTGCAGAAGGAGGAGTGGGGGGCCATGGCCATTCCACGCACACTGGGGGCTGCACTGCTCCTGTGTGAGCTGGTGAGCTGCTGGGATACTGTGTGCAACAGGATGAAAGGTATTTAAGCTTGGTGCCATCCAGGGCCTGTGTGCCACATGGCAGAGCACTGTGCCTGGGCTGTCTGAGGATGCCCATAACTGTCTTGCCATTGAACAGGGGGACAGAAGGTGAAAAGGGTCCAGGCTTCTGCCTCACAGTGGGTCAGTGGGGAGAGCAGAGTCCCTGCTCGCTTGGGTTTTGTCCCTTGTGTTCATTGTTACCTCCACCCGCACTGAGAGCTTTGTCTGAGTCATCTCTGCTCAATGGAGTGTGTGGGCTCAGTGCAGCTTTAGCTGTTCATCCTCTGCTGTGCTGGAGCCTGACACAGGCAAGTAGAGCAATTCATCAGTGTGGGGATGAGGCAGATGAATGTCCTGTGCCAATAAAATGGACCTTGCCCTCCTCCCACCAGCTCAAGCAGCAGCTGGTGTCTCTCTGGCCCAGCAAGGGCTGCTGAAGTGGCTGCTGCTTGAGGAGCTCAAGAGATCTTAAATTTTGTGATGAATGACTTAGTGCTTTAGCTGTAAAACACAGCCTCTGCGGAGAGAAGGCTCTTGAAAATGTTTCTGTGTGCAACCAGAGAGAGGGAGAGCAAAGCCATGGCTGCAGCACCTCACCCCTGCTCTGAGGTTTAATCCCTCCAGGTGAGGTTGGTGCCGGCACTCAGGACTGTGACTAGCCTCACGGCCATGGTGGCTGTCCTTGCCTTTCCCACCCTGGCCCTGCTGCGAGGCCGTGGCCTTCACCACGTGCAGTTCTGCCCCAGCACATGCCCCACTCCTGGTCCCCGAGGAGCTCAGGGCAGGCAGTGGCTGCTAGGGTATTCTGTCAGCTGTCAAGTGCTTTGAAGCGCCTTTGTGGAGTTCAGCAAACCTCTTTGCATGTGAAATAGCAGGTCTCCAGAGAGCAAATCCAGAGTGAAACATTTCTCCTGGTGATTGATATCAACGTCTCTCATTAATGGTGCTCTTCAGCTGTGCTGCCCTCACCGGCTCCTCACCTGCAGCACACGTGAGAGGTGAGCTGGGCTTGTGAGAGGTGAGCTGGGCTCCGAACCCAAGCTTCTGCTGGGGTTCAATTTCACCCCATTTGCAATGGATGAGCTGGGGGCTGGGGGCCATGGGCTCACGGGGTACATTTTGTGTCTGGTCACAGAGAAGAGCAAGATGCCATGAGCCTGGAGGCCACATGATCCTTGTCACTGGTGTAGCTTAAACCAGGGGGAAGTCACAAGAGCAGAAGTGTTCTTGGAGGTGCAGCATTTGTGACAGAGATGTTGGGGGTGACTGCATTTGGTGGGGGGCAGCAGTGTAGCACAGCAGGTCTCTGCAGCTGCGCTTGTCACAGGACAGGGACAGTGTTGGGACTTGTCCTGCATGGGGGCCAGTGTAACTGGAGCCAATGCAGCCCCTTCTCTGCCTGCAGGCAGGATGCCCCGGGCAGGACATGGGGGGATGTTTGAGGACCCCGGGCTGCCTCTCACAGTGGGTGCTGTGCAGTCAATGCCGAGATAACCCATCAGGAAGGGGGAGGAAACACAGCTTGGGTCCCCCTTGCCAGCCAGTGAGCAGGGCCGCTCTGGCCCCTCGGCATAGCTCCGGCTTCGGTCGTCCATCCTCCCTGCGGCCCCACTGGGCTGAAAACATCCATTTTAGGTGCCTGTCGGCAGCGATTAAGGAGCACAATGCTGACGGCCGTGCGGGGGGAGCCCAGGGCCATGCGGCCGGCGGCGCTGGGGCTGCCGCAGGGGGAGCGGGAGGGGAGGACTGGCTGCCCAGCACGTCCCAGCGCGGGCGCGGCGACTGCCGCGGGTCGTGCGAGGCTGCGGGGCCGTTACGCAAGGGCTGGCGAGCGGCGGAGCGGGGCCCCGGGATGTCCCACGCCGGCTCTGCCTCGTGGTGCTTTTCCCATCGTGGATGGCAGCTGTGGCACTGGAGGGCTGCTAACGGGGGCTCCCAGCTACTGGGACCAGCTTGGACATCTGGGATTTGGGGCAGAAGATCTGTGCAAAGGAAGAAATTGTGGCTACTAAAAGTGGCAGTTCTACTGGGCATTTTCCTTGTGGGGTTTGCAGCCACATCCAGAGGGCGCAGCCAGCTGGGCGTGGGGCTCTCATCCTTTCTCTTGAACCATGGGGATGCCAGGGCTGTGGCCAGATGGGGAGGAAGGGGCAGGATGGGGAGGTGCTTCTACGCAGGCAGCGGCCGAGTTTGCCTGTCCTGCTAATCCCAGTGTCCTCCTTGGTGTCTGCATCAAGAATGGGGCTAATCCTAATCCAGGGCAAGGATAAAAGGCCATAAGTGCCACATGCCAGGGAGCCACGTTCTGGTTGGCACTGGCCACGGTGCCTTTGTTTAGTGCCCTAAGCCCCGAGGTCAGTCGAGCTAGCTCAGTTCCAGCTCGGGCTTAGCTGGATCTGCCCTCGAGGAGCTGCTTTAGGGCCTTGGTCTGCCCACTGCTGCCAGGGACACCCTTCCAACCCCACTGCTGCCAGCACAGCCAAGGACAAACACACGGAGGTCATGTTTCAAGTTGTGTGTGGCTTTTCAACCCCATCAAATAGCTTTATTCACACAAACGTCCCTTAATTTAAAAAGCCTCTGCCATTCATACACATCAGGGGATCCACAGTGTTCAAAGAACTTAAATAGAACGTTTCATACCAACCCGAGTAAACCAAGTACAAAAAATATTTATATAAAGTTGTTCACACATAGGTCCTAGATTACCAGCTTCTGTGCAAAAAAAAAAAAGAAAAAAGAAAGAAAAATACAGATTAATTTACTAATATTATCTTTATTTTAGAGTCTGGGTTTAAGCCTTCTGCTCTTGCTAGCTCAGCACAGGAGCTGGAGGGAGTGGTGTGAGCCCTCATCAGGGCTGGAGCAGGGTGCCCCTGTCCTGGGGCTCACCCAGCATGCCTGGTGGTGTGGTAATGAAGCAGCTCACCCTGTAAAACTGCTGTTTTCTGGTGGGTGAGTGAGCTGAAGGCCCGTGCTGGGTTGGGCAGCTGCTGTGAAGGGAACAGGCACCAGGATGGTGACACCAGGCACTCCTGTGTGGCCCCCATGAGCTCTTCCAGCAGCCTAGATGCACCCTCGGGACTAAAAGCATTCGGGCAGGCTGCAGAGAAATGATCTGGCAGATCACAGCTGGAAGAGAGCAGCTCCCTGCACTTCCCTTCCAGCTACACCCACCAGCCCAGACACCCTGCCCTGAAGTGTGAAATGCTTCTGGACATGAAAGGCCCACACGCTGGGATGTGCCTGTAACCAGCTGAGGAGCACTGGAGCCACTGGCACAATTCTTCCCACACCAGTGGCACAAGCATTGACTGCATCCCAGTGCTAAGGAAATGGGGGCTCTGCTTTCCCAAAGCTGCCCTGGCTGATGGGATGGGGGCTGTAAGAGCAGAGCACAGCGCTGAGCTCCACATACCCAGGGCAGCACTGCTGAAAAAGGGACCAGGAGCACCCTTGCCCTGGGCAGCTGTAGTGTGAGGCTGGGGCAGCACAGGCCTGGCCAAGGAAGGAAAGCAGCAGCGTGTTTCCCTGTTTTCCTGACCTGCAGAAAGCCCAGGGAAACAAATCCCAGCTTGTGCCCTGAAGCAGCTGCCCTGTGACACTTGGCAGGCTTAAACCCAGACTCGTACTGCATATGGAGGAGACAGACACCGCACACAACGGAGGATTTCCACGACGATGGTAACGCTTGTTTTACATCTTATTGCTCCAGAAAGGCTCTGGGAGCCTGTGATATGTGAAGGAGCTGGGTCCTGAGGAGTAAAGGAAGACCACAGGGGTAACTCTTATCTGTCACTAGCACTGCTGAACCTCAAACACAGCAGCAAGGGGATATAGGGGAGCTAATCTAACCCCTCTAGACTAGAGCCACCTCTGCTTTCCTCCCCACGGACCAAAGCTGGCCAGGAGATCCCCATGACACCTGCACGATGCCAGTGGTGTCAGCCTTGCTGCAGGCTGGTGCAGATAACACATTTCCCAATCCTCCTGAGGCTTGGCTTGTTCCCCCCACCCACCCCACATCCCTCTTGTAAACAGCAAAATCAGAAGTAAACAGTTTCATACAATCACTCCCCTGGTGTGGGCACTGTCTGGGGCCACACGAGCCTGGAGAGTTCTGCAAGGGGGGCTTGGCTCCCCCCACACCAACCAGCTACCCCCAGCACCTGCATGCTCAGCTTCACTGCAGCCAGGAAGAGACAGAGACAGCCTGGCCCTGGGCTGGGAAATGGGCCACAGACTCGGTGCTGCTTTCTTAAGCTTGGATTTTCCCAGTGGCACATCCTAGTGCCAAACATCCACAGCAGAGGAAGAAGTTTGGCCTTCAGGAGCTGGGCAGGTGAGGCCCACCTGGGAAGAGAAGCCTGAACATTCTCCATCCCGCAGTATATGCAGGTTTGAGCTGTTCCCCATTCCCACATTGTTCTAGAGGGAGTGCTGGTCTGGGCCAGAGTAACTGGAAGAGAGATGTGGGGAGCTGTAAACACAAGGCAGGTTCCTGTCCAGGGAGTTGAACACAAACAGCAGCAAATTCAGAGAGAAATGCTCTTAAAAGGACAAACTAATCAGGGAAACATCCACATTGGCCAAAGGCTAGCAGCCCTAGGACTCCTCCTTGGAAGTGTTTGCTAAATCCTAAGTAAGGCACTACGGTCTATCTCACTAACATCAAGCTGTTGAAAAACACATCTGCAATGCAAAAGCTGAGGTGGAGACGTGTGGTTTGAAGATGGCCTGAAACGGCAGTGGACCAAGAGGGCTGACCCTCCCAGGGCCTACTGGACTCACTCCTGTCCTGAGAGGAACAAGGAAACACGCTCACTGCCTTCCAGCTTCACCTCCTGCCTTTCAGACTTGGTACTTCTCCTGCTAAGAAGCTCCCTTCAGCTTCCAAGTTATGCCTACTGAGATGCCATTCCAGCAGGGAAAGCCAAGGCTTGGAGGACAAAGCCCTCTTACTGCACCTGTTCAGACCAGGGTTCAGTTAGAACAGCTGAAATAGTCAGGAGCAAAGGCTCTGCCAGGTAGAGGAAGGATGGTTCAGCAATCAGGGCACTAATACTGCACTTGTGAGATAAAAGGTTCACTCTCCTCTTCCCGTGGGATGCAGCACCGGAAGCTGCAGGAATCCCAACAAGCTGCAGCACACAGAAGCATCCCTAGGGACAAACACAAGAGCAGTGTGAGAACAAGGGCTTGGTGCTGCATTTGTGCTGTCCAAACCTTCACAAGTCAAAGGCAGCCAGTCTGGAGCCTTCTGGTCCTCCTAAGAGAGACCAGTCCTTTCTGCAGCCACAGCTTTAGCTTTGTATCCCGGAAAAGATGGAAGAGAAGAAAGAAGCCCCTCCATCCTTTCCCTGCTCTGCTATAGCCCACCTGAATTTCCTCCATTTCCATTCCTTCCTGTGAGGTCATCAAAGTACACTGAGGAGATACATGGAGGTGCTGTCAGTTAGGAACCTTCCAGTGATGGCAGAGGAAAGCTGCAGGCAGTGAGCAGTTCCCACAGCTAGGGATGAGGAGGCCAGGGGAAGCCTCTCCTGCCTGTGGCCATGGCCAGCTCCAGAGTGAGCACCCCAGCAGCTCAGGGGTGATGCTGGGCCAGACCAGCCCACTTCCCAAACCACTGCTGGGTGATTTCACCTGCTAAGAAACATCTTAGTTGGTTCAGAAGCTGCAGGGTGGAGAAGAGGTGGTGCTTTACATTGCATTTACAGTGAGCAAAGTCTAAAGATCATCAACACAGGGCAGCCCCAGAATAGGAGTTTTACTTCAAATATAGGCAAGGAAATTGAGTATAAACTGCTCAGCCTGAGGTTCCAATCTCCTGACCTGAGCTGTGCTGTACTGTAACCCACCCTGAACAGCAGCATTGCCTTTTGCTTCCTGGAGATCATTAGCTAGCAGGGAAAAGTGTCCTGTGGGAGGATAGAATCCAGCCCATGAGCCATTAAGGCCAAACCTCCTTCTCTCCCCAGCATTGTTCCTATCAACTGACGTTTGGCATTAAATGGATCAGAGCTCTGGACTGCTTTCTGTTTCTCTTGTACTCAGATGATGTCGACCTGAAAATGTACTCAGCAGCTGCCAAGTTCCCTCTGTATAGAAAGACAGTAACAAAGATGATAGTGAAATCCAGCTTGGGAAGACCTGCTTTGCCAAATGGCTTTCCAGCTTGTTTATCCTACTCTATCCTAATGTCAGCTGCTCATAGCCTGGGCAACACCACCTATTCAGGAGCTGCCTGGCTAGGAGATTATTTAGCTGTTCGCAACACGTGGTCCAAGAGACTCATTTTTCCTAAAGCACTGCACTCCCGATGCAAACCTAGCCAGCACTTAGCTCCCATTTCCCCTAGGCAAAATCAAAAGCTTTGAACCCAAAACTGTGCCCAGCGGGACTCGGAGCTGGTGCCTGGCAGCACACCTCACCATCAGGCTGCTGATTCCCACTTCCTTATGGAACCACATCCCTAGAAACATCTACTAAATCAAACGGCAGCACAGGAGACATGGGGAGGGCTGGACAAGGGCAGCTCTGCTCTCTGGATCTTGTTTCAAAGTCTCGTGAGTGTGACAGCTGCCAGCTTGTGTTCTTCCACAGGCCCCTGCAGCCCCCTCCCACACCCCCACAACACCCCTTCCCAACACAAAAAAGTAACACACAAAGATTTCACATTGCCAGAGATCCTGCAGACCAGGGATCTTCTTTATCATCATCTTCCCTTATCTTTGACTACCTTGTTGCACGAAAATAACGGAGATTATGGGTCCCTGGTAAATAAACCTGCAAGAAAAAACAACAGAGGAGAAAGAGAGGTCAGGTTTGTCAGCAGTTTGCCCCAATTACTACAGTATGACTCCAGGCACTGGCTGCTGGATGGAAGTGGTGTAGGACATCACTCCTGCCACCTGCCCACTGATACCAGTTAGTCCAAAACAGGTGCTGCCACATCTCTCTACTGCCCAGTGCTTTTGTTATCGATCCAGATAGGAACTGGGCTCAGTTTACAGTCAGTTTTTTCCCAGAGGGACTGAGACAGCAGTGCATACAGCACACTGCCAAGGACAGCACACATGCAACTGCCTCAGGATGGGGGCTGAGCTGGGACAGGCTGGCTGGGGCTGAGCCTCTCCCCACAACACAGCCCCATCCCACACAGCTCCCTGCAGTGACAGGCCTGCTGGAACAAGGACAAGTGTTCCCACGGCAGAGCCTGGCCTTGAGAGTCCATGTGATGTGTCTGTGAGTGATGGCTGCCTGTTCTCTACCAGGAAAGGTGGAACAAGCTGCAACCCCAGAGCTGCCCTGCACTGCTCACCCCCTGCATCAGCAGCAGCTCAGACACTGCGAGCAGCTCTGCAAAAGGTGGGTAAAATCCAGGTTGGTGCAACTGGAAGCAGAGCAGGATAAGTTCACAGCTCAGCCCACAAGGATGCCAGGGATTTTAGGGTAGATTTGCTGCATCAGTCCTTGCTTTGGCCAAAGTCTCAACACACAACAACCCTCATGGTCCCTGTAGCAGCAGGGGTGCTGCACCCATTGATCCACAGCCCTGGCATCCTCCCATCCTCTGAGCTCAGGGACATGGGAATGCTCAACTCTGCACATAAGCCACCAATGTTTTCCACACAATTTGTTTGCAACCCAGAAAATTCCCTGTGGACAACAGAAGAACAGCATGTGTACATGTGATGCCACTTCTGTACTGAAAATACATCCTTCAGGATGTCCCAAACTCAAGGAGGCACCAGCAGAGCCAAGGGCAACAGTTGTGGTGAGAAGCAGCAAGGGTGGTCTATCAGCTCTAAACTCAGACAGTTTAGAGCATGTGAGGGGCCATTAGCAGGGGCAGGTCCCACTCCACCAGGGATGGGTGAGGGGGGCTGTAGAGACACCAAGGGAGCAGTGGGGAAGACCTGCTGCAGAAAAAATGCCACTGCCCAGCAAATTACTCCAATCCCTTAGCCCTGGGAAATCTCATTAAAGAAATCCCTGCCTGAGGAACACATTTCTAAAGGACGAGGCTGCTCAGAGCAGAAGGCAGGGTCGTGGGCACACTCCTTTTCAGGAGAGGTTAACCAAGGGATGCCACTTTTGCAGGCAGCCATTGGAATAAAGCCTTTCTCTTTGAGGAGGCAAGAGGCACACAGACATGGGGTCAGGGCAGCCACACAAAGATTCTTCTGGAAGATTTCTCCTATTATGCAGCTTCGTTAGCAAGTAGGGCAGTATTTCTGTTTGTGCTTCCCTGGAGTAGGAGTATTTTCAGGGAAGGCACTTGCTTGAGCAGCCCTGAGCTCACTGCTCTGAGACAGGAGAGCTCACCCCAGTGACGCACATTGTTGCAGTGGCTTGTTCAGGAGCTTTTAATCCCTCCACTGATGCCACTTATAGTTTTAATCAGCTCGAATGTTCATTCGGCATCAGCAGGATATGAACCAGCAGCCTGTGGAGCCCTCACCCAGCATGTGAGATGACACCAATGTGGGGGTCACACAGAGAGGTCTGCAGGGCAGAGAGGACTCAGTGCAGAGGAGGGAGAGATAACCCATCACCTCCTCGTGTTAACCATGTCATCTGCCCCCGTCTGGGAACACAGAGTGCAAGGGAAGGGGGCTGAGTGCCTGATTAATCTCCTGAGCCTTTCCTCATGCTCTGTACCTACACTTGTGATGCATTCCTTGGGTGAATCCTTAAATCCAACTGCAGTGACCTCCCCCAGAAGGCAAAGCAGGGGTGACAGTGAGCAAACACTAACACAACCGGCCAGAGGTGACATGGTCCAGGGTCACCCTCAGGGCTTCATTTCACCCTGGGTAGAATCAACATTGCCCAGAAGGGAGTCACCACTCTGTGGGGTGGCCACTGTGATGCTGCATTTGCTGTTATGGCTGAGAAGAGGAACTGACACTGCTTTTACTGTCCTGTGGCTTTTGTCCATGCCAAGATCCACAAACCACACCAAAACCAGTCCAAAGTCAAAACCAACATTATTTTAGGAATGAAATTGCTGTCCTTTAACCTGCCAGTGAGTAAAACTTGAGCTGAGTGATACTAACAGACAAGATCTAACATGATGCAGCAGCCCATGTTCACTGACAGCTCTCAGAGCTGCTGCTGTGCCCCTGATCCCTGTCTGTCCTTCAGCTCCGAAATTCCATAGGGCAGCAGTTTATCAGCAGTGCTAGGAGCAGCTGGGCACAGCACCTGAGAGCTCTGGCCAGGACAGACACCATCATGCAGGGTGAGCAGATGAGCTTGTTCAGCATCAGCTCCTGGTGCACGTTGGAAATGCAAAGAGCAGAACAATGCAAATGCAAACAGCCACTTTCAGCTGGAACTGGAGTAATCAAACCCAGTGACAGAGGAGTGCTGGAGGGAACCAGGCTGCCAGCTATCGAACACCTTCCTGCTCATGACAGCCCCTGAGATGCTGCAGCCTGCACAGAATCTTGCCATTCATCTTGAGCATCCACCCAAAATCAGACCAACTGTTTCATCCACAGTGAAAATATCATAGAATACAATCTACCAGAACAAGCTGCCTTCTACACTGATCACAACCATTGTAGTTTGATGTCCTGTGTGAATCAAAACCACAAAGTTTCTTAAACACATAGTTGTCAATTGTGGGTGATGCTGTACCCACCCCTTGTGTTTCTGTGGCCAAGGTCCATTTCATTGCAGTAAGCAGCAAAAGGCCACACTGCACTGTACCTTGTGCCTCTGTAACTTGTCTAAGGGGTTGCACAAACCCACCCCATCAGAGGATCCCACTGGAGCAGCATCTTCAGGAGGTCCCTCACAAGCCCCAGGGAATCTGGAGGGCAACTACAAAGGTGACAATATAAAGAAAGATGTTCACACTGAGGGAGAGTTGTCCCAGCTTTCCAGTACTGGGAAGGAGGGGTGAAATACTCCCCAGTGTGCAGTGCAGTCAGTGCTGGGCTATCACATAGTCAAACAGACCCATCAGCAAATACTCAGCACAACCCAGCCACTCCCTAATTGTACTAGAAAAGCTTTTGTCCTCTTTGCCCAAAAGGCAGTTTTTGCCAACAACTCTGGAGAGTTGTAGATAAACTTGGTTTTATGCAAAAGGTATTTGCAGAAGGTAGGGAAGCAGTGTTCAAATTAAAAAGAGCATACCTTTGTTTTTCCCAGGGAAATGTTGCCCACCTCTGCTAGAACTATTGCCCTAGGGCCACCAACAGTGGGAAGCACAAGGAGATAATGAGTCATCTTCACCTCAGTGTTTTTAAGCTTCACCCAGTGTCCAGCATAAACCAAAGCAAAACCACTTTCCTGTCTGAGAACTGACATTTCCTATCTGCATTTTGGAAGGGTAACAGAGCATGAAGCTGTCAGGTGCGTGCAGCATCTGTGGCAGAACTAAAGGCAAAGCTGCTGAGACATGAAGCAAAATCTGAAGAGGTCAGTGGCATAGCAAAGAATAAGCAAAAATCCGATTCCCTGGGTCAAGGAGGGTTACAGTTTTCCAGGTTATGACATGAACCAAGGCTGAGCAGGTCTGAACTGTCCCGGGGAAGAACCCGCTTCATGACCCAGCATAGCAAAGCTACGCACCAGTGCCACAAATAAGTTGGAAGAGGTTACGTTAGTTTCTCGGTCAACTAAAATTACCTGAGAGCAGAATTCAGGCCCTGCTCTAAATCCCATTTTAAGCTTCTCAAGCAGGTTTCCAATTTAAGATTTGCATTTAACAGCAGCCAGAAGAAGGCTGATTTGAATGCACGACTACACCAGGAAAACCACAGAGTGAAACCCACCAAGTATTCTGGCTGCCCCACGAGTGAGGCAGAGGAATACTCTGGGTTTGCAGGGAACATATGGCTGGTGCTGGGCTCTGTCTGGGCCAAGGGACCACGCTCTATGTGCCAGGTTGGGTTATGTAAGAGCATCCCTGGCTGCTGCAGCTGTGTCACGATGGAGGGATCGGTGCAGACTCACGGATGGAGCGTGGGGGGGCTGCAGAAGGCAGCTGGGTTTGAGCAAACAGCCGCGGGGTAGGACTGTCCCCTCGGTGTTTGTTATCCCTTCATGTACTATTCCGCAGATCTACGCAGGATGAATTTTCCCCCGAGGGCAGGGGCTGGTTGCATAACGCAGCAGCATCGTGTCAGCACAGAGGCAGCGCAGATGGCAGAGCCCGGCCTGACCCTCCACGTGCGGCAGAGCTGCTCCCACATCGCCACCGGCCCTGCACCTCGCCCCGGGGCACAAGGCGGGGTGTCTGCTCTTCCCCGGGGCTGGAACACACCCATCTTAAGGGCTCATATTTCCGCAGATTCACACCCCCACTCTAATCCCCAGCCCACACTTGCACTGGGACCAGTATCCAGCCCCAGGCAGCAGTGCTCTAATCAGTTACTCACACTGGAGAGGAGTGTTAAATATTTTGTGCCTGGAAGAGTGCAGAGGGGATGGTCAGTGGACCAGTTTGGACAAACCAACAGAGAAGAACAAGACCAACCCAATGGTTCTTTTCATTTTCATGTCCCTATTTTTCTACATACAGCACAGAGTGTACCTGGGCACACAGAGAGGGGGAGTCGGGCACCACATCCTTTTCCATCAGCTCAGGAACCCTCAGGTGGCAGCAATGAGGGGTTTTAGCAAAACCTGCCGAAATGCCACCACCTTCCCCACCACCTGCTGCTGGGGGCTTGCTCTCAGAGCTGACCAAGGAAACAGTTTCCTCCCTCTCTGCTCTCTTATATCCATGGTCAGCTCCAGTCCAGCTGGCTCTGTGTGGTTTCAGGGTGAGGTGAGGGCTGGGGCTCAAGTTGTGGTGCCAGCACCTGACACAGGCAGGCTGTCAGACATCTCCTGGGACCAGTGATGGGCAGGCAGCTCTGCAGGAGCCTGAGAAAGGATGTGGGCTGGAAAGACGTCAGCCTCACCCCTGGTAATCTGCAATTCTTCAGTTTCATTGAAATGCTTGGCTGGGAGAATCCCTAGTAACAGCTCATGTTTACAGACAGCTTTGCCATGTAGGCAACACCTCCCAGTCCTTCTGTGTCACTGGTTAGTGACACCACCAGCTACCCCACATCCCTGGGGGTCCTTCCAGAGCATGTGTGACCACCCAGGCCTCAGGATCAGGACCTCTGAGCTTGAAACTGTTTAGCAGGGGGAGAGAAGGGAGGGGACTCTGCTTGGACAGAGCTGAGCTCAGTCTGAGCAGAGCTGTTTTTAAGCTTCCTTCCTGAGTAGACACAGGTCTACAAACACAGATGCTGGAGACCAAAGCATCTCCTGGGTTTGGGCACTGACATTCAGACCAAAGGGAAGTCCTGCCTTTAATAGGGAAATGAAACAAGGCCACAAGATGGACCCATGTGCTTTGTAGGTGAAAGCAAAGAGTTCTGTGCCAAGACAGATGTGCCACTTGGTGCCTACTCACTGAGCCAGCTGAGCCCTGAGGTGTCCTTTCCAAGTGTCATAGGGGAGGGAGATGGTGCTAGACAGGGAGCTGCTCCCAGTACAGACCGTGGAAATTATATCACACAGCAGGAGAGGCAGAACTGGCAGATCTCTCCCTGCCCCTGAGAGAGACAGATGTCCCCAAAGTTTATAGCAAGTGCTTGCAGGTCTCTCTACTGTGCCCCAGCCTGTCTCAGCCACTGGCCAGGAGCTCTGAGGAGCAAGGATGACTTCCTGGCCCAGCCCTTCCAGCTCCTCTGGGCCCTCGTGCAGCGACAGGACTACAGGATGTGCAGCTGCTAATTCTATTTCTCACCTCTGCTTTATTTTTACAGTAGAATAGGTGAAAACAACCTTAGAAGCAGTGCTCTGATGAGTCACTGTAGAAATAGCTCTAGAAACATAAAAGACTCCTTTGTGTCACTACAAAGTGCACCATTGGACCAGTACAGCCAACAGAAATAAGACAAAAAGTGCGAATCACTTACCCAGCTGCAAAGCACAGCAGTGCCCTGCCCTGAATTTAAGCAGCACATGTAACCTGGTCCATTCTGGTTTCAAGCTCAAAGGCATCAGGTCGATCCTGTGGGTTAGCAGCCAACATGTCTTTCAAGAGCTGCTTGATCCCCTCAGACATGGAAGTCCTGCGTTTCTGAGGGATGTGCAGCTCCATCTTTGGGTTTTCTAGCAGCGCTTCCCCAACGGGCACAATCTCGGTCCCCTGCTTGATGTAAGTCCCCAGCAGCTCCTTCTTGGTCTCAGCATCAATGAAAGTGATCCTCTCAATCATGGCCCAGATGATGATACCGAGGGCGAAGATGTCAGCCTTGGCAGTGTAGTGTCCCTCCCAGACCTCGGGTGCCATGTAGAAATCAGAGCCACAGGCCGAGGACAGCCAGTACTTGTTCACATTCACATTTTTGTTCTCGTGCCCACCCTCCTTGCCCCGAGCAGTCAGGCCAGCACAGACCTTGCTCAGCCCGAAGTCGGCCACCTTGAGCACAGGGGTGCCAGATTTCTCAGTTATCAGGATGTTGTCTGGCTTCAGGTCTCGGTGGACAATGTGGTTCTTGTGCAGGAAGGCAATGGCGCTGGTCAGCTGCAGCATGAAGCTCTTGTTGGTGGCTGGGTCGGGCCTTCGGGACAGCACGTACTGGTTGAGGTCTCCCCCTTCGCAGAACTCCATGACGAACCACAGGTAGCAAGGCTCCTCTGCATAGCCCAGGATCCTCTCACCTAACCAAAAGGGATAAAAGAGTGGGTTTTTTAGACACATGACAAAGTCCATACTAACCCAGGGTGGGTGAGGAACAACAGGTCTGGTTTGTGTGGATAGCAAAGGCTTTGGGAATGTGACCAGGACCTATTGCACTGCAAGGCACCAGTGACGCTGGCACTGCCGTGGCTTCAAGTGCTTTGGAATCCTGTTGAGCACAACACACCAGCACCATGTTTATCCAAATCACTGCTGGGAACTGTCTCAGGGACCTCCTCCCAGCAAAGTGCAGAGAACACATCTTCTTAAGTCCTACCATCAGGTCATTCTCCCCAGGCTCTGACAGCCAAACCAGCAGAGGCTAAAAGCATAATTAGCAGTGAATCTACAGCAAAAAAAAACAGTTCTGTGAATGCCTCCTCTCCCACCTGAGCTCTGGTGCAGGAGGCAAAGGCTGGCTCGTTCCATACACTCTGGTGGAACTACACATGGGGAGTAAATCATAGCCCTTAACACTGTGCCAGCACAGTCTTGCCAAGAGTGGTCACACCAGTGTCCAAGCCCTATGGGCCACTGGTCTTCCCAGATCGAATTTGTGCATTTAAGGATTGCATTTGTGCTGAGAAAACTCTGCCACTTTATCCAGCTTTCATTAAGTGCCAACAAGTCTTTAATGAGAGGAAAGTGGAGGTCCAAGCCACAAACAATGTTTGCTGAGTGTAATCTCAGCCACACTTATAACTGCTGCTACTACTCAGTATTACACCCCAAACATCTGCTTCCTTCACCAGACATCAAACTGAGCTCTTCAAACTCAGAGCATCTCAGGGTTGATCCATTAAATCTAGGCTTTTACTCCATAAAACTCCTGTCTAGGGAAGGACTCTCTGGCACATCAATTAAATATGTGAAGAACACAACAGCATCAGATCACCTAATGGGGCCAGGTCTGCCACTGGTGCTCCCCAGGGCTGGCAGGATGTCCCAGGGGGCATTGGCAACAGACCAATCCTGTTAGCTGATGCCAGGAATGCAAACCCCACTGTCAGACCCCAAGTCTCCTCCAGAGAGCCTCCAGGTGACTGGCAGAGCCTGCACACACCACCAGAGCATAATTTTACCCTAGAAACTGATTTTTTTAATCTTCAAGCACCGTAAGAGAGAAGCTGGAGGACATCACTCACCTCTGCCACAGTTAAGAAGACCCACAGCCAAACTAAAGTGTTTTTGAAAGCAGTTAAATAACTCCACCCATTTGACAAAGCTGCATTTTGTTTGAGCAAAGCCCTAGAGAGCATCTGGGAAAGCAAAAAACTTCCAGCAGCAGGTAAAGCCAAGGACTGCCAGGGACACCCAGCCTTGGGCTGCACTGGTCAGCAGTCGGTGTGGGTGGGAATATTGGTTATTTGCACAAACAGTCTGTATCCATGGCTACTGCTATGGAAATGGAAATCTGCACAACAGAAGGATTTGGCTGCACCTCCCTATCCTCAGCAATCTTTTGCTGAGATTAGGTCTGAAGGTTAGATCTGGGGGATGACAGAACAGAGTGGAAATCAGAGGGCACTGGGTGCACTTTGGGGGTCTCATCTGGCTGGAAGGGGGCTCAGCATAAAAGCCCAAGAGCCAGCTGGGAGCAGCACAGGACAGCTTGGCTCAGGAGACCAAAACGCTGACCAGGAAAAGCAGCTTCTCTGGTGCAAGCCACCTTTGGCATGACAGCATGGAAACTGAAGGAGAGGCTGCTTGTCCTGGGAGCAGAGACCTTGGCACAGCCAGGACAGCCCCAGCTCACACAGCTTCCTCCACTCTGATTTGTTAAACCCCAGTGATATCACAGCAGGACACAGAGTTTGGCCTTCCTGCTCCCCTCTGCAGCCATACAGCCCCAACACAGGGAGCTGAAGGGTCTGGCTCTTCTCTGCCAGGACTCAAACCATGACAGGGCAGAGCCCCACATCCCTCACACACAGCCAGGTGGGAGCATCCACACAGGACTACTGGCAGCCCCTTCCCAGAGGAAGTGGGACACTGCTCAGCAGCAGCTAGGACCTGTTAGCTCCAACAAGTCAAGGTTTGTTTTCAGCATGAGGAAGGCTCTGATTTAAAACCTAGCCCCTGAACCTCAGCAAGAGCAGGAAAGATGACAGGGATCCAGTAGTAGCTGTGAGCACCAGGCACTTCACTTTGGGTGGAGCATTGCAAGTAGAGGCTTAAGCCAAAAGTAATATTTCCTCATTTTCTTTCTATAATCTGAAAGTGTTTTAGTTGTTAAATCATCTTCCTGCCTTCAAAACAAACAGCTTTAAACATAAAGAGCTGGCAACACACTCTTTAAAGATGAGATGTTAGCAAACTGAAGACAAGCAGTCAAGAGCTGAGGAGATGCCAATGACAGGCTGGACCTGTTCTCTATCACCAAGCCAGCATCCCCATGTGCTCCCTGCCCAAACACAGGATGGCACACACTCACACTCCATCCTTCCAGCAGCACACACACACACACCTCCCCCACCCCATCCTGGGAACTCATTAGCAGCGTGCTAATTTGCTTAGCTTCACAGGGAAAATAAAAATCTAGTGAGAGTAGAAGGAGCATCCCAGTGCCCACCACCACATGTAACCTCTGACTCCCTCTGTGCAAGGAGGCAGCACCAGAGAGATGGGAGCTGGCAGCATGGAGTTCTGGGCAGCTGGAATGATGGCAACACATATGGGTGACACCACGGCAGCCCATGAGTTAGGCTGAGTGCTGGAGGCAGGTTGGTGGCTGCAGATGGCATGGGAGGAGCAGGAAGCAACACCTTTTACCTGTTCACTTAAGGCAGCTCTGTCACTGCTCTGGGTTAGGAGCAGGAGGGGCATGTGATGTGCACAAGCCCTGGAGGTGCTCCTGTGTGAGGGCTCCGAGCACATTGCACGGGTATGTGCCTGCCCTCCAGCTCAGCACCGAGCTTTCACCTTCCTTTACACACCCTGCCCTTAAATTTAATTACTTCACATCTCGTTAAAATGATAAAGGTTCAGACTCCACGCTGTAGCTGACACCAAACCCTGTCTGGTATCCCGACAGTTGTGCTCTCGATCCAGAAAGTCCCAGATTAATCCTTGCTGTGCCCTGAGCCCCAGCACGTTGGCACAGCATCTGCGCTGGCCTGTAAATAGCCCAGCTGCGGTCGTGCAGAATGGCACGGCAGCACAGCTCCTCTGCCACAGCTCCAGCGTGGCTGCCGGCAGGGAAGGAGAGCAGGAGACCTGCATGGCTCATCCAGCTTTTGCTTTGAAAATATTTACCTACGTCTATCAGACCCAAGGCTTGGGAAAGCAGCAAGCACAGGCTGCCTGGCACAACATAGCCCTGAGGGCAGCCAGGCAGATGGAAGGGAGATTGTGCTCCAGCTTGGTTTGGGGAGTCAAACTGCCCCAGGCTGGGGATGTAGAGTCCAGCTCTGCTCCCCTCTAAGGGGCTGCAGTAGGACCAGGGCAGGCAAAGCCCTCCCAATTGCTGGGAATTCAGGAAGTTCAACCCCAACCTAGAGATGGGGCATCTATGGGTCTCCTTCCCTACCTAGAGATGGGGCACCCAAGAGCTTTCCCCAAGCCAAGCCATCTCTCCTTGGGGTGTGCAACATGACAGAGGAGGGCAGAACCCCCATACCTGCTACAGCTGGACACACACCCAAAGGGAAGAACTGGCTCCTCTCCCAGGGAGCTGTGTAGGAATTTGGACACTGCCCTTCTCAGGGAGCCTCCCTTGGGTGGTTGTGTGAAGGAAGAGCAGGAGCTGGGATGCATGGGGAGAGCCAGGCAGGTCTGGACGTGTCCTCCCACCACAGATACAGAAGGGACAGGAAAGGCAGGGACAGTCAGAGCCACAGGTTTGCTCAGAGGATGGATCTCAGGAGCTTTGCATGAGCTCTGTGCCTAGCAGGGGGCCTGGGGGCTGCCTGCACCGGAGGGCACAGGGAGACTGAGCTCCTCAAGGAGCTGACAGGAATCCTGGCACAAAAGGTTGGGGAAGGAAGGATTGGGCTGAGCGGTCTCTGCTCACAGCAGGCTGGGGGGCACAGGGCTCCAGTATTTTTCCACATCTTCATGGCACATTGACAAAGCTGCACCTGACAAGCAGCCAAGGGAGCAAAGGGAGGGAAGGGAGCATTTTGGAGATGTCACCATCACAGTCATCGGCTGTGATGGGAGAAGGTGACCCCTGACAGCCCCATGATGCTGAGGGACCCCAGGGGAAAATGGGGGTATCAGCCCAGGCTACAGGCATTAGTGCTTCCAGGGCTGTTCCCATAGAGCCAGCAGTGGGAGGAACATGGGGACAGTTCTAAAGCTGTGAGAACTTGAGCCACAACAGGCAGCAGCCTTGGGCTGCTCAGAGATGGGACAGTGCATCAGGCACAGAGGGGGAGATGTCCCCTTGGTGTGACTGGGGCATAGGCTGTGAAGGTTCCCGAGAGTCATGTGCAGGCTGTGGCACAGGTCAGGATAGCAGATGGAGCCTCAGTATTTGAGGTGTACGGGAGGAAGAGGTCAGTGCTGGCCAGGGGTCCAGCACACAGGGATGTCCCCCAAGGTCTGAGCCTGGAGATGACAACAGAGCCCCTCAGGACTGGGGGCAGGACTGCAGGGCACATGGAAGGACCCCACTGGCATTGCTGCAAGATGAGGGGGGTTTAGGGAATGGTTTCCTGGGAGCAGCATACAGGAAAGGGAGAGTGGAGGAGGTGGCACAGCATGGGCGGGACAGGGTCCAGAACAAGGGTCCCCTAGGTGTGTTCAGGGTGGGTGGCAGCAAAGAGGGGCAGCAGAGGGACCCTGTGGGGGAGCCCTGCAGGGACATGACAGAGGTGAGTGATGGGAGCAAGCCTAGAGCAGATACCCAGAGGGGACCCCAAGACTACAGGGGTGATGCATGCACAATGGGGAGAGCTCAGGGGTGCTTGCGCTGAAAAAACAGAGAGTCAAGGTGAGAAGAAGGGCACTGTGAGAGCTGAGGGGAGCTTTGGGTGCTCTTGAGCACAGGAAATACCCACGAGGGATTTGAGCAATAGAGTGATGGGGAGCAAGTGAGGGCAGCAGCAGTGCTTGAGGTGCAGGTACTGTGGAAGGGTGTCCACGGGGAAGGGAGACAACACCAGGACGTCCTGCGTGGGGCATCGCGACGGGCGGGGGGGCAGGGGGGGGGGGGGGGGGGGGGGGGGGGGGGGACCTGGGTGTGGGGGTCATTGAGGCAGTGGGGAGGTGGCAGATCCAGGTGCTCAGGAGTAGGAATGGGTGACACGGGTGTCAGGGACAGAGACCCTGGAGGCCCTGGGTGTGGGAGGGCAGCCCGGGAGGGGCCCCAAGAGGGCGCTGGGGCCGTGCTGGGGATGCCCCAGGGGTGCCGGTACCTTTGAGGGAGGTCTCGACGAGGCGCAGGTAGAGCTGGCTGCGCTTGTTGCCGTGGCTCATGCGCTGCCCCAGGCCGTGCCGCTGCAGGACGCACTCCTCGAACCGCACCACGTTGGGGTGCTGCCGGCGGAGGCTCGTTAGGGCCCAGAACTCGGCCAGAGCCAGCTCCACGTTCTCGGGAGCATCGCAACGGATCCGCTTCACCGCCAGCCGGGCGCCGCTGCGGCCCGACACCGCCTCGTACACCACGCCGTAGGCGCCGCGGCCGATCTCGGCCAGCAGGCTGTACCGCGGGCCACCGCCGCCGCCGATGCCCGGCCCCGCCACCGCCGCCGCCGCCATGGCCCCGCGCCGCGTCGCCCG